>JAJGOT010000140.1:357500-737500 GCA_022457155.1 Cladopsammia gracilis | reverse complement strand
CACGATCTATTCGATACACTAGTTTATGTGCAGTAAATTTCGAATTTGCCACCCCTTTCCTAAATTTTTAAAACAATATAAAAAAACTAAATAAGGTATGTAACATTTTATCACTATTCGACATGGTTGGCTGGTCCCTGCTAAATTTCAATTGTTCGCCTGTAACTTAACTCTCTTTAAGATAGACAGTGAACACTATCTAAACAAAATTCTGGTTAAAAATGGCTCTCAAGGCCGACACTAGAAATGACAATGTGTGCACAACAATAGATCAAGGCCAGATTCCATCTCAGAATTGAATTTATTTTAGCACATTGTTATTGTACTAAAGCATTCCAAATACACTTCTCCTCTCTTGAGCAATAAATGCCCAAGTTTTCTGACCCTGAGTTGAGTGCTCATTGAAAATAGAACAATAAAAGGCAACTTAAAAAGTTAGAGAAAGCATAACTAGTACCATCATTGCTTTCCGAAGAAGAACCAGCGGTGTAAGCTACGACCATAATATAGAGTTTTAAAACTCTCTGTAGCAGGAAGTTGGGGAAAGCGTTCTTTTCTTTTCTTCACTTGTAGTCTTTAAATTTACATGTATGGTGGTGCAAAATCTTGGAAAATTAAGATTACCGTGTTTACTTTTCCTGAAAATTAGTGTCCAGTTTGTGCGTTCAAAACTGCTTGAATCATGAAATGACATTTTTATTACTTATCATGAGTAAGTACCAACAGCAACTTTAAATAAAATCTTCAAATTTAAAATCACCTCTTCCACCATCTTTATCCACATACTCTCAATTCTCTCCAATGTCCTTTCTTTTGTGATGTCATAAATAAACATCACAGCCTAAAAGACAAAAAATAAATTAAACAAATTAGTGTATATAATTGAATACACAAATATACCCCTTGCTCAATTTATGTATTTCCACTCTCACAATTGTCATTATCATCATCATCATAAGCTTTATTTATACACAATATCAATTCATAAAAAAAGCACGCTCTCTTACCGAGCCGTGTCTCTAAATGTAAGAAAATAACTAAAATAACAACAAACTAATGCTTTATAAACAAATCAGTGCAACTACGTTTCATTGTTGTTTAATAAGATAAATTTGCGTAGCTTGCATCGAATCGGCCGTATATTGACAGACAAATTGTCCACAATCTTTCAAGAAAAGCCACATTTTGACATTCTCGTCGCTGCTGAAGATGCAAACACTTTCGAATACACGGTTCTTTATAAGCCGAGATAACCTGATCACAGTCAAAAGAATCGAAAAAAGGTGGCCGTATTCGCACATTGCTACAAACCGTAAGCTTATGTTTCCACGTACAATATGTACACATTAAAACTTAATGAGATAGAAATAATAATTAAAGCAATATGTATAATTATCCGAACAACCTTCCCAGAATCCTTTGCACCTGAAAATTAAGTGTCGCGGAAATTAAGTGACCATACATATTGGCTTTAAGTGAAATATTAGCCCTTTAATAATAAAGTTGTACACCTCCTTTACTTTGCCCAAGTTACCCTTTTGTTGCATGCAGTTGTACATCGCTATTTCTAACCCGTGAATAAGCGCTAAGTAATGAACGGGTTATCGGTAACGGAGACAGATATGCAAATGAGCACTCACTCACTCACTCGCTCCTTCCATCAGCTGTAAACGTTTGTCACGTAATGTTTTAAATTAGTTTTGTTACGAATTTTGTTGTTTTGAATCCAGCGATAACAATAACTAATTTACTGTAAACGAAAATGAACAACAATAAGCTTAAAGATATTTCGCATTTGGAGTCCGTTGATGAATAAACCAAATTTATGCATTTCATGTCTTAGCGTGATACAAATACGCATTGTTTGATTGAAATAGGAGAGAACTGGACACGGTTATGCGCTTAAGGTCAACATTCATATGTTGTCAGTGGATCTGATCTGTTCCTCAAGTGAAAATATATCCTTGCGTTGTTCTACTGAACATAATAGGGAGCTTAAGATCCAAGACGCGACGGTTTTGAGACGCGGCCGGAAGTAATTTTTCACAGAAAAGCAGCAGTCCGCTTGCCTCGGAGTGCTGGCTCGCAGCGTCGCCGTCGCTAGAGAACTCGAGTCAGAAGGATTTGGCGTTGTGTAGAAAACGTGAGTATTAAATGTTCTTGTTTTGAAGAAAACGGTGTATTAAGTGCCAACTCTAAACATAAATCGAAACCTTGATTCATATTGAAACTTTCTAGCGAAATTTACGCCGCAAAAATGGGAAAGCTCTGACTTTTTTAAACTTTTTTTACAGGTTGACTTAGGTTAGCGAAGAATGGCTTCGACAAAATCTTCGAAGTAAGTTGTGCCTCCAAGCTTCCTCTTTCCCCCCCCCCCCCCCCCCCCCCCCCCCGTTTTTTACCCTTGTATTTAGCAAAATTAAGCGTTAATTTGCTAAGAACATGCAAGAAGTGATGTTTCGTGGAATTAAGCACAAAATTATTTTCAACTCAGTCTGAGCTCAAATTTAACTCGGTTTTAAAGATGTTGTTGTTTTATTTTTTTCATTTAGTTCGGTGATGTCTTGGACAAACGACCACGGCATAATCCTGTGTAGGGAAGTTGCCAAGTCCACACAGAGAAGAAGCCTGTGGGAAAAATTGCCGACTTTGAATAAATGTTCAGTTCCTAAATTTAGCGTTGATAAGCGGTCGGTTCGCGACCACGTGGGAATTCTTGTTATTAAGTACAAGAAAAAACTGAGGGATGAAGAAAAAGCTGCGGGAATAACGCCAGACGAGCCCTCCGAATTAGAGAATGCTTTGGATAGGAGGAACTCTTAAGGCTTCAACAAGTAAAGAGATATCTCCCTTTTCCACGCGAAAATTTGCTTTACATTTAGACGGGTCTTCATTTACAAGAGAAAATTTCTCATACGACGAGTAAGCAAATGGAGGATTCTGCGGTGTGTATGCCTCGTACAACACGGCAAATTCTTCATCATCAATGATTTCTTCTTCCAAGCACAATAACAATATTTCTTGGACTTCTTTGAACGAGCTCATTTTATATTTTGCGTTTTCTTATGTCAAAACAAAAATCTTGAACAACCGCGTCGCATCGCAAAACTTAAAAGTCTATTTTTCCCGAGCTTAGAACGGCGTTCTCGTTCCAGGCTTTAGCTCGGCCACCGCGTTCTAAAAGCCGTCGCGTCCTGGATCTTAAGCTCCCCAATATGT
The DNA here is from genome assembly GCA_022457155.1 of Cladopsammia gracilis. NCBI lineage: Eukaryota > Metazoa > Cnidaria > Anthozoa > Scleractinia > Dendrophylliidae > Cladopsammia > Cladopsammia gracilis. The sequence goes on along the minus strand of JAJGOT010000140.1, from coordinate 734,281 downwards.
AGATCGTACACATCACACATATCATATCGCGGATTACTATTTTAAAAGATATCGAGCCGTGTTTATAATTTAAAAACACCGTACACTGCGCGTTAAAAAGTTAAATTTGGCAATCTTATCGAATGCGTTCCGTAACTAGCCTGCGAATACAGCCGCCTCTCATCGCTCCCGGCCGCTAGTGGCGTTCGAGCGAGAGAGCGTCTGCGATTTACTTTGAGAAATTCCATACTGATGATGTAAATCTTCCCCGAATCAAGACAGGAGCACTGATTGGTCAACTCGATAATTTTACATAATTATGCTTTAAAATATGCAGTGCTGTGACTCAAAATCACAACTTAACAAATATGGTCGCCAGTTGCGAGGATTAACTTCTGTCGTTGTCTGTGGTCAATCTTTTTGTCCTACGTTTAATGTTTTCACGTTAAAAGCAAGTCAGTTTCAGGCTCTTTACAGTTTTATCTGCGGTGAAGAGGTTTTTCGGCACCGTAATGGCCGGTGACAAAAATGGTAGTTTCTTTCGCAAATATTTTCACGGCAAAGATGGAAACAGAAATAATAAACCATTGCACTTAGAAATTAGAAATACGTGTCTCGCAGAACCTCGCGAAGCTCGGGGGAGGATGCACTGCAAAAGTTTAGCGATGTGGGAGAGATGGAATTTCTGATTTGACTGGAGAGGTTGGGTTGCATGCCGGCAATGGCCCCGAAATTTAAAGTTGAGACATTCTCGTTCCCAGTCGCTTCGATTTAACTTGTACTTATTGCCCTGTCTTCCTAAATTAAAATAAATGGGAACTGGTACTGGTCAGTTGGGTTTTGAGCTGTGGGTCACTGTAACTGCTATGGGACTGGGTATCAAAAGATCCTAGGGCCCTTCTTCCCCCACCCCCTTCCCCCCCAATCTATGTTCATTAATTTTTGTCAGAAAGAAAATTGGTCTGAAAGTGATGTATAGTATTGTTGTGGACATGGGTCCAGGACAATATGCAGTGGTGTTCTGTTTATTTTGATTGGATGAGATGTTTATGCTGTCTTGATTAAATTTTCTTTTTGAAGCTTGTTAGTGCTATCTCCCAAAATTAACCTGTTCCTTTACATAATGCTGTAGCTGTTGTTCTATATACTAAGCAATGTAAAGAGACCAGGATGGAGAATTCGTAGGTTAAGATCAGGACTAAGGTCTTCATGACAAGTTAACCCCTTTAAAAATCCCAAAATGAATATTAATTTGTAAATGTACATTCTCCTTACTAGTGTCAATACAGTTCACATAGTCATATAACTACAGTGAATTTGTATTCAATTTCCACAGACAACTCATGTTAAAGGTGATCAGGTTCTTAATTTGCATAATTCATTTACTTGTTTGTACACTGATATTGTGAGGAGATTTGAGATACTGATCACCATTCCAATAATAAATGTGAAGCAGTAATGTTGATGTTCCATGTCATTTAATCTTATATCAAAGTTCCTTAGTGACCTTAGCGAGAATATCAATAATGTTCAATTTACAGCATGTACTAAGACAATAGTTTCCAGTGTTTGAGTACTAATTTTTTATATTTAAAAATATCCTCTTATGTTCTGCCTGTCAGTTGTTCAGCTACTGGAAATCTTTTTTTTGGCAAAAGGTAGATTAAAGAATAATTTATGGAGGGTGGTATATAAGCTTAAGGACGTTCGCGCGAAAATCTTCTATAAGACAGATTTTTTTCAAACTTATGCTACGGTCTGATAATGAGTTACTGATGTCAGAAATGCAAAAAAGAAAATTGTGGGTCACCGAATTGATTTAAGAGATATAGTGTGTAGAAATATACCCTGTTTTTGAAAAGTTAGTCCTCGTAACATGACATGGTGTCCATGGCTTTTAGTTAAGCAATATCAAAGATGAATCGCTGGGGAGAAACTGTTACATTCAAATGTTATCTAAGTGGGCCTGATTCGTAAATAATTCGAACTGTTTTCAACCTTTAAATGACTTAACCCTTTAAAAAGGGCATTCGGAAACAACATACAGCTGAGATATGAGCCGCAATTCGACGTCGCGTGGATAAAAAATGGAAAAAAAATCAAACTTCTACAAGACAGATTTTTTTCTTTTTTTCACAAACTGTAGATAATCGGTAAAGAAAGTGATAAATGAATGAAAAAATAGGGGTCCCCGACCATCCAAGCGAGTTAAATGAAAGCACAGTTAACCCAGCGGCTACCATCCCTTCATGTGAAAAGATTTCTTCTTTTGCACGCGCGCTCGTGCATGACGTTGCTTGGCGTTGCGACATGAATTGCGTGCGCAGTAAGGATGCGCATAAACAATCGGCGCGAACGTCCTTAAGCTTACTTGCCTTTAAATGTAGGTTGTTTCAATTGAAGAGCATTAAAGAGCGGATTAAAGTGCAGTGATTTGAGCTAGATTTCGTAATCGTTCTTCTTCTTTGAGCCTAGCCTTTCCTGTAATCAGTGTTTGCTCTCGTTGCGTCTATAAACAGAATCATTTTGCTCGATCGCGTTGAATTTCAAGTAGCCGTTCTTGCTCCAGCGGAGTTTCGGTGGTTAATCTTCTCGAGAAAGGATTTCCAGCCACTTGTTCACTCCACCGTTGTTGTATTTGCTGTTCTTTCTCATTTGCATCAGAAATTGGTCGTGTTTCACCGAGAGGAAACACTTTTTCACGACGACGAGTAAGGGTAAACAGTCAGCCCGACAGCCGCCATGAATAAACATGAGCGCGCGCCATTGTCAGCGGTCGCGATTGTTGTTGCCAGGCAACTGCACGATATCTTCAGTATATATATACATATATATAAATATATTTTTCGCTCGATTTGGCGCGGCTCAGCTCCCGAGACCCGAGCACCCGAGCGGCCTTCGGCCGCCAAATTTATTAACCTCCCTACGCTCGGGCCTTCAGCCTTTGCTTTGCGAGGAATAAAAGCGCGGAAGGAAATGTTATCCTTTGTGACACAATACAACCCTGTGTGCCTACATCCTCATGGACAAATGAATTAAAACTTTTGCTTAGACGGATCTATAAAGAACCTCCCCCTATTTCATACAAAAGGGGTAGATCTTTAAAAGGCATACTGATCAGGGCTAAACTGTAAAAATCAAACCAACTTAAAACCGAGTTAACAAGGTAATAACAAACACGCCAGGCGCTAGTGGGATTTGTGATAGGCCTGTCAACACCTTTCATTTCATTTATTTTCACTGCATGCACATTATTATAATTATACGAGATTAGCGACGGGTGATTTACGTCATCAGTATGGAATTTCTCAAAGTGAATCGCAGATGCTCTCTCGCGCGAACGCCCCTAGCGGCCGGGAGCGATGAGAGGCGGCTGTATTCGCAGGCTTTTCCGTAACAAGAACAGCGATAACAATAACTAATTTGTTGTAAACGAATATAAACAACAATAAACGGCTTAAAGATGTTTCGTATTTAGAGTCTTTTATTGCAAAATTAAAACCGAGATGCAGACTTGAAACGAATTTAAATACGCGTTTTACCGCATATCTGCGTTAAAATAATAAAATTTTACCTTTCTAGTGATCGTAGGTTTTCGTGGCCTAGTGGCGTGGTTCCTGTTATTGCTATCAGACAGCAGTCAGACGGCTGGAGTTCAAATCTCGCCGTGACCCTTTTTTGCGTTCTTCAGAAGTCCTTACGTTTAATTTTATAAAAATATCGAACCGTGTCAGTATAAAAGCATAAGCTTACCGCAATATCGCGTTACGCGTTACCATTTCTTATTCACGGGTTGGCTCATAGGAGCCTTTGATTTAACACTTAACACACTTGTATTTTAGTCACGTAAACGTCGTCTCCGAAGGGAAATGAAGGGAAAAACAAAACCTTACAACAAACAAATAGCCTGTAACAGCTTCACAAGTGCGCCCTTTGGACTTGTCAAATAAAGCAAAATTTACCGTTAAAACCATGACTAACATAAATATGCACGGAACTGAATGACCTTTACTCAACCTCGTATTTTGAAACGTATATGGTACACCATTCAAAACCTTTCAATAGGAAACATTTCTTTCCATTGTACAATTTAAAATATCACTGACAGTGCTATTAATAAAACAGGTATTCAGAAGAATCGGCGATGAAATTGAAGATAAATTAACAAATGTGGTTATCGGGTCAGGTCAGGTTGAGCAACCGGCTACAGGTAAACCATGTAGTCCAGCACAGCCTGTTCATGGGTCGGGTAGCTGGCGACTCAACTGTCTTCACCACCAGGCGTGCCCTGGTGAGGAGGGTGGGTGGACACCCTACAGGATTAAAAACAAAACCTGTCTAAGGGCGCATGAGCTCCCACTGAGCGGAGCTTACCTCGGGAACAAAGTTCCAATCCCACGGTGTAACCGACGTGCCAAGGGGATGAATGGCAGGGAGTTAACTGTTACTAACGTAAGCTGTGGTTCGGAAACCTCCTCACGGATGGCGTGTATTAACCCGTGGGTGACCTTGTTTTGTAATGTACACCTTACATAAAATTTTCATGGATATCTTTACACAATCATCAATTCAGCGCAGTGACAAATATGCGACGAATGATCCCGAGGATCAGCGACGACACTCGAACCACCGGGGCGCCAGAGGAGGCAGAAACAAACGCATGACCAAATCTGAGCAGATGAACCAGCGCTCACTAAGAATAGTGGTATGGAACATTAGGAGCCACAAGAAAAGGTTGGAATCTATTTTTGAATAAAAATGCGTGTTTTTCACCTTTTTCGGTGAAAAACACAAAACCATATTCGTCGTATGATGGTGTTATTATGCAACATAGCATTTGACATTGCAAATATGCACCAAAACAAGTGCAAATATAATACAAAAAAATCATAAACGTATTCGTATTCGTATTTTTGATGGATGAATGGCATGATGATCACCACGATCATCATCACAGTCTGATGATCGCTTAGTGCGTGAAACTCGAGTAACTGTCAATTTTTTATCTTAAATTGTATTTCGCTCTGCATGTATTTGCATCGAGCAATCCTACGACTGCGTGAAACACTTTTTATATTGTTTCTCTGTTTATATATATATATATATATATATATATGGTAACAACCGGGAGGGCACATTGTATACATAATTGTATATTACGCTCACTGTTCCTACAGTTTGAGCACTCTCTGGATTGGGTGGAAAGCCTCGTAAGAGGTGTTCACTATTGGCATATTGCTTCGCTCACTGCTTGCAGTTTGAGCACTCCCGTGACTCCACAATGCAATCCAACAATGTGTAACCGTACATCCTGTGCCCAAGTTCAGGAGTTGCCATAAAGCCATTGTATACATAATTGTATATATGCGAAGACAGGATGCGCATTCACCGTACAACAGCTCAAGCAAAAGATGCAACCTCTGCCTAAAGGAAAAATTTCTAATCATTTGCCGACCGAAACTTTCTACACTTAACAAACGTAATGAACTCGTGTCTTCTTGCCGCCATAGAAACAAAGCCCTTCTACGCAACAGCTGAACTGTTAAACTTCGCGCCGCATAGATTTGTTATGGTTATTATGTAAATTATTTTGTATATAAGAAGCGACGGTAAGGAATATTCTTATTGAATCCCCTGATGAGTGGGCAACCACGAAACAGGCTTGTCGGGATGAAAGCGTAGTTTATTTGTTTCTTTCCTCCATAAACATATACTTCGCTCTACATTAATGTATTGAGCACTGTTTTACGAATATCCAGTTCTACACTTTATATATATACATATATATATATATATATATATATATATATATATATATATATATATATATATATATATATATATATATATATATATATATATTCCATGACAGTTCAGTAGAATGGATTTCAAAAAGCGCTCAACTCTAATTCATTAGAGGAGCAAAGACAAATTTCATTGAATGCAGATCAGACTTCAGAAGATATTCATTCGTTTAATGCTACAGCACTGTTTCGTATGGTCAAAATTAAGATGACCACACTCATCAGGCAATTTTAACGAATAACCCGTATATTTCAAAACTGGCGGTTATAAGCATTTAACACCGTTGCTATGCAATATATAAACAAAATTAACTACGAGGTATATAAATAGACACAATAACATACTTAATACTTAACAATAATATTCTAGTTATCACTTCTATTATAGTATTATTGTTGTAATTTTGCTTCTATTTTGTTACGTAATTTATCAGTAGTTTAACGTTAAATCATTGTTGTAACCAAAAGGTCTAGATGTTAGCAGGCAGGTTATAATTTTAAGAAAAACGACAAAACGTTTTAGTTTGAAAAACATGTTTCGACAGCAACTTCTGTCATCTTCAGTTAATTAGTAGTGTACAAAGCGTTGACAATGAATATATAAGTGGGAACAAATGTTAATTATGCTAGTAACAACAATGTAAATAAAAGCGTGACAATGAGAATTATAAGGATAGTTTCAAATTTACATGATGTAATTGTTGATTCAAAGACGGTTTTTCTCTATGAATATGAAAAGCCTCTTTTATCTTAAGTTGGAAACTCGTAGAAGCGTGATCTAAAATATGAAAGCAATCTTGTGAACACAAGGTACGGCAATGTTCAGAATTCAGTAGATGTTTGAAAATGTGCGAGGTCCTGTCATTGACTAAGTGCTCACGCACGCGTGTGGAAAAATGCCGGGTTGTTTCGCCGACATAACAGGCATTACAGCCCGCACATACAAACTTATAAACCACACGCGAACGAAGCCCGTCAGGGACAGGGTCTTTCACGCTAAACATGTTGCCTATCTTAAAGGAAGAAAAAACTAATTTTATATCCAAATCATTACAATAGTGCTTGATAAATTGACGAATCTTTTTCTGAGTAACGACAGAAAAATGGCCTGTATAGGGCAGCTTAAAGTAAAATGTAGGTGAAGTGGGAAGAGAATCCCGGGGACAATGATTACTTAGGATCCCAGTAATGTAGCGGTTTACAACTCTTTCAATTAAATGGGCAGGGAAAATATTCTTTTTTAGGATTTCCATAAGCTTAGTAATGTCCTCGTGTAGCCCCAACCAGGTGTTATTAATCTTATAGGCCCTATCAACAAGAGTCCTGATGAGACCCACTTTGTAAGAGTACGAGGTAAAACTGAAATAATTGGTTAATAACCCAGTAAAGGTTTTCTTGCGGTAAACTCTAGTAAGAAAAGAATTGGGATCATTATTGTCAATTAGAACATCTAGACACCCCAACATCAGGTTTACCATGGAAAAAGAAGCTCAGCACCAATTACCCTTTTTAGATGTTCTAATTGACAATAATGATCCCAATTCTTTTCTTACTAGAGTTTACCGCAAGAAAACCTTTACTGGGTTATTAACCAATTATTTCAGTTTTACCTCGTACTCTTACAAAGTGGGTCTCATCAGGACTCTTGTTGATAGGGCCTATAAGATTAATAACACCTGGTTGGGGCTACACGAGGACATTACTAAGCTTATGGAAATCCTAAAAAAGAATATTTTCCCTGCCCATTTAATTGAAAGAGTTGTAAACCGCTACATTACTGGGACCCTAAGTAATCATTGTCCCCGGGATTCTCTTCCCACTTCACCTACATTTTACTTTAAGCTGCCCTATACAGGCCATTTTTCTGTCGTTACTCAGAAAAAGATTTGTCACTTTATTAAGCACTATTGTAATGATTTGGATATAAAATTAGTTTTTTCTTCCTTTAAGATAGGCAACATGTTTAGCGTGAAAGACCCTGTCCCTGACGGGCTTCGTTCGCGTGTGGTTTATAAATTTGTATGTGCGGGCTGTAATGCCTGTTATGTCGGCGAAACAACCCGGCATTTTTCCACACGCGTGCGTGAGCACTTAGTCAATGACAGGACCTCGCACATTTTCAAACATCTACTGAATTCTGAACATTGCCGTACCTTGTGTTCACAAGATTGCTTTCATATTTTAGATCACGCTTCTACGAGTTTCCAACTTAAGATAAAAGAGGCTTTTCATATTCATAGAGAAAAACCGTCTTTGAATCAACAATTACATCATGTAAATTTGAAACTATCCTTATAATTCTCACATTGTCACGCTTTTATTTACATTGTTGTTACTAGCATAATTAACATTTGTTCCCACTTATATATTCATTGTCAACGCTTTGTACACTACTAATTAACTGAAGATGACAGAAGTTGCTGTCGAAACATGTTTTTCAAACTAAAACGTTTTGTCGTTTTTCTTAAAATTGTTGTAACCGTATTTAAGTCTCATGTGAAACTGTCTGTACAACTGATGAAGGTCGATAGACCAAAACGTTTTATTAACTAAATTTGTATTTTTTTTACACCAAAAGTTGTCCATTTTCGGTCTTCTTAACTAGTTTTTTATCATATCCACCGAATCCGGACTGTGAATCCATTATTGTGATCCTTTTGGTATGACATCTTTCGTTGGCTCTTAAATTTAAATGACAATACATTAAAAAGACTTTCTGAAACAAAGAAAAGGTAATGATTTGACAAAATGGACTGGTCATCATTAGTAAACTCTTGTCACATTCCATATCTTCCCTACATCAACCAGTGTACATTCACTTGGAAGATGACAAAACTTTAAAAAAGAAAGTAGAACATCGCCATGATACTCAAACTCTCTATTCTGTATGATCTGGGGATGATCAAACCGTACATGTACATGTATATAACCAACTCACTAAGAAGAATCCTATTCATCAAGTGATCTAAATCACTTTGACAGCTCTTCCAATTTTTTTTGTTGATTACTTTAATTTACTATTTGCTTTTCATGTTTTAAAGAAAGAATCTTATTCAGTTTGCCAATGTTTCAATGTACATGTACCTCAATCAACAGTTTCGAGTTTTCAATCCTTCAAAAATTAAAGAGATGTAAGAATCAGCCAAAAAAAAACCCTTAATTTTTGCAATAATCACTGGGTGGCCATTTTCCAAGCACCCAAAAATGGCCACAAACAGAACCTCAAAAAGCAATGTACACTGGTTAAGAATGACCCTTTAATGAGGGTCCTGAAGGGGTAAAATGGGAACTGGGATTGGCCTGTTTTTGCCCTGGGAAATGGGATTTGAGTCACTGGGACTGAGATTTGCTCACTGAGAATGGGGGAAAAAAACGTCAAAATGGGAATGGGACAGTTGTCTTTGAGCACATGTCCAGTCAATCCTTAACTGGTCTTAACTTGTCTAACTAATTCCCTTAGTTTGGCAAACATGAGAAAACTGTTAACAGTGCCTATTTTACGCCAATTCTACGATAGGAATATCAAAATATTTTATTTTTCAGTTGTCTTGTGGTCAACGATGTGCAATCAAGCCAAAAACGCTGAGCAAGCGTACTTACATGTTAAAAACAACATGGTGGGAGCCGAAGTGTGCAAAACTCGCACCGTTGCTGTGGAAATCAAGTATATTTCGACTCAAAATGTTGTTATTCACACCGAGAACAGTAAGCTAGAATTACTGTTGGATTGTTCAGCAACCCAGATGAAGAATGATATTCGTAGAATGTGTGGCATAGAGGAATCGAGTAGACGCAGAGGATTGCAGATTTTGCAGTGAATAGATAGTAAAAGGCAGGCCTACACTGACTCCCTTTGTGGGGTTACGTTTGCGTCGCATTGGAGCCTTCAGATTTTTGCTCGTCCGAGCGTGTCTTTGAGGGATTTGCCTCTTTTGTATGATATTATCGGAGGTTTCTTGTAAATGGTTTTTAGCAGTGGCTGATTTTGTATGAAACTCCAGTTATCCATCACTATTTGTTTGAGATTATGCACTGCGGAGTGGTACATAATGACAAAAGGCAATATTTTATCATGAGTCTTTTTCTTTTGTCCGAGTGCCGACTGTCTAAAGGCGAAATTGACCCCTCATAGCGACCTCTCTATGACTGTTTTTGGATACCCACGCGCTATAAGGCGTAGTTTGAAGTTAGCGAGGTACTCTTCAAATGTTGTTTTTGAAGAGTTCGTTCTCAGTAGTCTAATTGCTTCGCCTTTGATAAAACCATTAGCATTATCAGGTGACAAGCTAGCAATTTGCGCAAATGGTATAATTTATCTTCGCACTCTATCCCAGAGCACAACACAAGTGGTTACTGGTCCTAATATGTTGCCTGTATCTTTAAATGCAATGAACGTGGCTTTTCTCGGTGATGATATAGTTTTTTTGTGAAGGTCATTCGTCAAGACGTTAAACTCTGGTACCCCATCAGTGATTTCCGGCAGTGATAGTACAGGTGATTCTGATGGTTCTGTGCCTAAGCTGTGCCAGCCACTGGGTATATGCGTAGCGTTTGATCGTAATGTCTATCTTACTGATTCGGGGTCAGGTTCTGTCAAAGTCATCAACAGACCCACGAAAGGAATGGCCGAACTTCTTGAACATTTACAGACGCTTGTCAAGGCTTTTGATATTCATTCTAGAAAGAGGCCAGTAAAAGAACCTCAACATACCATTGATCAAGGAATTGAGATGGTTGAAAACGTGCTGCAGTACGTGCAAGCATGTTCACAGAAGGCGAAGGAGTTGCAATCATTAAAAGAATCATCCACCACTGATGAAATCTCTTGAACTTCTCAAGCAATCTCTCAGCTCCATCACAGCCAACACTCAAGACTTGTCACTACTTCCAGGGTACAAAATGAGCTTAAACATGGAGTCACTCTTAACACTTCATGTTGAAAACCAGCATGCAGTAACGCATTTTAAGAGAGACACTTTTACATTGTATGAATACGCTGTTATTTTTGGGTCATCGGTTGAAGAAGCAGTCAAACGGGTTTCTATGTGGGCAGCAGCTTACTACATACATCCAAACTCATATTACAAACTGCCAACATCAAATGCAGTTTCCTTACCTCGCATCAAAATTCCTAAGCCCACCTCACAGGAGATAACGAGAAACGAGGAAGCTGAAATGAGGGCGTGGGCTAAAATGCATGGTAAATCTGTCAGACAACGAAATGTTAGACAAGATAACACGATGGACAGGGCTGGCGCTTTGCCTTTGAACTTGAGTGAAACGGAAACCGTCTTGAAACCAGTCGATTTGAATTCACTGAAAGGCATGGAAAGAGTTCCAAGTGGAAATGTTGAGCCACCTAATTCAGATGATGACGTTAGTGACAGTTTGCCACCAAAGTCTGCTAACAACGAACAGGTAGACAGCTTTTTTAGTGCCAGTGACAGTGACTCTGAAGAAGAGGTGGACGGCGCTCTTGAAACAACATTGAGTACGATCCGTCCAACCAGGCTTGGAAGAATATGAACACTTACAAATCGGATGTCAGACTACCTGCAGGCGACAAGAATGTGAAGTGGCAGAATATCACCTGATATGCGGTTGTGAATAGAAAAGAGTTGGTACGTAAAACACTGGGATTTTTCCTGAATTCTGCTAGTGGGAATGGGATTTCGACGCTAGGAAATGGGATTTGGAAAAAAATTGGGCTGGGAAATGGGATTGGTACCCCCCCCCCCCCCCATTCAGGACCCTCTTTAATGATTTAAAGGGAAGCTTAGATAATTACACTACAACGGCGTTTTCTACAGACAGTATCATTATTAATTAATTGAAAATGTTTTAGTCATTGTAAAAAATTCCATTCACTGTTTCAGTCGTTGTAGAAAATCCACCTTATGTTTATATTGAATATTCCAAGAGATGCTCTTCAACAGTCTGTTGAAATAGAAAATTGAAAACTTTTAATTTACAGTGCGGCGCCCAAAAGTGTGACCACTTTTTATTAATTCGCATTCTTTCGTGCAATTATCCAATCAAATGAGAGCTCTTTTAATTTATGCGCATTTTTTCGTGCAATAGCCAATAAGAATAGGCCATTTGCACGATGGCGTCATTTGACTACAACTACCAGAATTCATTTCGTTTTTCCTTTCTTATTTAAATTTTTTAATCCCAGTGCGGTTTAAATAACAATAGCCCTAATTTGCACTACAAAACAAAAAACTGAAGGATTCTGGTAGTTGTAGTCATATGACGTCATCGTGCAAATGGCCTATTCAGAAGCCGAAGAAGACTGAACCAAAACAACTCAAACGAACAAGCGACGATGCGGGAACGTAAAAAACATGTGTTTCAAGAATGCTTCAGGGCCTTTACCTTCAACGATCTTTCAAGTCAAGTTTTACGTTTGTAACTTTGAAATTCTACGCTAGACTAAATTTGTAACTCCAAAATGGGAATTGTTGCGGGAAAATTGTGCGTTTCGACATCCGCTCACCGCGATTTTGTTATGAAGAATTTCATGCCACTGCTCAGATCAGTCGACGATAAAGCTGAATAAAGTAAGTCCTACAGCCGATATAACGATGTCTTTGCTCTGGTCTTTGCTTATTTCCACATGAAATTTATATTATGGGGCTTTTGTTTATACTTTTACGGCCGTTTATAGAAGTGACATAATTGACCGTGCTGACAGATGCGGGTCACCGCAGCGACTACAAATTGTCGCTCAAAATATAAAGTGTTTTTTTTCCCTAAACAAAATCCCTAAACGTAATAGAAACCTTACCTCAGTGTACCCGGGCTAGTCGATATTCAGTGAGTCTCAGTGGTGGATAATTGTTACGTACAAACCTATTTCAACTCAGCACGAGCGAAATAACAAGTTCACGGCATTTCCCGAGAATCTGATTTTGCTGATTCTAGTTTTCTAGCTATCGAAATCATCAAGTCCGAAGTTTTCAGAGGGCTTATAAATTTTGTTTTTAGTCGTGGCAGATAGCATTTGTAACTTCCGAACATAAAAGATATATGATCCATGCCCACGTCTGTGAAACCTGGCGAAGCATCAGGTGTGGAGTTGTGTTTGTGGATAGCTTTTTAAAGATGCGAGATCTGGTCGCAAATGGGCATTTTGCAAAAACTTCCTAGCTTGCTGCAACAGCATGGTCTTCAATGAAAGATGAGAAAAGTTTCTTTGACGCAGGATTTGAAGATCATTGTTTTCGAAAAGCGAAACACCGAGTGTAAATATGAATCAGCTCCTAATTCAGTGGTTTTAACTCTGCGCCGAGATCGCGCGGCGGTTTCCCTTTACTATACAGAAAAACATACGGAACATAAATACACAATTACCTCGGGATAGTTTTGAATTATTACACCAATGATACTTGTAGGAGAAAAAAATATTTGCAATTATGTTCTTCTGGCCGTGGAAAATGCGTTCTTACAGCTATTAAATTGATACGTCGCCCGGCCGAACGTTTACCGTTTACTACAGCAGGTAAGCCGATGTCGATTTGCCAAAATTTGACCTTGAACATTTTGCATTTCGGTGTTATTTTCGAGGCCAAAAACGCCAAAGTTCAGCTGGAAAAGCGTCCAAAAATGGTATTCATGAAAGAGCAACTTTGCCTTCGTAACATGTTGCCTTGATTTTGTTCTTACGGTTGGCTGTATAAACTATCTTCGCCTTCTGATTGGATAATCTGCACGAAAGAATGCGAATTAATTAAAACTGCTCTCACATGATTGGATAATCGGCACGAAAGAATGCGAATTAATTAAAAGTGGTCACATTTTTGGGCGCTGCACTGTAAGCATGTTCGTGCTTATTGTTTATGTGTATACTTTTTTGTTGTTGTTTATGTTCATACTTACAGCACATACAATTCATGTCACAATGCCATGCTACACCATGCAACTAAGCCCGTGCACAGAGGAAGAAATCTAAGCACATGAACGGCTGGTAGCATTGCATTAACTTTGTCTAGTAAAAGTTGGTGTCACCTCCTTTTTTTGCATTCATTTTTTTTAATTCATTTATTTTTCCGGAGGCATGTGATTAGCATACACACTGTGGCTAGTTTAAACACTACCCTGGCCCTGACACGAGTAACTTATTGCCAAGCTGTAGCAAAAGCATTATAAAAAAAATCAATGTTAGAAAGTTTTTGTGCCAACCTCCCCAAAGGCCATATGTAGTCCATATAATAGGCAAATTAGTATAACTAAACAAAGTAATTCATAACACTGTGCTGGAGCACGTACAGTATGCATGAAGCGGCCAAAAATATACATGTAAATGTTCAGTATTTACAAGAAAAACATTATATAAACATGCATGTAATATAAACCGACAACCAATTCTTATTTACATGGCAACTAGTATATTAGCAATTTTAAATTAACATACCTTAGAAAGATCACACATTTACAATGGGTTGACAATGTGGTGTAGACGTTTATGTACATGACAGTACATGTAACGTATGTGATGTTTCCTGGGAGAAACAATTTCATTAATATAGGAAGTGAGCATCTTGAATTGACTGATAAATTTTTCAGACATAAAAAAGGATTAACTTCCAGTGAGTATACATGTATTTAGCTGAATATCATAATTATTCTGGTAACATTAAATTATTCTTTCACTTTAAGCAAGGCACTGGAGCTTGTAAAAACAGTTTGCAATTTCATTATCTTTCTACAAGTACACAAGTTTGTTTGAGAATACTTAAGCACTGTACATTTCAGCATTTCATTTTTTCCAAGGAGTGGAGTAAGCAAGTGCTTTACTGCAGAGCACAAGGGTGAGAAAAATAGAGCGTCTGTAGATTCCTAATTGTACATGTAACTGACAACGACAAAAGGGCAAGGCTGTTGAAACATGTCTTGCAGAATTAAAATTGTGGTTCTCTTATTACAAAGTAACAGTTACAATTTCAGATCTTTCTACATGTAGCATCCTTGTATTGGTTTAAGGTGGTTCGATACAGTTTTCTGGAGGCCATACCAACATTTTTCAATCGGCTTTTAAGCGGCCTTCTCCAAGTCAGATCAACGTGAAATTTTCACCACTAACTGGTTTTGAATTGAAGTTTGGCAAGATCTATTTTCTGGTAAAATCGATATTATCATGACGACGATAAACAAGAAAATTAAAAATCAGTAAAAGTGAAATTTAGCGCGTTTAAGATTTCGCATTGAAAATCCCACATAGGCATCTTAAAATATGATATATGGCATATATATTTTGAACAATAAAAAAATTCTGTATGTTTGAATTAAATAAATCGCAATAACATTTCAAACCTTACTACTTGTGTACTGGTATTAAATTGATCGAGAGATTAACACTGGTTTTGTGAAATTACTTAATGATAATGTCAAAACGTAGCTTGATGTTATGTTTGTAAACTTTGAAAGTTTTGTTTACTTTCTCTTTTGCAATCTTGAGAACTACCATTTTTCCTAACATCGCACATGAACATGAAGCGATGTTAGGAAAAATGGTAGTTCTCAAGATCGCAAAAGAGAAAGTAAACAAAACTTTCAAGGTTTACAAACATAACATCAAGCTACTTTTTGGCATTATCATTAAGTAATTTCACAAAAACAAAAAAAAAGCAGACTTGACATGGATATGTACCTTTAATATCCAATTTGATTTGTCCTAGAAGTCTTTTTTGGACAACATGTCTTGCGAGATAAAGGAATAAAGCTCATTATTAGAAAATAATCATCTGGAGTTTAAATAGTGCATCACAAATTAAACTGCAATGTACACTAAGTTGTCAGCTGGTTCCTATTATCAGGTAGCAATGTGACAACAACTCCCTCTGCCCTCCAGGCAACCCCCTTGGCACTTGAACTCTTGATGATTGAATCAAATTCCAGCCCCCCACCCCCACCCCGCCACTACCCTAGTACCGAATTTGACGTTCAAATCCCCCCCCCCCCCGCCCCCATCTATCTATCTAAGCCGTTGGGGGTTGAAAAAAATCCCTTGCAAGCTTCTATCCATGATGTGGAAATTAATTGTACTTAATATACTAAACATGTTTAGCAACTGAATGCAAAGTAGCATTTTTTGATCACGGTTGTTCAATTGAGTGTTTTCTCATTGGCCATTCAATGGCTGCTCTTACTATGCGAACAGCAAGCATTTTATGAAACAGGTGAGATCTGTGACGTTTACTTTCCACACATCGATTGGTAATTCACTATTTCAATTCCTGTTCATTATTTCAAGTTACAAAATCTACAAACTATTATTTTATTAATTATACTTAGCTTTTGCATTCTATACTTTTAAAAAATAATTCTAATGAACTATTTCATTCAACTATGGTGACCACATCTGTTCTGCTGGACTCCCGCGAGGGCCTTTCGTGTCAAATTCCCTACTCCCCAGGCACAAAAAAATTCCTTAGGGTAGGCCCATGAGGAGTAGGGTGAGGGGAAAGGAATGTTAAAGGTTCAAACTGATTGGCACATAAACACTAAAATTTTACTGTCTCTTACACCATTAATTATAGCGTAGAACATTAATTTGTTATATCAATAAACTTTCTCATTACATTGTGTCTCTTTAGAAATTTAATTATTTCTACCAGCTGCTTCGAAAAATATTGTAGAAAGTTATGACACATGCTGCAAGATTGGGCATTCTTAAATAAATAAATTGAAGAACAGATTACCTTTATCCGACTTGTTCCTTGAAATGCAAACCACATGTACATTGTACATGTGACTGTAGTCTTTGAAAGTCTAATTACCTTAGGAGAACAAAAATAAACAAAGCTGCAAAATAGCAATACAACTGTAGTTGATCACAAATTGAATTCTAAAGCAGGATGCAAGATTGACCCTCAGGTTTTTGTTTCACTTGCATCTCTAATTTCCACTGTCAAAGGTCTACATCTTCGCGCTTGAAATACAGTGAAACAGGTGAAACGAAAGGCAACGAAACGTCTTTCTAGCAACAAGTCATATTTAAAACCTCGTATAAGTTAAAATATGGACAAAACATGTCGAGAGCAAGCTTAAAACCTTAGCATATAGCATATGTATTAACTTCGAAAATTACCACGAAAACGACTGTCGAGCTAATATTTTTTCAGCGCTCAGAGTCGCAGACTTTTGCTAATCTGTTTGTAAACAAATACGCTAACGTCGTAGTTCGATGTGTGCACTACTGCACACTACTAAATAGAAACTAATAATCAATCACCCCAAAAGGTCTAAAATAACCCTGAACCCTGTTTAGTTGGTAATAAGGTTGAAAGTTAACCCTCGGACGTACAGGGGGGGGGGGTTGCCCCCCCCCCCACCCCCTTGAGGTTTTTCTCCGATATTTTCAAGACCATTTCAGATTAGCACATGCCGTTTTCAGTAGGGTTTGCAATTAAACAGAGTTGATTTTACCAAGTTTCTTGGTGTGTTAATTGATGAAAATCTAACATGGAGTAATCATATCAACGCTATATCTAAAAAAATCTCTTCTGGTATTGGATCTATTAAACGAATAAGTCACTGTGTTCCTCCTGCAACTCTGCATAATATCTATTATGGGTTAGTTCAATCGCACTTCGACTATTGTAGTGTTGTTTGGGGTAACTGTGCCAAAACATTATCTGACAAATTACAGAGACTTCAAAATCGTGCTGTCCGCGTCCTTACCCATTCTAGTTATGATACTGACGCCAACCAACTACTTAACGAATTAGGTTGGGACAATTTAGAAACTCGACGTCTAAAACTAAAGGCTGAGATGGTCTATAAGTCCTTAAACGACCTCGCACCGAATTATTTATCCTCTAAATTTATTCAGCGGAGTGATGTGATTACTTACTGCGGGATTCTGATAATAAGCTTGTAATACCATTGCCACGTACTAATTATTACAAAAATAGCTTTGCCTATAGTGGTGCAGTCCTCTGGAACAGTCTTCCCTCAGCTGCTAGGCAGGCAACATCTCTGACTAATTTCCGACGATTCTTAATTAATTCCGACACGGCATTCATGTAAAACAGGCTTTATTTCAGTTTACTTTTCTTTAATAGTTAGTTATATTTTTAAATTATAGAAGAGTAATTTACATACATAGTTTCTTATTATTAAGTTGTAGTTTATATTAAATTGTTAATGCCTGATGTATTTACCGTGTTTTTTAAATAAAGATGATGATGATGATGATGATGATGATGATGACGATGATGATGGTGATCCTTAATACACATTTTGGTAAAGTTTGGCGACAACCGGTTGCTATGGTAACGAGATATGACGTCACAAGTAACATGTGGTCAAGCCATTTTTGAATAAAAATGCGTGTTTTTCACCTTTTTTCAGTGAAAAAACATAAAATGCTAACAAAGGCATCAAAATGTTTAATTGTATGTTATTTTGCATCTCTAGCAAACAATATTTGCAATTTCCACATTTTCCCGATACATTTGAATTTTTAGTAAAATCCAAGATGGCGGCCGTCTTAGCGGCCATTTTGGATGACGTCACGGACCCCCAGCAGCGTCACAGCCCATAATATTTACCTTATCTTGTAGAGCACATCGCGGGCTATCTATTAGATGTAAAGTATTTCCGAAATATTGCAACATCGCAGAAACCCAAGGGGGGGTTGCAATAACCGCCCTCCCTTGTACTACGGTGGGGGTATACGTTTGCGATACGTCCGAGGGTTAAACTTACTAATTTAAAGCTTAAATCACTTACCTTTTCTTGTCCTTTCTCGGCAATCCTCGCGACAGGCAGTTGCGGACTACATGTACACTCTAAGCAGACTTATTTGCGCTATTCCGTAAGTTAGCCAGGAAAAGAACAGTTTACAAAGCAATTTCGCCAGCCCTTTTTCGCTAAACACGACTCTGAATCGACGAAATAAAATACATTTTCTGTGCTGACGCTGCGAGCAAAAATGGCGGCAAACGAAGCCTGGTTGTAGTCAAAACTCGAGCCAGTCTTCTCGCTGACCATGTCCTGCAAAACCGAGCAGGGAAAGGGAGGAGACCGAAGGGGGGAAGGGGTGGGGCAGCAAACAAAAAATCTAACCCTGATCGGTATGAAAGAAAAATGCTACAGAAAAACTGCCAACGCTATAAGCAAGAGAAGCAATAAAAACCTCTTATGCAGATTTGTTTATAGTTTTAAATTGAAAAGTCGCTGAACAGGATCAGGAAAGGATGGATCCCAACTTGTAAACCTTTTTTCGTCACATTCCTTTTTACTGGAGGAGTAATAATGGCCTTTTCTGTACACAAAAAAAATTTAAAATGATAAAATGTGGAAAAACGGGATTTATTTAACTTAATAAAATTGAGAAGAGGTTCCAAAAATCAGTCAACTTCCGTGCGTTCCGGTCACGTGATTTATGACGTCATACTTGATATATAACTTATTTTATACTTATATCTACCAACGTACGAAATTTTTTAACTTTGTGCTTCACCCTTACAAAGATACATGATTTAGTCCCCAGACCCTCCATTTGCTCATGTTTATAGCCCCCTTAATTTAAAAAATCCAGAGTAATAATGGGCATGTCGAAATGTTCCTTACGAATCCTTCCTTGCCACGTTGACTGTATTTGCATTCATCATAGCATGTTCCTAAAATACGTTAAAAGGCACTTGGGGGCATAGTCACGTGGCTAATGACGTCATCGCACTTAGTCAATTTTATGGTAGGAGTAAATAACACGTGTTGTGGTATCCTCATTCACTCAAAATGGACAGAGTTATTTGGCATCGAGAATTTTTGTGGTGCAAAGGATTCTGGGAAGGTCTTTATTATATTTATAATATATTATTTTAATTATCAACTCATACGGGCCTACAAGAGTGGCGGAAAGACCTGGAGACGCGGAAACTTGCATTGATGTTACACTAGCCACCTCTGATTTGGTGCCAGAGACGGTGTGGAAGTTTAATATTACCCCTGCTTGGGAGTGACCACAGACCTGTTCTTATAAAGCTGCTTTGAGCCACAGACAAAGCTGCAACGAAAAACCATCTGGGAAATTTAAGTGATACAACAGGAGATGAAATCGTCAGTAAGCTTACACCAGATAAAGCAGCCCGGCCACTAAGCAAAGGGCCTAATGCAACATCTTCGTGGTTGGAGAATGAAAGAGTCAAGAACGCTTGGGAAACTAAGCTTCAGGCGAGCAGAGTATATACTGAGAAAGATACAAAAGATCAAATCAAAGCCCTCTAGTTGTTGCCAAAAAGCGGCAAGAGTTTAACCAAGCTGCGCACTCCTATGAGGCCACAGCCAAAGAGGAACGCCAAGCAACCTGGGATCAATTTTGTGAGTCCTGTGACCCCCGAGATAAATCAGTGGCTAGCAAATTTTGGAAGCTAGCCAAGGTTCTTAAGAATTTTGACGTGGGAGGGAGCCCATCTCCCCAGGAGATGGTGGATGATGATGGCTTTGCACTAAGAACAGACAAGGAGAAGAGGCGGGCCTTTATCATGAGGTAGAGTCGAGGACAGCTACAGCAGGCATCTGAGGAATAACTGCAGAACAAATGGGAAGAAATAACCAGCGTATCCCTAACAAAAAAGTGTGGGAGAAAGAACCCAAGGTGTCAGAAGCGGAAATGAGAAACATCATATCATCAAGGGAATTGAGAAGGATACAACACTGGGCCCTGACAGAGTGGTATTCTCCGACCTTAAAACTATAGCAGATGATGACACTTTGTTCTCTGAGCTGGTTGAGCTCGTCAACACTACGCCCAAGGAAGGTGAAATTCTCATGGACTGGGGAGATTGTAATCTGAGTGTATTGCCTAAGCCCAACAAGGATCACAGAGAGCTGAAAGGCTACAGGATCATCACTATGGTGAAACTATATGAGAAAATTGCAGTGAGAAGAGTAGTTGAACTGGAAAGGGAAAACAAACTGCCAAAACATGTTGGTGGTGCCAGGCCACGAAGATCTACAACATCTAATGTTGAAGCCCTGATTGACAAAATGCAAAAAGGCCTCCAAAGCATCTGGAAGATGCATACAACCGAGTACACATACTAACGCTAACAGACAAAATGATCGGCTATGGGCTATCTGATGTACTGGTGAGATGGATTATATCAATGTTGGACTCCAGGTGATGCCATTTGAAAGTTGGATCACGGACATCAGACTTCTTTGAAGTAAGTTCTGGTCTGCCCCAAGGTTCACCCTTGAGCTGCATATTGTTCAATATCTATACGGCAGACATAATTGACTGGACGGAAGTTTAGGGAACGGATCCCTTTTCATACGTGGATGATGTCATCATTATTTGTGAGAGTGACTCGTCAGTCAGAGCAGTGGAGCAACTTCAGACAGCAAGCAACAAGCTTGAGCAGTGGACAGAAGCGAACCAAATAAGAATCCAGCCAGACAAAGTCTGCTGGATGTTTGTAACCTTGTGTCGAGTTGAGCGTCATCTACTTACACTCACCTATGCAAGAGAAACTGTCGGGCAGGAAACGGAGGTGACTTACCTTGGTGAAGTTATAGATTGCAGGCTGACCATGGTCCAACATATCAGTAATAACTTCAACAAGGCAAAGAAAGCTCTTGGTCTAATACGTTATGCTGCTGGGCAGAGCATCAAGCTAAGCAGTCTTGTTAACCTTGTTAGCCTTGTCACAGTGCTAAGGAGATTGGAGTACGACCTGCATATCTGCTGTCCAGTATCTGATACCCAATTTGAGCGAATGGACAAGATCCTCAATCAGGCCTTGAGAATAGTAAGTGGCGCAATATCTAAGACATCAGGGGAAGCCATTCAATATTATCTCGGCTTCCATAGTATTAAGGAAGTGTATAAGATGAAGGCAGCCAAGGAGTTTGTGCGGGTCCTAACAACTGAAATTCGCCCTCTTAATTCATCCTTAAGGGAGAGCACAGATGTATCCGTAAGGTTGAAAATTGTTAGACCTTGGAGTTTGTCCGCAATGAGTAAAGGTGAAGACATCACACCCTTGGATAACATCATACAAGACTTGTGGGTGCCTTATAATACTAAGAGACTTGAAATCGACATCATTGGAAGTAAGGAGTTGCGTGAAGTAAATGCAGTTGTTAATAAAACTGAAGTTGAGGCATACATTGAATCAACAGGTGCTAACATCATCATAGCAACAGACGGGTCGATCCGGGATAATTTAACTGCATGGGTGGAGCAGTATGGAAACACAGACAATGTGTGTACAGTTGGTGTGCCGGCAAACATGGGTGCACCAGTTCCTTCCGTACAGAGTCAGAGGCATTTGAGGATGCACTTATCTGGATGGCTGCTAAAACTGGCCAAAATGATCACGTCGTAGTGCTTACGGACTTTCAGAGCCTAGTGACGCGACTACAACTAGGAAGTGTCAAGGATACATGGGTTGTCCCACTCAACAAGATTAAAGGTGCGCTCAATATTGCATATATACCTGGTCATGCTGGCATAACCTATAACGAGGTAGCTGTTCACCTGGCTGGTGCTGCGGTGCCGATTAGAGTAATCATGTTCTACCCACAAAACATCGTTAACAGGTTTAAAGAGAACAGCAAATGTAACACTCAACTCAACAAGACCTGGTGGTCACTGCAAAGGCTCCATGACAGAGGCATCAAGTTTGGTGCCGGCGCTATCCAGTCGACGTGCAGTTTTGATATTAAATTAGTAACACAGGAGATAATGAAATTTGTCACACGGATCACATTGAGCGAGATCCTTAGGAGGGGATGGCCTGGGTGCTACATCCCATGATTTGCAACAACAACAACAACAACAACAACAACAGCTTATCGAAACCATCGATAAATATTTTGGTGTTTATTCTTGCAAGAACTCTACAAAAAGAAAGTCTTAATCCTAAGCACTCTCAACCAATTCGGTCTCAAGTTCGAAATTATAAATGCGAAAACATAAGGTAGGCATACAAACACATATTACTCGTCTTGCCAAACGCTATTTACAACAACTCATCAGAAAAAAAGCCACTCTTCCCACCACCTTTATTTACTAATTAAACCTCTTTCTTACAATCGTATCTCCTAAAAAGAAACATTTCAAAACACTTAAAACTACAACTTTCTAGAAACGTCTAACACATCTTACATTCCCTTACAAACTCCGACGTACCCAAACTTACGGAATTTTCTTTCAACCAATTTTTTCGACAAAAACATATGCTTCAGCAATTTTCTTTTACTCATTTACAACTTATTTTTTATTCCCATCTACCATTATGTACAATTATGTAATGTCACGTTTATTCTCCTACGATTCTATAAACTCACATTTATTTAACCCATGCCTTTACAACTACGATACATAATGTAACGAACAATAATTATACCATGAATATCTGTCAGAACGCTGAAGCTGCCTTAGGTTGACTTAGGCGAAGTCTATTTAAGGCGGAATAAGAGTGTAGTGTACTACGCTTTTCTTTAAAATCTCTTCCAGGCAAAAAGGTAATTCAGAAAACCGGGCTGGCACATATCCAGCCCTGTTCAATTAGTTAATTAGTTAATACATGTCAGTAATACAGATGGTACTTGGCTCCTTACCTTAGTATCAAGGAACAGTTCCTTACAAGTGTCCACAGAATAAAACCACTCCACGCTAGGTGTGTCCCTAAATAAAGCATAATATATAGAGAAAGAGACTAAGGTTGGTATATGTATATAATATTATGTATATAAATTCTGAATACTTGGGTAGAAAATCCTAGACGTCACATTTAACCTCAACCAAAGCACCTATCAGCCCTTCACTAAACCGAACACTAAACTTCAATACGTCCACCGCGAGAGCAATCACCCACCCATCACTGCAAAGAACATTCCCGCCGGCATCAACAAACGCCTTTCATCCCTATCTTCCGACAAAGCATCCTTTGACCAAGCCGTCCCTCCATACCAGAAAGCACTCGACGAAAGCGGCTACCAATACACACTACAGTATGAACCTCCAACAACAAACAGACGGAAAAACAGACAACGCAACAACATCATCTGGTATAACCCTCCATTTAGCAAAAACACCAGCACCAACATCGGATACAAGTTCCTCGCCCTAATAGACAAGCACTTCCCTAAAGATCACAAGCTTCGAAAAATCTTCAACCGCAACACCATAAAATAAGTTACAGCTGCATGAATAACGCCAAACAGATAATTGATAACCATAATAAGCAGATTCTTAAGTCATCCACGCAAGCCAACGACGCCGCCACAGCTAACTCTAATACCACTCAAGACAAGAAGACATGCAACTGCCGACAAAAGAACACATGCCCACTCGACGGAAACTGCCTACAATCATCAGTCATCTACCAAGCTACAGTCACGCGCAACGACAACAACACAACAGAAACATACATCGGACTCACGGAAAACGACTTCAAAACAAGATACCGAAACCACACCGCATCATTCCGCCACTCAAAACACAGAAACTCAACTGAACTAAGCAAGTACATCTGGACTCTCAAAGACAACAACATCGGCGCATCCTGTCTTCGCATTCACTGTACAACAGCTCAAGCAAAAGATGCAACCTCTGCCTAAAGGAAAAATTTCTAATCCTTTGCCGACCGAAACTTTCTACACTTAACAAACGTAATGAACTCGTGTCTTCTTGCCGCCATAGAAACAAAGCCCTTCTACGCAACAACTAAACTGTTAAACTTCGCGCCGCATAGATTTGTTATTGTTATTATGTAAATTATTTTGTATATAAGAAGCGATGGTAAAGAATATTCTTATTGAATCCCCTGATGAGTGGGCAACCACGAAACAGGCTTGTCGGGATGAAAGCGTAGTTTGTTTCTTTCCTCCATAAAAATATATATATTTTCCTTGACGTTCAAGTAATCAACAACAACGGCAAGATTAGCACTGACCTATACACCAAGCCCACTGACACTCATCAATATCTAAACTGGACCAGCTGCCATCCACGTCACACTAAAACGTCCATCCCCTACAGCCTGGCACTGAGACTACGCCGCATATGTTCTAACAACAATTTCTTTGAGAAGAGAGCTCGAGAACTACATAATGTACTTCCTGATCGAGGTTACAAAAACAAACTCATCAAGGAGTGCATTATGAGAGCGAGAAGAACAACTAGAGAAGAGGCTCTCAGAACCAAGCAGAATCCTGTCACTGATCGTGTACCACTTATAGTAACCTACAATCCAGCAATGCCGAACCTGCATAATATTCTAAACCAACACCAGCAAATACTACACACTTCAACTAAATGCAAAATGCGGCCCCTCGTTGCCTACCGTAGAGGAAGAAACCTGTCAGAGATGCTAACGAACAAAAGATTACCACCATGCGACCCTAGTGAACAAGCAAGCCATTTCACCGTTAGCAGTGACACGCCAAACACATCAGAAACCTCATGCAGAATATGTGGTCGTTCCTTTCAAACCAACAGAAACCTTAGGATACACTCTTCACATACACACAAGCAACATACATCCGCCGAACATACTAATCCAGGATTTTGGCCTTGTAAAGTAGACAATAGATGTGCATGTTGCAAAACATATGGTAGATTCACAGAAACAGTTAAAAGCACAACTACAGGAGAAACCTTCACTCTTACGCAACACACCACCTGTCAAACAAGCAACGTTATATACTTGATTCAATGTACAAAATGCGACAATCAGTATATAGGGGAAACAAAAAACCCTGTCCACCGCCGTACGAACCAACATCGTAGCGACATAAACGCAGGTCATAAGAACATTCCCACTGTCAGATACTTCAAAAACTGTGGGGTTAAACATTTAAAATTAACAGTCATTGAAAAAGTTAGAAATCCTAATCAAGACATTAGAAGAGCAAGAGAAAGTTATTGGATTTCTAAATTCAAGCCTTCTATAAATAGCCTAGTTCAATTCACGTGATATATTGTTTAGTTTAGTTTAGTTTAGTTTAGCTTTATAGCTTCATATCTGATTATTACGTCAGCATGTCACGTGTGTTCTTTCCGTTGAACTTTTCAAATTTCGAATGTTGTAACAGTTAGTATATACCTCAGATGCTCCTGATGAAGACCGTTATGGTCGAAACGTCGAGCGAATAAACCAGCAAAGCTACATTGGAGTTGGACTCTTGACGCTCACATTTTCGTATATATATATATATATATATATATATATATATATATATTAACCGTACATCCTGTGCCCAAGTTCAGGAGTTGCCATAAAGCCATTATGGTAATAACCGGGAAGGCACATTGTATACATAATTGTATATATATATATAGACAGTTAAATTGAGAACAGAAATTCTCACAACAAAGATTATGAGTGAAAGAGTGCCTCAGCCGGGAGTTGAACCCGGGTCTCCTGATAACCGGATAGATGCCTTAACCACTAGGCCACTGAGACAACCACACTTACACAAACACAAACAACGCATTTGTGGCTTCATAGTGGAAAGCTCTTGGGAGACATTTACACAAATTCTGCAATTAGGATCGCGTCACTTTACCCAGTCGTTCAGCGGTACAGTCCATATCTCCCTTCCCACACTAATTTGTAATTTAATTTCCTTGGGGAGTGGACTATGAATCTCTGTGAAAACGAGGTTACGTAACATAACAAAAGAACTAAATTACAAGGAAAATTTCACGCTAAAAATAACAAACATGATGCGATAAAAACCTTAATGATTGAAACGGAGAAATAGTGACTAATATACAATTACAACATGAGAGGAATAATTAACAAATAAACGTACGAAATATGTAAGGAATCCAACAATATATACAAACTCCCTATCGCGGGCCCCCGAATAATCATATAGGTCACTGTCGGAATGACAGGACCAGCACGTCTTACCAAGTGCCCCCGACAGAACGTTCGAACTCAAAACAACTACAAACAATACAAAGAATAAAACAAGGAAAAGAAAAAGATAATCCCATTTTTGCAAGATACGTGCGTTAATTATTGTAGTTAATGCGGTGTTTTGATTTAAATTCACGTCTCTTGTTAAGGCCATGCGGATTGAGCGTAAACAATTGGGTTATCCAATAAGCCTCCCTAGTGAGCAACAATTGGTCAAGGTGAAGTGTATTTTGAAATGATCTAATTTGTTCGCTAATTTAATGTAATATATTATCACAACACAAACGTCTACTAAAAGGACGGAACATATGGATCTCATGGATTTAACGGGGATATGAATATATGATCATTTACTTCTCTCTATTTCTGTAAGTATCTTAAAAGTACATTATGTAATATACTATTAATAAATATACTTACAGTAATAATGAAAAGTAAATGATTATGTATTCATGTTCCCGTTAATTCCGTGAGATCCATGTCTTCCGCCCTTTTAGTATAAGTTTTGCTTGGTTTGAACTTGCAGTGTCACTTCATGATTTAGTGTACTATATTACCACAACACAAACTTCTTCTGAAAGGACGGAACACGTGGATTTCATGGATTTAACGGGATTATGAACATATATAATCATTGCCGTGTCCATCTTAAATGAATGGCCTTGTGTTTTTCATTAAAGTTTTTTCTACTTTCTTGTCAGTCCCACTTATTTTTATTGATAACTTGATGCATTAGAGTCTTCCAAGATATACTCTGCATGCGATTTCCTTTTTACAGCAGTAACCACATGCAGTTCTCGACTGCCTATTTTTATATATGATCAAGGATTTGCGAAAACAGCCTCGAATAATAAATTAAATAAATAAAATAAATAAACATTAAATAAATAAATAAATATACCAGTTCCCAAAATCCTTACAATCCCCCTCCGAGTTCTACAGTTTATTGGTGTGGAGGAAATTATTGGCCAGTTAAATTAAGACATTATTCAAACGGTGAAACAAAGTGGATTTACGTACACGAAGATGAACCAAACATAAAATCGTTTTTAGAGGAAACCTTTGCTACCGGAAAAGCCAACAAAGCTTTAGGACTGTAATCCGGCCTTATAGTGAATTCGCGCTAAAGTTTTCATTTCATTCCAACATTTTGTTCTTGATTTCTTTATCATTTGTGGGGTAAATGGATTTGAGTTGTTTTAAATAATAACAGCTTTTGTTGACATGATTTGATGTAACATTAACGCGTTTTGTCATTGTTAAATTAATTTGAACTTAAACACAGTGTGGGTTTGTTGTTTTGGCATGGGCATGAAATTTGCTGCATTTTTTTTCTCCGAGGTGCTAATGTTTCATGCAAATTTAGTTCAATGCAAGTTCGTATAATTAAAAATTTGAACTGTGAAGCCACCAGTAAAGTCATGTTATAAAAACTTAAAGTGGGTCGACAAAAAGTCTAGTGATAAGAATGTTGCGGTAAATAAGAATAAGAAGCGGTTTTTTATACTGCGCAATTTTATTGATTTGAAACTTGAATGTCCTCTTATTAGTTTTAGGCAGCTATAGTATTGGCAGAGCTTTGATGGTCTAGTGGTAAAGACACTGCGTTATGGCCGCAGTAACCCAGGTTCGAGTCCTGGTCAAGGCATGTTGTTTTGATCTAAGTCTGTTAAGAATATCTGTGTCAGTGATGTTTTGTTTTTAAGTGAGTTGGTATAAAGCGGGCATGTTTAGACCTGTCTATTGTTCCTATTGTTTTGAAAAGGACGCGGAAATCCAAATTAGTATGTAGGAAATCCAAGTTGTGACGTCATGAAAACGGAATCTAAATTAGTATGCAGGAAATCCAAATTAGTATGCAAGGATAACACAAAAGGCATTCCCTTAATGACGTCATTAAAAGGGAATCCGTTTATTAATAAGTTAACTATTACCAAATTACTTCATCACCTAGGCATCTAATCCACCTAATTCATAGCGGGTCTTAAATCTAATGGCTATATACTACTTACACTGTGGAGCAACGTAAGCGTTGGTAGAAGATGGAGGCTTAAAGCAATATGTGGCAAGCGAGTCAGGGATTGAATAAGTTGTGGGGACCATCGTTTGCTTCACGTGAGTGTAGACAGCGGGAAATGGTACGCTGCACAGAAAGGTTTAAAGAGAAAGTTCGGTAACTCAGAAATCAGAATGCAAACTGCAAAGTATTGAAGATGTATCTGTCGCTCCACTGCTGGCTGACTGGAATATCCCGCGATATTTCAACTACGGACATATTCATCATTACGCTTTAGAATCGATCGAGACTATAACTCAAGATTATGACGAAGATGCCGATTACAGTCTTGGCGATATGACAGGCAAACCTCTCAAGAACGCTCGGAAATACGCGGACTCTGGGTTTGTCCATGACGTTATGGATACAAAATCCCAAGATTATTATTTTGTATGCGCACACGTTTGGCCTTAAAATGAGAAGCGAACTGCCACACAACATGTCAGTTATTATATCAAAATTGAGCGGCGCAGTGATGCACGCTACCTGCGAACCTTGTAAAGTTTCTGCTCTGAGCCGCTACAGCCTCGTTATAGCTGTTTTGCTGGTTGTTTTAGATCACGTTGAAAAACATGGTCATACAGCTTTGGTGCCCTGTACAAGCATGATGGCATAGCTTTTCCAATGTTTTATTTGGGGAAAAAGTAAACATGTTTGAGTTTTAAGGATTTTATAAGGCGAAACTGCTCGGCTCTAATGTTCGTTTCGCAAAGTCATAGTTTCGAGTTTAGCTGAGAGCATGTGCTTCGAGTACTCAGTTTGACTCCCCTTGTTAGCTACTATCACTTCAAAAGCATTGATCTCATATTCCTGCTCTCCATCATCAAAGCAAATATCAGACGGAGAAGAAACGGTCACATAATTCTTGGTTGTAAACAAAGTATAAAGCGATTTGTCCAAATTTGCATGAAAAACGAGGACCCGCACTATAAAAGGGATAGCTCCGCCTCCTCTTTGTCACGCCATCACTGCTTCAACGGCTAATCAAAGATGGCTGACACTGCGAGCAATAAGGAGGAAGACCGTTGCCCCAAAAATAAGTAAGGGTTATCGGCTGCGCCCTCGGGCGGAACCAGAGGTGCATAAATCTGATATCCCCGAGTGAAAGGCCGATAAAATGCTTATTTTACACATTGGTGAGGTTTTCTGAAACAAAGAAACTATTAAATTTTTCGGAAAATAACATTCCGTTCAATTCAAATGCAAAAAAGCATGATTCCGCAAGGCCGCATTGGCATCACGGCGCATTTCGAAGCGAGGCGGTAAACATGTTTTGCTTTTGCCAAATTTGCATTGAGCACGTTGCTTCGTTATGAGTAGAAGGAGGGAGAACAGTACTCGTGGTCTCGCCATGGCCCAACTGCCCGCCTTCATCTTTCGAAGCACAATGGAGTGGTTGCGGTGTGTTTTTCAGGGGAAACCGGTGGAAACATATTCAGGTTCAAGCGTAAAACGAGGCGTCATACATTACTGAATACCCGCAACCTGAATCGAGGTACGATGCCATCGAATAATGTTATTAACATTTCGCTTTTTGGTCGCGACCGGCAAGTTAATTACGTAGGAATAAGATTGATGAAGTTGTCTTTTTATGTAAACAAAAAATATTGACCGATGCTAGAGTGTTTTCCTTGTTATGCCCTATTTTGTCTTACCGTTTATGTTATTCAATTATGAGGGGAATAAGTCGAGGGGAATAACTGAGGGGGAATAACTAGAGGGGAATAACTGGAGGGGAATAACTGCAGGGGAATAACTCAGCCCCGCACTCCCCTGTTACAATCAAAAGGCGCCACCAGCTTTTCAGACAGTTTATTATTGGCGGGGGAATATTCGATATAATCCCCTGCGAGAACAAAGGAAACCGAGACATGTGGAAAATAAGTCTAATTCTACCTTCACCAGTTCAATCTTGCATAGGATTTATCTTTAATGAAAATAAAACTAAAAACATTATTTGCAGTAACTGGCATTATTGGGATACAAAGTGTTAAAATTAACCGGATAAGGGCTATTTAGGCCAAAAATTAATGGCTGAAATAATAAAGACTTTCAAAATCTTCCAACTTCAAAGAGGACAGGATGGATCAATAGATTGCCTGCATTTACTATTATATATTGTATCTCACTTACCATATATGTAGCTTTATGGCCTTTTTATCCAATCTTACTATTCTTGTTCTTATTTCCACATCTGCATGAAAACCAGAAAAACAACTGACTTAGGGTATCCTAATTTTGTAAAGGTATTAACCCTCGGACGTACACGCTAAAGGCCTATTTACACGTTGTGATTTGTCGTGCCGATTTGTCGGCCCCGAGAAATCGTGAAGCAAATCGGCGCGTGTAAATGGCGACCCGATGCGCGCGCGATTTCAGTCCGACATGTCGGCCGATTCGGAAAAAATCTGTGATCGCTTCACAGATTTTTCCGCGTCGGGCCGATTTTAAGAACGAAAACGCAATCTAGACAAGAAATCACGCAAAACAAATTATATCTGCAGTATTTAAACTAACAACAACCTAAATAACCTATTGGATACCATTTGTTTTTCAAGAAGTTCTTAGCAGAAAAGTTTTGAAATAAAAAAAGTTCATGTACAATGCTTGCACTGTACAAAGAGCGCGCGCACGATTTGTCGTGGCCGACAAATCGGCCCGACAAATCGCAGCGTGTAAATTGGCCTTAATAGATAGCCCGCGATGTGCTCTACAAGATAAGGTAAATATTATGGGTTGTGACGCTGCTGGGGGTCCGTGACGTCATCCAAAATGGCCGCCAAGACGGCCGCCATCTTGGATTTTACTAAAAATTCAAATTTATCGGGAAAATGTGGAAATTGCAAATATTGTTTGCTAGAGTTGTAAAATAACATACAATTAAACATTTTGATGCTTTTGGTAACATTTTATATGTTTTTTCACTGAAAAAAGGTGAAAAACACGCATTTTTATTCAAATATGGCCTGACCACATGTTGCTTATGACATCATATCTCCTTACCATGGCAACTGGTTGTCGCCAAACTTTACCAAAAAGTGTCTTAAGGATAAATGAACAGCTACTGAAAACGGCATGTGCTAATCTTAAATGGTCTTGAAAATATCGGAGAAAAACCTTAAGGGGGAGATGGCAACCCCCCCCCCCCCCCCCTTGTAAGTCCGAGGGTTAATACTAACTTTGCTTCTAGTTCAAAAATTGCTAAAATCCTATAGCGACCGGTACATTGAAAAGCTCAATGATTCATAACAATAAGTCATCAATTTTAAATCCTGGAAATTGTTAGTTGGAGAAAAAATGTCATAACCTTAAAAGACATTGAATTGCTCAAAAAAACTAAATTAATACCTTATCATAACATATAGTGAACTTTGTCTGGGGTCAATTAACTGGTATCCACGTTGTAACACAATAATTATTCCTCAAAGTAATCTTGAGGACTAAAAACACATGCATTTAATCATTTCAGATAGTTCCTAATTTACACACTAAAATTATTACACAAAGGACAGTATCCCGGCTAATACATCGTTTTTATCAAAACTTATAACATATATAAATCAAAGGTTCTTATGAGCAAACTCATGAATGTGGAACGCTCTTTGCATACTTAGCGGATGTCGGACCGGGAGTCACGAAGGGCAAGCAACAACCGCAGAGCGCAAGGCACGCGAGAGGAGGGAAGCGAAAAAAATAAACGTCTGAAAATGCCCCTTCCTCTTTCGCCCTTCGCATGCCCCCAAAAACTGATCGATAAGTATCTGACACATATCAAAACAGCAGCGATTTTAAAACATGCTGGAGATTCAAATAACAAAATGCTGGTACAATAACGGAGGTTCCTAGCTTTAACACACAACTAACAAACACAGAATAACCTCTTAGGAACTGAAAACAATTGGAAGAAACTATTATAATTTTCAACAGAGAGAATTACATTCTCAAAAAGACCAGTGGATCTTTATCCATGACCGAAGAAACACTATCTACAAGTCATGCTAACCGCAGACTTAATAAAGATACGAATTCACGGCCTGAGAAAATAACTGGAACGGATTCAGTGCATCACACGGTTTAGCCTTGTGGAATAACTTAGTGCGGATAGAGTCTGATTGCACGTTGAAAGCTGATTTGAGTTCTTTGATCAGAAGAATCTCATAAATGTGGCAAGAACTCAAACAAAAGAATGTTAATTATCGGTTTTTCATTTATTTATATTCACCTCTTCTTTCTGTCATTTTCTTCTTGATAATGATGTCAGAGACATCGAAACGTCGTATCGCGTTAATTTTTGTAATTTAAAATTAGTATTTCTTTGTTATCAACTTTATATACAGTGACAAATTTTTAAACATTCTTGAACTGACGATGGATACAAATCGTTTTTTTATTTCAAATTATACATAAGTATTTCATAGCTATAAATCGCAACATATATAAGCTATAAAGCGCTCGGGTACCCTCTGGTTGTGGCTATGTCTAAAATTAAGAACGGGGAATCGGTGAATCGGTGAATCGGTGAATCGGGAAACGGAGAATGGGGAATCTCTAAAATGAGGAATTTCTAAAATGGGAATCTCTAAAATAGGGAATCTCTAAAATGGGAATCGCTAAAATAGGGAATCTCTAAAATTGGGAATCTCTAAAATAGGGAATCTCTAAAATGGGGAATCTCTAAAATAGGGAATCTCTAAAATAGGGAGTTGCGGAGATGTGAATCATAGGAAGGTCTAGTTTCCCTTTTATCAAGGTAATTCTCCCGCACATCTTCATTTGAACAAGCGTCGGTGATAATCGATTCATTATTATAGAGTATATTGATTATATCAGTTGCTTTTTAGATTATCAATATTCATTGATTGGACGTGCCGGGCTTTATAACCGCCAAGTTCAACGTGGAGACAGTGGTTAATCAGGGACGAGAAAGATATGACGATAAACTATTTATTTTGACAATTCCCCTGAGTAATCAGCCGACACTCATTGATTTTTTTTGGAACACTGTAAAGAGTCTCGCTAGATCTAGAGTCAAATCCTTCTGTGTGTAGTTTGAAATCAGTTTTGTAAGTTTGTAGCGGTCAGTTAATTAGGTTTGAGTCATGTCATCAACGACCATAATACACTGTACATCCACCTTCCTAGCATTTTCCGGTCCCCTTATACCCTTCTCGTCCTATACGTTTTAGACCAACCGCGGACATGATGCCGGCACAAAAAAACGCAAAGCGGCCACGTTCCCCGTTCCTAATTTTCCGATTCCCCGTTTCCTATTTTAGACATTTCCCTGTGGTTATTCGCATAACTTAGAACCATAAACCCATAAGTGGGTTGAAACGTGTAAAACGCATTCACAGCTTCCGAATATTCATTTTCTGCTTAGTACCATATTTGGAAATCCCTCGGTCCCTCGAGATTAGAAGCAAGTTGTTCTAGCGAATTGATTGGTTAATATTTTTATCTTGATTTTCCAAATATGGCTTTAACAACTTCTTAGCAAATTGAATAATTGGAAGCTTGTTTTGAAGCGTACAAGGGAGTTTCAACCCACTCATGGGTTTCTGTTAGAACTCAAACGAAAGAATGTTAATTTCTCACTTATTCATATCCACCTCTTCTTTCTGTCCTTTTCCACTTGATAATGTCAGAGATGTCACTTGATAGTGTCAGAGACAGAAAAGTTTTTAACAAACCTTGTGTCATTTAATTGTAAATATTGTAGAATTAATAGGTGATTACAATTAATTAACGAGATAATATTTAATAATTAAGGGATACAACGAAACTAGCGAAATACAAATAACTTGATTTGGATACAAATCTGTGAAAATGTTACATGATATCAAAGGGAAAAAAGCTGGCGAAATTGATTTGCAAATTGTTCTTTTCGTTGAATAGCGGAATGAATTCTCTCAGAGTGTATATAAGGGCAAAAGGTAAGCTTAAGCAGCTTTAGTGACTTAAGCTTTAACAAGTTTAACTTTCAAGCTTACGTCCAACTGGACAGGGTTATTTTAGACCTTTTGGGGCGATTGATTGTTATTTTCTATTTCATATCGTGCAGTAGTGCACACATTTCAACTGCTTTACAATTAAGCTTATGTTTATTTGTTTATAAACAGAACGTGCAAGAGTTCGCAAAACCAGGGGACGCTGAAAAAATGCCAGCTCGATAAGTTTATAAGCGTTAGAAATGCTTACTATTTTAATATTTGGAGACTGAGTTACGAGTGGCTTATAGTCGCTTACGTGGTATATTTCAAAGTTAATACATATGATATATGTCTTAGTAAGGTTTTAAGCTTTCTATCGATAGTTTTGTCCATATTTTTACACAAACGTATGAGAGGTTTTAAATATTTATCTACAAAGTTTTTCAACATGGCTGCTCTTGTTGAAAGTTCAGAGGAGGACATTTCTTCGAATGAAGGTGAATCAAATGATCCTAACGAGAAAGCCAAAAGGCTCGGAGCAATCCTGAGTGTTCCAATTAAGGGCGCTATTTCAAGTACGCGGAAAATCCAGACGAATCATTATTGATTCATTGGAGGTAATGCTTTGCTAAAATGGCAGCCAGAGGAAAAAGCTGTTGGTCCCATAAATGAGGACTGTCTACTAGTATTACTGCAATGGCCTTTACTAGTATCACTGCTAAAGGATTCTGTGTACATAATACAACTGGCTATTGGGACAATAATCTGGTCAGTTTTTGTTTGTAATCTATAGTTTTGTTAAAAGAAAGAAATATGATTTTTATTAACAAAAGTATCTATATCTAAAGAAATGAATCACAAATAAAAGCAATTCCACATTATTTTTTTTGCGCGCCAGTAACTTTGTGGTGAAAAAAGAGGGCAAAATAGGAGCAACTTTTCGGCAACTTTTTGGAAAATTGGCAACTTTTGAGCAACTTTTTTTTTTTAATTTGGGGCAACTTTTAAGGAATTTTCGAGAAACTTGTGTCTAAGCCTATGTATAGTGCAGAGCAATATTGAAGTGAAGTGAAACAGCGTATTTTGATAAGTCTAATAATGCTGTGTGTTAGTCTCAGCTTATTTCATATTATCTCATTTTGAAACGTTTTTTATGCCGCTTATAAGCCCCCCCGGATATAATACACCCTCCCCCTTGAAAGCTAACTGAAAACCCCTTAGGTATAACCGGTATGCTGTTAGAAAGTTCGCATCTAGCATGGCAATGGTAGCGACGGACAGGGGTACCCACGGGAAAAATGACAAGTTTATAGTATTGAATCAGTTCTTTCAGTTTCGGCCTTTATTTTCCGTTTGATTCAGGGGTTGTGGGAGTCAAATGCAGTTAAGCCTTCCTAAGACCCGCATCATTGGCTTTTTTCGTTTAATAAATAATCTCTCCCCGGTCACGCAACCAATTATTTTATGGCCCTTCACTGACCTCTTGTTATTTACGAGTGATGGTTTCTTTTGTATTGCTTAATACAACTAAATGGACGGCAAGATGTGACTATATTTTTCTGTCCTAAATGTTTTCTCGTCTGCGACATTTGGATTGGAAGTCATCGGATATTTCTATGTGAGTACACTGTGTGTAAATAACGAAACGTCTGTAACAACATTTAATTATAGCTTATATTTTAACTGAATGCGTCATAGATAAAAGTCATATGAATATTATAGCTTAAAACATGTAAATGTTGTTTTCAAAGCTTTAAAGACCTGTTTAAGGGCCAATTTCGCTGTTTCGTTCTTAAGCTCGCCGTCATTCCAGCGCTTAAAATTCAATTAAATCGAATGCGAAGTTGGTATCAAGCTAAAAATAGCCTTCACGGATAAATCTCTCAGTAGCGCTGTATTCACGGGCTACCAAAAATAATTTCAGAATAAATAAAAGACAGATTCAGCTATAATGTAGTGTTGTTGTTTTTTTCCTAAAACTCATGTACCAGACTGCATTTTACTAATTCGAAGTTTGCTTCAATTTGCCTTCTTGTTTACATGGTGAAGATAGGTGTTTTGTACAAAACCAAAATGATTTTTAAAGTTAACATTTCCGACAAAATTTTGTTGCAAAAGAAAGCTAAAGAGATGTTTTATTCACTGTGTAAAAGGCATTGTAGGACACCGAATGGTACGATAACAGGAGTGTTTTGAAAATGGTCCAAAATGGCCAGGTTCTATAGGATTTGGGGACGTAGAGATAGATGGACACACCCATTTGGGGACATGCTTACACTTAGACAGAGCCCGCGGACTCAAAAGGCTAATTTTCGACTTATCAAAATTTTGAAAAAAAGTAAAATGAAATCGAACCTTTTAAACCCATTTTCGAAAATAGGTCACTAAATAGGTTCTTTTGGTAAAATAAAAAGAAATTCGAAATTTTGCCTTAGTCGTCGGATTCTTGATATTTACAGACATCCGCTCTTAAGAGCAGACGCTGATGCTCTTCTTTGTGATCTTTTAGTGAAAAAGACAACCTCACTTTCCCATATGATCACCAAAGATCTTTCTCAGAAATCCCTTGCATGATTTCCTCGAATTTCTCCTGGCTTGTGTTTGGTGAACCGAGACTGATAAGCCGCTCTGATTCACAGTAATCGCTTGAATATTTTCTAATTATAACACCCCTCCCCCCCCCTCCCCCTAGGCGAAAGGGGTTTTATTTTTAACGAAGGGATTCGACCCTTGTTAAAACTCGAGTTGTGATCCATGTTGGGCCTTAACTCTTTCAAAGAACACATTCTAAAACATGCATCTACAAAAAGCCCTTCTTTTACTTTGTCACCACTCAAATAAAGTCCTGCTTGTATTTGGTCTTCATAATGACGTGGGACGGAATTTCTGACAATCTGTCTTGTGTGTGGACACAGTTAAATTCTAACAAGATCAAATTGTTAGAATTAGGGTCAACATAATAGCCGTCTGGACTAGATGTTAATTTCCGTGTAGCGCATGATCGCTTGCGAGTCCGAGAGAAAGATCGTGCCCAAAAACAGAAACAGAGAACTTTCTATCAAAATATGCGCGTACAAGCGGTTCGAATAAAAGCACCCACGTGCATGCTATATTCTTTGTAAAAGAATTTGTGGGTTGAAGCTTTTTCTGAAGCAAGCTTGTTTTGTTTTCAAAAGGCGATGAGCCTGTAAGAGCTGAAACCTCAGATGCACCGATGGTGTATCTTCTGGCGTTCACCCAGTCTGTGCTCTTTTGGTTGAGCCCAGTATCTCTCGAGTTCAAAAACACTTCGAATTCTTGGACGTTGTCCATTGTCTTATACAAGAGGTGTTGTTTCCTCAATTGGTAAGAGGGAATACACAGATATCCCTATTGGGGTGTGAATAGAGAAATTTAGTTAAAGTTAGAGTAAGTTCGACCCAGGCCTGTCTGCCTGCTTCTCCTTGCTGCCAAGCCTTATAGGATTCAATAATGAAAGTGGGAAGCAAAAAACCCTCACAACTACCTTGTTGATATAAGGGATCAAATAGCTGAATGGTATCATTTGCGGGTGAAACTCTCGAAAAGGGTTTTCGTTCTTGCTCGTCTAGAAAAGCGATCAGTTCACGTCCATAGTGCCTATATATATTTGGTGATTATGTTCACGTGGGTTTGGGTGTATAAATTTTAAAAAAATATGATATAGCATGTAGTATGGGGCATTGTTTCGTTCTGGATCACCGCCAGGATTCTGGCTGACTTCTCAGGACATCGCTCACCCCCAAAGACCTAAACATAAAGCACCCTCCTGGCGAACAAAGTGAGCCAGGAGGTTTGTTTAGGTCTTTGGGGGTGAGCCATGTCCTGGGAAGTGAGCCAGAGAGCAGACAACGCCCCATACTACTAATACAGAGGCTGTGAACAGTCTAGGAGCCTTCGGCCCGCGAGAGCTCCACTAAAAGTTATCGAGCGGTCAATTCAATAAAACTTTTAAATCATTGTTGATTTTACCATGATCTGTCAAAACCTCAAAGTTGTTATTGTAAGGCAGAATAGATAGTAATTGCGAAAGATTATACCTCTGTTATTGTTCTATTAGGATATATCGGTTTAGCCGATTATCTCTGGTTTTGCAAGGTGTGCCGATATGATAAGAACATGTGCTATTAGCTTTGTGAGAGAGAACTTTGTTCTATTGAGAGCGTGAATTCGGAATTCGGACTAGCCTTCTTGAATAAAATCTATAACGTGAAAACTGTGACAGTGTGGGTCTACTGTAACTTTGAATCCCCACCTCCGACGGGACTGTAAAACTGCGACAAGTGGAGGAAATGGAAGCGAAACTAGAGACAGAATTTCAGCTACTTCAACTAACTCGCAACTAGACAGCTTCGATTGTGGACAAGGAGAACGTAGACAAGATTATTCGCCATTAAGAAGCTTTGAAGAACATCGTAACGTCAATAGAAGAGCTAAAGGTACAAATCGAAAAGGCTAAACTTGCAGCAGGCGAAAGTATCGATGATGTGGAGAAATGGGGAGCGAACGTAGAGAAACAGATCGACAACGCAGATTTGGAAACATCTGGTTAGACAAGACATCTTGAAGAAGCTGCGACGAGAGCAGATAACGACAAGCGTAAAGAAAAAGAAGCTTTACTCGCCCAACAACGAGAGGAGGAACTAAAGTTTGAGAAACTAAAACTCGAACAGAAGACGAAAACAGAACAACAAGCCGCCGCCAAATCAGCCAGCAAAGCCACGTGAAAATGCCAAAATTGGTTATTTCAAAATACGACGGCACCTACGAGAAGTGGCTCTCGTTTTGGAACAAATTCGAAGCTGAAATCGATTCATCCGATCTGCCAGCGGTCACGAAATTCGCTCACCTAAAGGAATTGTTACGAAGTGATGTCTGCGAATCTATCGACGGCCTTACCTTCACTTCCGAAGGTTATGAGCGTGCTAAAAATACTCTTAAATCAAATTACGGAAAAATATCTGAGATCATCAGGGCATACATCGACAACCTGAATGCCTTGCCGGTAATAACTGGATCACAGCCTAACGCCAGACTTTGAACTATAATGTGCAATCTTTGGAGACAATGGGCAAAATTTCGGATTGTTTATCTATGGTGCGCGGTATTCTTGACAAGTTGCCAGGGACCAAAGCTGAGCTCGTAACCAACAAAGTAGGATGGCAAGACTGGGGATTTTCGCAGCTAATTCAAGCCTTGGAAGACTGGAAAACTATTCATCCACTTGAAACAACTACGGGAGTAAACGGAAAATCTCCACCGCCTCGTCCGCCTCGCCACAAACGTTTCTACGCCCAAGATCGCGAACCTGGGCGGTGTGTCTACTGCGATTGCGTGACCCATAGATCTTGGGAGTGCCAAACAGTCACATCGCTAACGGAAAGTAAACGGTTGTGTTTAAACTGCACTGGACCACAGCACCAAGCACCTCAATGTCGCAGCCGCACATCCTGGGGAAGATTTCACGCTGTTTCTCTCGCTGGCGAAATTCGCAAGGCGTTCCTACAAGTACGCATTCGCAAGCAAGACCGAGACGCACTATATACGCTTCCACTAGTTAGGCGCTAAAGATCCTCAGGGAGTTTGTACTTACAGGTTCACTCGAGTTCTCTTCGGCCTGGGACCTTCATCGTTTCTGCTAGGTGGTGTGATCCAACACCATCTGAATACTTGCCGAGCTGACCATCCTGAATGTGTGGGAGAGATCGAACGCGAGCTTTACGTAGACGACCTGTTGACTGGCGGAGCGACTACTGAAGAAGTGAAAGCCACAACAACCGAGATATTTCAGCAAGCTACCTTTCATCTACACAAGTGGCATTCGAACGTGAAAGAACTAGAACTGGCTGAAGAAACTGAGAGCGAAGATGACTTAAGCTATGCCAAGCAGCAATTGGGCGTCAAATCTAGAGAATGTGGGCTCCTTGGATTGAAGTGGGACAAGTTAACTGATGAGATTGGTGTCGCCTTTCCAGCGGACGTTGTACAACCGACTAAGAGAGGCATTCTGGGAAAAGTGGCAAAGATCTATGATCCCCTGGGACTAGTCGCGCCTGTCACTCTACAAGGAAAACTGCTATATCGCGATGCCTGTGATGAGAAACGCGTCTGGGACGCACCATTATCCGCGGGGCTAATCCAGCAATGGCAAAAGTGGGAGAAATCTCTACTTCAACAAGTTAACTGTCCAAGATCACCAACGTGCGCCCAAGAGCCTATTGATAATATCGAACTTCACGCGTTCGGAGACGCTAGTGGCTGCCGTATACGCTGTCGTCAAACAGCTAATTATGGTAAATCAGGGCCTCGTTACAGCCAAAGCAAGACTGGCCAAACAGGGGCTGACTATACCTCGTCGTGAACTAGTCTCTGGCCACATGGCTGTAAATCTACTGAGCAATGTACAAGACACGCTGCAAGGGTTTCCCGTAACATGTACACATTGTTGGCTGGGCAGCAGTGTCGCACTACATTGGATATCTGGTGCAGGAGACTACAATCAGTTTGTGGGCAACCGTGTTCGCAAGATTCGAGAGCATGCAGACGTCACTTGGAGGCACATGCCAACTCAAGATAATCCTGCAGAGCTTGCTAGAAGAGCTGGACGTGTGACTGAAGAGAACCAACTGTGGTGGAAGGGACCAGCCTGGCTAAGTGAACCTGAGAAGTGGCCACCAGACCTCGCGACTACATCCAGCGCAGAATCCAACGCAGAAGTTAAAGCTACAAAGGAACTATTTGCTTTAGCCGTGAAAACGAATGATGAGCTAGATGACCTCCTTTCCAAGACCACCTACTGGCGAACCTTGAGAGTGTGTGCGTGGATCATGAGGTTTGCACGAAATGCCAGGAGTGCAAAGGGGAACAGAACAAGAGGACCATTAACTAGTGAGGAAATCGAGGAGCAGAAACTCTTCTGGTTGCTCCGAGTCCAGTCCCGGGGAGCTGAAGGCATGGATGAAGATCGACTTCGACTGAGCTTACAAAGAAATCAAGATAGAGGTGTCGGGGTAGAATGCAAGGTATCTACCCAATCTAAATCCCAGACTCCACGACCTTTGCTGAGAAGCGCGTTCAGCACGTCCACAAAGCCACTCTCCATGGGGGAGTAGGAATCACCATGGCCAAAATAAGGGAACAACACTGGATTCCACGACTGAGGCACCTGGCGAAGAGGATCGTCAAGCAGTGTAACGGTTGCAAGCGTTTTCAAGCAGTCGCCCTTGCAGCTCCATCCCCTGGTTTGTTACCGACTGAGAGGACAGAGGACTCAGAAGCCTTTGAAGTAGTCGGAGTGGATTTTGCAGGTCCAATAAAGTACCGAAAGTTTTCACGAACGGAAGGGAAAGGCTACTAAGTTGCGGACGACCGTCTAAGATTTTCTCAGGCAACGGACGGGCCTTCGTCGGAGCGGCAAAGTGGCTTAAAGAAATTCAAAGAGACGAGCGACTTCAAGCTTATCTAGCGGAAGAAGAGATCACCTGGAGATTTAATCTGAGCCGCGCGCCATGGTGGGGTGATCAATTCGAGCGACTCGTGGGTCTCTTTAAACGCGCATTCTTCAAAACCATTGTCGAGGGAATGCTATCCTGGACAGAGTTGTGCGAGATCGTTCTTGAAGTGGAGACTCAACTCAACCGCCGCCCCTTATCTTACCTGGAAGATGACGTCCAACTTCCGCTACTCACCCCAGCCACGTTCCTATTCCAAAGGACCAACCGCCTGCCTGAACAAGAACCGTGGAAAGAGGAGAATTCAGACCTTCAAAAAAGGGCCAAATACCTAAAAGCATGCAAAGATGCATTGTGGAAGCGTTGGACGCCGAGTATCTCACAGCTCTCCGAGAACGACATAACCGACACAGCGACGGCAAACCAAGATCTTTAAAGACGGGCGATGTCGTCATTATCTACTCGGGATTGTCACGCAACTATTTCAGGGCCGTGATGGAGTGGTACGGGGAGTAAAGTTACGTGCTGGGAAAACCTACCTAGAAAGGCCAATCCAACACCTTTACCCTTTGGAGTTGTCCTTTGTCAATCCGAGAAGGGCGCCCCCACCGCTAAATGCCGAAGCACCCGTTTTCCGGCCTAGGAGAGATGCGGCAGTAGCTGCTAACCTGCGCATACATGATGTTATAAGGGATGCAGAACTGTGAAATCTGTTTTATTTTATAATGATAACTGTGATCGCTGAGCATTACTACTAGGACTCTAGTAGCTACTAGCTAGGGATAAATATTTAACTCTGCGACTTTTTCATTTTTTTTGTTTTCAAATCATTAAGTTTCATATAGTTTCCTTTGTTTACACGTGCTTCCTTGCGAAAAGCACATGGGGGAGTGTGTCGGAAACTGCATTTTTGATTGTAGATTTTACTATATTGTTCTATTAGGATATATCGGTTTAGCCGATCATCTCTGGTTTTGCAAGGTGTGCCGATACGATAAGAACATGTGCTATTAGCTTTGTGAGAGAGAACTTTGTTCTATTGAGAGCGTGAATTCGGACTAGCCTTCTTGAATAAAATCTATAACGTGAAAACTGTGACAGTGTGGGTCTACTGTAACTTTGAATCCCCACAAGTGTAATTTACATTTTTTGCTATTGTTTTCAACCTCTGAAACAATGGTTACACTTGTAAAAGTTTTATTGAATTGACCACAGGATTCAATTTCTGTTTAAAATGTTTTCAAAAGGTCATTTCCAGCTACTACTAGTGAAGACAAGTTAAAGTCGAAACCGGAAGGGCAGAAAACTTTGGAAAATTTTCAAT
This sequence comes from Cladopsammia gracilis, assembly GCA_022457155.1. Lineage (NCBI taxonomy): Eukaryota > Metazoa > Cnidaria > Anthozoa > Scleractinia > Dendrophylliidae > Cladopsammia > Cladopsammia gracilis. Next base: position 690,828 of record JAJGOT010000140.1, on the reverse strand, counting down.
TGTTGAGTTATTTAACTGGATTCAAAATTGACGTTAATCCTGGGTTAGTCGTGCTTTGAACAACCCGACCCTGATGGTTTTGTCGGAAACTGTGGTCAGTATCATTTGATTATTATCGTGATTTACGTTATTTTGCAAGTGCTGTTAATTGAATCTGTCAAGGGCTAAATTAGTGATACACGCAAGTTGTAGTAGTGAAAGCTGAGAAGACAATCTCGTAACACACATGGCCTCCTGCGTAACATTAATGGAACATTCCGACAAAGGGCGTATTGACATATTTTTTTTTTTTATAGATAAGCGAGCAATGTAAGTGCTGTTACATATATCAAGAGAGACATTCTGCACGATAGGTTTTTATGAGCATGTAACCAGTGAGTCGAGATTGAATAAATTAGTCAAAAATCAACATCGTGTTGTTCCGTTTCCAAAACCTGGCACCTCCGACAAATGGACAGTCATAGATCTGGATCTATCTAAACCGAATCTCCAAGATGGATAAGATGATCAGTGAGCTGAATGGAAAACTCAAAACCTTGAGTTTTCGAATCAACAAGACAAATGAAATTATCGACAAGCACGATAAAGAAGCTTCAGAGAGACACCAAGCTTCAATCGCCAATATCGCGTCAGCCGTGAATAGCCTAAAAGAGAGTATTGAAGAAAAGAAAATTTTCCAAGGGAGAAACAGAGTAACAAGTCGCTGAATGGAGCACAGACACCGAATCCAAGCTTGCTGAAGCCGATGAATGTATCAGAAAGATTGCCAAACAGATCAAGGACATGAATCTTGCTGCACAAGACGCAGATACCTTACAAGCACACCAAAAAGCCATAGAGTTGGAAAGACTACTGACTGAACAGAAACTGCAGCAAGAACAGGAAGGCGTTTGGCGTTTGAGAAACAGAAAATGGAACTCGAAATGCAACACCAACAACAAATCCTTTCACTCAAAGGAAATGACGCGAGCACTAGCGCGAGTGAGGGAGCGGCTGTGAGAATCACAAAAATGCCCAAATTGGTCATTTCCAAGTTCGACGGAACGCCACAAGATTGGGTTCGATTTTGGGGACAATTCTCTTCCCAAATTGAAAGCACCAAGTAACCAGCCATCACAAAATTCTCGTATTTGAAGGAGTTGGTCGACATCAAAGTACGAAAACTCATTGACGGGTTGCCTTTCACTGAAGATGGTTATCACAAGGCCAAGGCTCTCCTTGAGAAACGATATGGACAAACTAGCAAGGTAGTTGGAGCGTATGTCAGAAACATTCTCGAGCTCCCGATAATTCGAGAAAGAGATGTGACCAAGATACACGAGTTCTACGAGAAACTATTTTTTAACGTGGAATCTTTGCAAACACTCAAGAAACTAAATGAACTTGATGCCGCCGCGAGATTCACCTTCGATAAGCTCGAGTTCATAAAGAACGAGCTGGCTTTGATTGATGAGAACTGGCGCGATTGGACCTTCAAAGCATTTCTGGAAACGTTAGAAAAGTGGACAATCAACAACCCGGTACAAAACTCAAAGGGATCGTTTTAAAGGGATCGTTTCAAGCCGCAACACAAGGCATTTACTGGCAAACAAGAGGAAGGGCCACGACCGTCACGCGGCTGTGTTTATTGTGGGAGCCCAGAACATAGAGCCGTAAATTGCAACAAGGTCACCGATGTGAAGCAAAGAAGAACAATTCTTACTTCTAAACGCCTGTGTTTCAATTGCACAGGACCTCACAAAGCAGCGGTTTGCAAGAGCCAGACGACTTGTCGTCAATGTGACGGAAAACACCACAGCTCAATCTGCGATCAAACACAAGCGCAAGCACGTGAGCCGGGAATGACCGCAAATCATGTCGGCGAATCGACTGTCATCCATCCAGTTGTTGTGGTCAACGTTGCAGGGTACAAATTTCGAGCCCTTCTATACAGTGGTGCAAGCCATTCTTATTGTTCCTCAACCTTTGTGAACTTGGTCAAAGCGCAGCCCAAGTCATCTGGTTTACGTCAAATCGCCATGCTGATGGGTGTAACCACGAAAACAATGCAAGAATTTGGCGTGACAATGAATGCCGTGACCGGAAGTTTTCAACTCGACGTGAACGTGACCAAAATTGAGAAGCGAGAATTACTCCTATTAGAAAACCCCCGATACAAGGAAGTTCTCGCCGAGCATCCGCATCTCAGAGGAGTGCACATGGACGATGTTGACGAGAAAAGCCACCTACCAGTCCACCTCATTTTGGGAGCCAACGATTTCGCCAAAATACGCACCGGAGAGCGGTTGCGTGTTGGCCGCCGCGGCGATCCAGTTGCAGAGTACACGCGATTTGGATGGACATTAATGTCACCTGGAGCCGAAACCGACCTTTCACCAGTCTACCTGGCTATAAATTCAACTGCTGATTATGAGCGTTTATGCGCGCTAGACGTCCTAGGTCTAGCAGACACTCCCACAGGAAATCAGGGCGATGTATACGATGAGTTCAAGGAACAATTAACGCGTTCGCCTGAAGGATGGTACGAGACAGCGTTACCATGGAAGGGAAATCATCCCCCCCCCCCTTCCAAACAATCACGAGGGGAGTATGCACCGATTGGATTCGCTGTTGCGCAAATTGCAGCGGACCAATATGTTATCTCAATACGACGCAATCATCCGTGAGCAATTAGAAGAGGGCGTGGTTGAGAGAGTTCCGACTGAAGCCACTGGGAAAGAGTTCTACCTGCCACACCGTGCAGTTGTGCGTGAGAATGCAGAAACAACCAAACTACGAGTGGTGTATGACGCTTCGGCCCGAGCACATGGTGGTGCACCGTCCCTCAACGAGTGTTTACATGCGGGGCCTCCGTTGCAGAACAAGCTGTGGAGCGTTCTCACCCGCAGTCGGTTCCACCCAGTAGCAGTTGCCGGTGACATACGTAAAGCATTCCTTCAGGTTCGAATCCGAGAAGCCGAACGAGACGCCCTTAGATTTCACTGGATAGTTGATGTTCAATCGCGAGAGGTGGAGACACTTCGTTTTACCAGAGTGCTGTTTGGGTTATCCCCCTCCCCATTCCTGTTGGGTGGAGTAATCCAGCAACACCTAGAGAGCTGGCAGACTCGCCTTCCAGAGTGTGTGAGAGAGGCACTACGAAGTCTGTATGTCGACGACTTCATTTCCAGCGCGCCCACAGTCGCAAAAGCCAAACAGTTGAAAAGTGAAACTACCGGGATTTTCGCAGATGCTAAGTTCGAGTTGCACAAGTGGCACTCGAATGAACCAGAACTTGAGACTGACTGTGAGAACTATGAGCCTACCTTCGCCAAGTAGCAACTTGAATGTGCATCGAATCAAGGCCAGAGCAAACTTCTTGGCCTTCCCTGGAACAAAGGTGATGACACCCTGAGCGTGACGTTCCCAGCATCTCCAGCCGAGTTAACAAAACGTGGGATTCTTGCCAACCTAGCCAAAGTCTATGATCCGCTGGGAGTAGTGTCGCCCGTGATGTTAGACGGGAAACGCATCTATCGAGAGGCCTGTAACCAAAAGACTGCATGGGACGCGCCACTTTCAGAAGCTATCGCCAGACAGTGGACCGCGTGGGAAAACCGGTTGCCTGCCTCATTGTCCACGCCGCGCAGTTTGGCAACCTTCCGAGAACCGATTCAAAAAATACAGTTGCACGCCTTTGGTGACGCCAGTGGATACGGTGTTAGCGCTGCTGTTTACGCTGTCGTCACACAAGATTCAGGAGTAACGCAAGGCTTAGTAACCGCTAAGTCTCGCCTCGCCAAACAGGGACTCACAATCCCTCGTCTAGAGCTGGTGTCTGGTCACATGGCTGCTAACTTAGCTGTGAACGTCCGCAACGCGTTAGAAGGTTTCCCTCTAGCGACCAATATCCAGTGTTGGCTGGATAGTACGGTGGCCCTTCATTGGCTCAGCGACAATGGAGAATACCGTCAGTTCGTAGCAAACCGTGTCCGAAAAATACAGAGCCATCCGAACCTCCTGTGGCGCCATATACCTACAACTGAAAACTCTGCTGACCTTGGGAGCCGCGGAGGAAGTGTGACCGAAGCAGAGCTATGGTGGAGGGGACCTGTTTGGTTAGCTGACCTGACGAAATGGCCACCAGACATCGTGACACAGACCACCCCAGAAAGTCAAGCAGAGAGGAAGGTTCAACGAGAGCTTTTTGCGGGCGCTGTCGAAGTCAGTGACGACTTTGATCGCCTCCTCGAAAAGTTCGGCTTGCATAAAGCCTTGAGGGTTTGTGCATGGATCTCGCGATTAAAGCACAATTCTCGTCACCCTTCCGAGAGAACCATGGGCCCTTTAACTACGCAAGAGATCTCCGCCCAAGAGCTATTTTGGATCAAGAGATCACAACGCCAAGGGACAATTGATTCCAAGTTCCCGGATGACAAGGAGCAACTCAACCTAAAGCCAAATGTTGAAGGAGTGCTGGAGTGCCGAGGTTGCATTCAAGGCGACTACCCTGTGTACCTTCCGGACTCTGCACTCTACACAGTCAAAGTAGTCCAACGCGCTCATGTTGCCACCTTACACGGGGGAGTCGGACTTACCATGGCTAAGGTGCGCGAACGGTTCTGGGTGCCTCGCCTTCGAAAGTTAGTGAAACGCATTCTTAAGAACTGTTGGGGATGCAAACGATTCAGAGCCATTCCAACCCAAAGTCCGCCCCCAGGACCTTTACCGAGAGAGAGGACAGAAGGCGACACGCCATTTAATACTCTACAGTTGCAGCCTGACTCGTGGAGTATTTCTAGAGCTACTATCAAGCTTGGAGACAAAGGAGTTTATCCAGAGCCTTAAGCGATTCATTGCAAGACGCGGACGACCATCGAAGGTGTACTCCGACAATGGAAAGACCTTTGTAGCAGCAGCCAAGTGGTTGGACAAGGTGCGCAAGGACGAGAAATTCAACGACTTTCTCAGCAAACAGTCCATAACCTGGCAGTTCAACTTAAGCCGTGCACCATGGTGGGGCGGACAATTTGAACGCCTCATCGGCCTGATGAAAGCCGCGTTCTACAAAACTGTATGACAGGGTTTACTCACCTGGGAGGAGCTGACCAAGTTCTTCTGGACATCGACGTGACCCTAAATAACCGACCGCTAAGCTATTTGGAAGAGGATGTTCAGCTTCCAACACTTACGCCAAACTCGTTTCTCTTCGCCAATTCCAATATACTGCCAGAACTCGCGCCATATCACCTGGACGAGAGAGACCTCAGAAAGAGAGCCAAATTCCTGTTGAAAACTAAGGATGCAATGTGGCGTCGCTGGACTTCAGAGTACCTGCGAGCGTTACGCGAGCGACACCGACTTAAACATAGTAACGCAGAAAGCGGCCTTGCAGTTGGAGATGTCGTGATCATCAAATCAGTGGAGCGTAATCGTAACTGTTGGCCCCTTGGCATTATCGAGGAGCTAATTGTGGGGCGAGACCAAGTTGTTCGTGGCGCAAAATTGCGTGTTGGCAAGTCTGTTTTAGAACGAGCTGTGCAGCATCTCTACCCGTTAGAACTAGCGTGTGACAAGACTCCACCACCAAACAGGCCTGCACCGCTTAACCCTGAAGCGCCTATATTCCGATCTAGGCGAGATGCCGCAGCCGCAGCTGATCTACGCATCCAGGATGCAGTTCGCCTTGACAACGAACAATGAGAGAAGCCAGGAGGACTGAACTTTGAACATTTCATTTTATTTCGTTCTGGAGAATATTAACTTGATTAGTTTCGTTACTTTGTTTACCTTTTCATTTGATTGCGTGACGTTTTCGTAGGACTCATAGTAATACATATGTCTCGTTAACGAGTCATATGGGGGGAGTGTTGTGTCGGAAACTGTGGTCAGTATCATTTGATTATTATCGTGATTACGTTATTTTGCAAGTGCTGTTAATTGAATCTGTCAAGGGCTAAATTAGTGATACACGCAAGTTGTAGTAGTGAAAGCTGAGAAGACAATCTCGTAACACACATGGCCTCCTGCGTAACATTAATGGAACATTCCGACAAAGGGCGTATTGACATATTTTTTTTATAGATAAGCGAGCAATTTAAGTGCTGTTACATATATCAAGAGAGACATTCTGCACGATAGGTTTTTTGAGCATGTAACCAGTGAGTCGAGATTGAATAAATTAGTCAAATCAACATCGTGTTGTTCCGTTTCCAAAAGTTTTAGCGTCCTTCGGTAAAGGTAAATAATTAGCGTGCAATTTACTTGAAGAGTTTGGATTTTTAATTTTGATTTTTGTTGTCGGCAAACGGACGTGAACGATCAAAATAGCATTCGGTTTTGTTCGGTTCCTGTCAGGAAACTCTCTCCATTTGAATTTTTTCCATAGATGTTTTAGCCGTTCACAGCTGACGCTGAAACCTTTTAACCTTTTTAATTGTGACACGTGTTTGCATTTTGGCGCGGTAAATCCAGAAATCACTCAACCAAAACTAATGAAAGTAAACATAAGTTTCAGGTGTCAAAGACCGCTTTGCGATGAGATGCAAATATGTATGTGTATCTCGAAACCCTTTTCCTTTGGTTTAGCTGACTGTCAATTTGCTTTTTTTTAATGTACACTCGCTTTCCCCAAACGAAATCATATAAATGCTAGCGACGGGCCGTCGTCAAATCAAGCGGTGAATTGATAGACGGCGACATGAGAAGCCAAACCATGTACATAAGAAATTAAACTCCGTGACAGAAAGAGAGCAGCCACCTTGTGGGCTGATTTGCATAACGTTTTGATCACTAACCTGAATCGAAAATCAATCAATTCATACACTAAGCTGGATCGTGTACTTTTGAAAATTATTTGGTCGGTTTTCGGGTTCTGTGAAGCCTCCTACGCAGACGTCTTTGGGGGAGAAAATGTTGCGTGACGTTTCATCGATGACAACATATTTTGCCGAACTCAAATTTCTTTTTTGCGTGTATGCTGTTATGAATTAAGCATACAAGCAATGACAAATACGCTCAATTATGGAATTATGGTCGGCCAAGACAACGTTGTCAATGACCTTCCATTCTTTATTTTCGAATTTCCCATCACTTTGTTTGCCCCCCAAATTTTGCATAAACTATTGTTTTGAAATGCTCTTGGGAATATGCAGTAGTTTATTCAAAATTTGGGGGGCAAACAAAGTGTATTATGGGCAATTCGAAAAAAGAGAATACTAGTAGAAACAAAACATCAACGGTATGCGGTAAAAACCGCCAAGATGTGCTGCGACGCAGAAAATTGACAGAAGATTCCAAAGCAAATAAAAGATCTTCTTGTGTAAATCAGTGTCAATTTTGATCCAGCATACAGTCGTATACTGAAAGTTTAAATAATGTCTACATAGAGAAAACAAAAAATAGAAATGAATGTGAATACACACTAAATTTGCGGTAAATGACTGTCTCAGCCTTCTTGTAAAGCAAACATGTTTTTGCCTCGCTATTTCTTCGAGGACTACTTTTGTAAAAAAATATACGAATGCACGGCAGAAAAGTGGGAAAATGTTTGCTGATCACATGGCTGTAATACTGAAGTACGTGACAAGTCGAGAGGCGAACTAGTTCTTGGCTACTGTGGATACAAGACCCGGGGGGGGGGGGTACTCCCTTATATACGCTATATAGGTATGTGCCGCCGGATAGGGTAGGGTTTTTGAGGTGCTCAGTCCTTAAATAGGGTACAGTCAACTCTCTCGTAAGCGACCACCCTTGGTGCAAAACAAAGTGGTCGCTTACGGGAGGTGGTCGCTTATGGGAATAATCAACAAAATAAGCTCAAAAACGTAATAGACAATATTCGTATTCTCGGTATTGAACTGGAACTAGCTTGCAATGGAGGCTCAGGCGGGGGAATATCATTAAAAATATTTGCATGTGAAAAGAATCCCCTGCATGAGCCTCGTCTGCAAGCTAGCTCCAGTTCAATACCGAGAATACGAATATCGTCTATTACATAAAGATATTACCTTATAAGCGAAAAATCCTGAAAATTAGGCAAATAGACAACGTTTTCTCTGCCTGAAACTAATTTGTTTTTTTTTTTACAAGCAACACGATTCGTGAAAAGTACAATATAGTTTAAAATGTGTCACTTGTTAATCAAAATCACCTGAAATTCAATTTTAACCGAACAAAACCTGGGAAAAAAAATGTCAAACATGGGGTGCACTCGCACTCTAGATCAGACTGTATTTACACTCACTCGGTCTCATTCGAACGCTTCTCCACGAAGTCTAGAATGTTCGATTGCTTCTGCGTTTTAAAGCCTCAAGTTAACGGCATTTTGTAACAGATCATTGTAACCGCGGTAACAATCTGCTTGTTTATCTACAGATCTTATTACAGCCATCTTTTTGTATAAAGTAAACTGTTATTACCTGTCAGCACTCTGGGTCAGCGCTATTAATATATATATAGATAGGCTAAAAACTGAACTTTTGTGACATTCGCGTAATGATTTTCTTACGATCATACGTGATCATGCCGGTTGGTCGCTTACCGGAAACAGAAAACAAAAGAATATTACAAATTTCTGGCCTAAAAAGTGGTCGCGGTCGCTTAGAAATTTGAGTAGCGGTCGCTTACGAGAGAGTTTTTGAAACAGTATTTGACTGAGAAACAAAACGGTTATTTACAAAGTGGTCGCTTACGGGAGGTGGTCGCTTACGAGAGGTGGTCGCTATGAGAGAGTTGACTACAATAATATACAATACAATATTTTTTTATTCAACTCACACGATCTTTACAGAAAAGGAAAAAGAAAAAGAATTTAAAAATGAAACTAGATTACAGATATAGAAAAGAAAAACCAAAGAAAAAAATTAACAGATAGAATTCGTGAGTTTGGAGCATCCAAATAGCTAGAGCTAATCGAGTGGATGACCCAAAAGGAAAACTGAGTTTATAGAAAAATAAGATTTCCATTACATAAATTAAGATAAAAAGTATTTCTTCATGAGCTAATAGTATTAATTTAAGTATTTAATGTATCAAAAAGTCATCGTAATTATTGATCATAGAGTTCTTAATAGCGGAGCACTTGCCAGGCCGAAGGCCTGGCTGCGCAGCTCCATACTCACAGAACCGATGCCCTTCATTTTTCATGGTCATGGCTAGCGGAATGTTTCGCGGGCGCGCGTGTGTCGTCCGCCGCCCTCCGCCGTCGCGCAGGACTAGCTTGCGGGCGCGTATGACGTCGGAAAACATGCGCGTTCGACATCATGTTGAAACCAAAGCGAGGCTTTATTTTTCGCGCGGTTACACGGCCGAATGTCACGTCAGCTAGAAAAACACTTTGATGTTTTACTGTGAATTTACTAAGCGGAGAAAACCGTTTAAATTAAAGGCGTTATTTCCCTGAATATTTCGCGGTTTGCTACTCAAAACAAGGATACTAATTAAGGGATACTCAGAAGCCGCTTTAGTGTAAAAAGACGAGCTTTCAGGGATAAAATCTTGTTTTTTATCAATGCGGGAGATGTTTGTTTTCTACGGATTTCAGAACCAGAAGCGGAGATTTGAATTTCCAAGCAAGCGAGGGACTAAAGGTAAAACAGATTACAGTTTTCGATGAGAATTTATGTTGATATCAATCTGAGTGACTTTTTATTGCTGTTGTTGTTAGGTTTGGAGAATTGATTTGAAAACGTGCTTGAATTCAGTTGTATCGATCTCTTGAATTTCATCGAAGAAAGCTTGAACTCGATGAGCTATAATTCAATGGTACGCGTTTTGCTTTTAAACGTAAACTAATGGAGATTTCAATAAATTTTTTCGAAAGAAGATTATGTTGTCCATTTTTATGTGTTTGTTCATTCATTAGAAAGATTTAAAAGCGATTTTCTATAAACAAAACAAGACTGATTTTATAGTACAGTTCCATCTTCACTCGCATCGCCTTATGCAAATATGTTTGTGTATTTTTGCAATTTCTGATTTTCAAATCAGTTTCTCGAGCAATTTTTGCCAAACAAAAACTGTATTTTATTCGGAAAGTAGTGGTACTAGTTATTCCAGACAGAGAAAAGTTGTTTTTGTGAACTTTTGTACGGTCTATAAAAATGTACTGTGCAGACGGACGCGTAATACTGTTTTTGAGAATAGCTAAAATTGAAAATAGCCCGTTCGTCAATCTTAATTCTTGTGCTTCCAACCTTTCACCTTAGTTAAGCTTGTTCAAAGTGCGACGCTGTTAGGCTTGGGCTATCTATATATATTAGTTTTACGAAATGAGGAGAGAAAAGGAATTTGTTTAGTATTAATTGATAGTGAATTCCAAAGGCGTGAACCAGTATAGCGAAGGGTACGAATGCCATATTGAGTAGTGTTAACAGATTTTAGCGGAGCACTTGTCAGGCCGAAGGCCTGGCTGCGCAGCTCCATACTCATAGAACCTATGCCCTTCATTTTTCATGGTCATGGCTAGCGGAATGTTTCGCGGGCGCGCGTATGCCCGCCGCCGTCCGCTCTCCGCCGTCGCGCAGGACTAGCTTGCCTTCGCGCAGGACTAGCTCGCGGGCGCGTATGACGTCGCAAAACATGCGCGTACGACGTCATGTTGAAACCAAAGCGAGGCTTTGTTTTTCGCGCGGTTACGCGGCCGAATGTCACGTCAGCTAGAAAAACACTTTGATGTTTTACTGTGAATTTACTAAGCGGAGAAAACCGTTTAAATTAAAGGCGTTATTTCCCTGAATATTTCGCGGTTTGCTACTCAAGACAAGGATACTAATTAAGGGATACTCAGAAGCCGCTTTAGTGGAAAAAGACCAGCTTTCAGGGATAAAATCTTGTTTCGAGGAACTTCCTGAATTACGTTTTTATCAATGCAGGAGATGTTTGTTTTCTACGGATTTCAGAACCAGAAGCGGAGATTTGAATTTCCAAGCAAGCGAGGGACTAAAGGTAAAACAGATTACAGTTTTCGATGAGAATTTATGTTGATATCAATCTGTGAGTGACTTTTTAATGGTGTTCTTTTTAGTTTTGGAGAATTGATTTTAAAACGTGCTTGAATTCAGTTGTATCGATCTCTTGAATTTCATCGAAGAAAGCTTGAACTCGATGAGCTATAATTAAATGGTACGCGTTTTGCTTTTAACGTAAACTAATGGAGATTTCAATAATTTTTTTCGAAAGAAGATTGTGTTGTCCATTTTTATGTGTTTGTTCATTCATTAGATAGATTTAAAAGCGATTTTATATAAACAAAACAAGACTGATTTTATAGTACAGTTCTATCTTCACTCGCATCGCCTTATGCAAATATGTTTGTGTATTTTTGCAATTTTTGATTTTCAAATCAGTTTCTCTAGCAATTTTTACAAACAAAAACTGTGTTTTATTCGGAAAGTAGTGGTACTAGTTATTCTAGACAGAGAAAAGTTGTTTTTGTGAACTTTTGTACGGTCTATAAAAATGTGCTGTGCAGACGGTCGCGTAATACTGTTTTTGAGAATTGCTAAAATTGAAAATAGCCCGTTCGTCAAGCTTAATTCTTGTGCTTCCAACCTTTCACCTTAGTTAAGCTTGTTCAAAGTGCGACGCTGTTAGGCTTGGGCTATCTATATATATTAAAAATATATTTTCATTGAGCGATTGTCGGGTTAAGTAACAATGTATAGAGGAAATGCTTTTAAAGTAATCATCAAAGCAGGAAGGGGTCATATTGTGAAACCATTGATAAACGAAAGATATAATTTCATGATTAATTATATCATTGAATTTCAATAAATTGAGGGATTTAAAAATTGGTTCCGAGTGCGATTTTGGTTCAGAGAAAGTTATAATTCTAATTGTTCTTTTTTGAATTGTAATTATTGGTTTTAAGTAACCAGGGTATGTCAGACCCCAGACCTGAACACCATAAATAAGAAACGGGTAAACAAGGGAATTATAAAGCATAACAAGAATATTAGTACTAACATAATATCTCATTTTTGATAAAATACCAACAGTTTTCGACAACTTTAGGCAAAGTTCGTCAATGTGAGTTTTCCAAGTTAAATTTAATGTTAAATGCGCATTTAATGTTAATGTTATTTGACTGTATCCCTTTCGGTATTTTTGGTGTTGTGATCCTTAGATATTCCTTAGATAGGGTCACTAAATTGCAGTATCCATCCCAACGCGCAAAACGAAAAAGATATAGTCTGTTAAAACTGTACTACACGCCTGAATTGGAAAAGGGTATCAAATCTCGATTTTCTACCCTTAACCCTTTCGCTGCCAAAGTCGACTTTAGTCCACATTTGGAGCAGCAGACATTGCACCACTTGTGACGTCATCAATTTGTACGTTGCCAGATAATTTTGATGCTCAACTGATATAGCGAGGATAGATACATGCACACGTGCCTCCACTTTGAATATGGACCAAATTCTAGCAGAGTTATTCGAAAAAAACATGTTCAAATATTGGTGCAAAATTAGGTGGTAAATTAGGTCAATACCCCTGCAATTGAACAATGTTTCATTTCCAGCGTTTTTAACGCTTATGCCAAACCTTTTCCGTCCGATAGAAAGGTAATAGAGAGTAGAAGATAGGAAGAGAAGAAAGGGGGAGAAAAAGGGAAAGTAAAAGAAGCAAAAAAAATAATCAGAAAGGTTCCGCAAAAAAAATCTTTTTTGGCTTATGCGTATGCGCTAAACCTAAACATTACACTTTTCAAGATGGAATCTAACTCATACTGTAGTGCGAGTGTAGCCAATTGCTTTTGTAGCAATGTTTATTGTCATTTGGCCATGTTACTCCCAAAAAAACTATTTAACGGTAAAAAAAATACCCTTTTTTAAAAAAATTCGGCCGTGAAAGGGTTAAATAGGGTCAGTGTTTGAGAATCTTGGCGGCACGCACCTATCCTAAATGGTCGGGAGTACCCCCCCCCCCCCCCCCACCCGCCCCTCCCCCGGGAAACAAGATAGGATGAGACATTTCGTCGACCTCTGGATCCAGGGTGTCGTGCGATAATAGAGCTAAAGGAGAATTTATTTGTTGACGCAAAGAATTAATTTGTTCACCCTGTGATTTCTTTATGTTTTGATGTGTTTTTCGAAAAATTCAACCACACGAAGAAGCAAAATGTTTGTTGATTTTTACAGCCAATTTGCCAGACTCAGACTCTGCAGACTGCGTGTTGCCAAATGCTTATTACTTGGGCGTAGCGACCAAGTATTAAAATGCAGTTTGGTCGTCCACAAATGTGCAGTATTGCGCAACTCTGGGGATGGCGGGATTGTTCAAACCTTCACCACGATCACACGTCCGAGGCGTTTTTCGTTTTATTTGGTGGGATTCATTTAGTATTAAGTGGAAACGTGGGCAAGGATGTATAAAATAATTAGTTTATGTAACTATCTTTTCATCTTTCCGGCTCAAAATAACGAGCTTTTTCGATCGTTGAAAACTGATCAAAACGCTTCGTGCCTGAGCAAAATTGTGTTGGCAAATGGCGCCGACAGTTCTGCGGTTCATAGTTTTCAAACGCTTAGAACTTTTTTAGTAAACTTTCAAAACGTTTAGTGAGTTGACAGTGTATTGTTAATATATGAAACTTTTAATAAACAGTAAAAATGACAACCTTAACTTTGAAGTACTTTGATTAACGTTTGCAAATTTCTCTCGTTTGACCGCAGTGGAGTACACCTGTTTGTTGATGCGAGGCGAACGTCACAAAGTGCGAGTTGTGTTTTCTCTGTTGCATCTAACAGTTTCATATTCAATATGCGTAAGGAAATTACTCAAGAAGACACTGCGAAGTATTTGGCACTCGCGATTTAATTCTACGATACCTTCATGACGGAAACCCGCTAAAACATGTTTAAACGAACATGAAGAAGATAATTTAGACGAATACATACATAGCGCTTATTTAATAAGAAGTGAACAGTGGACAGCGAAGGAAGAAATATAAGCGTGGTAGGAATCCCAATTAATTTCACTTCTTTCGGTTGTTTGCTTTTCATTAATTTTGATTTCGTGAAGTTGAAGGAACAGAACAGCCAACTGAAACTTTGGGTGCAAAAATTCACCGCCGAGAGAAGATGTAAACAATGCACACGGTGTCTTGCGAGACGTTTCTTGCGAGTTTTGCTTCCGCTAGCTAGTTAGTTTCTCGGGCGAAAATAACCTTAAAGCGATCACTTTTTCATTTAATTTTCTTTTCTGTGTTTCGGATACAGAGGAATAAAAACTGGATATATTTTCGTGTGTCTGATTGCGAGATGTTTTATGAAACAGCTGCGTTATGCGTTACTGGAAAGGTTTCAAATTACTTTCACATTATGCAAATTGCAACATTTTTACCTCAACTGAAAAAATATATTTCAAAGGGCTAAATTTGTTTCTCTCCTCCTAAATTATCACTTCTGTCGTTAACTTTGATTAAATTTATGTTTCATTCAGACTTTATTACAATAACGGCGGGAATACTTCCAGCAAAACTTTCAATTGGAAAAGTTGTTTTGACCTCGGGCCGGACCAGGCAATTACATCATGGCTTCGAAAAGCCACTTTGCGGCTACATTTGCATTCACTTCAAAAGTGTCGGAAACACAGACCAGCTAGTAACAAGATTTAGCTAAAACCAATAACAACCATCGGGAAACTCTGACATACGGCCTTTTTTTTTTTCAACGGTAAGTACAAAGTAGGCATCGATTTGTATTTTTCAGTATGTACTCGTCTTTTGACACAGTGGACACGCTACTTTAATAATTTGCGTGCCATCTCGCACGCTAAGTGTACTGTGTCTTCTTGTTTTAGACGGTTAACGCGCTTCTTTGTTAGACTGCTCACACTATCCGAATACTCCCTATCATCAAACCGTGAAATAACGTGCATGCAGATTCCCAAGACAATTATTCTCCAATATGCCTAATACATCGACGCCCAAGTATACGCTCCCACAGCGTCTTGTTCTTATAAATATCTGGCGACACGCAGTCTGGCGATCAGTCAATACTAGTTTCTGTGCACTGGTAGAGAGAATGTGGTTTCTAAAATGTATTTCATCGGCTGTTTTTCTTTTTTAAATGTTGAAATATTTTTCCAGACGCGCGCGGCTTTTGATATGTTATTGTTTTTGGCCCAGAGGCCCAGCGCGAAGTCTCAATCAGTCGATCTTAATAACTGGTTCTCTATCAAACCGAAAAACTAAATGTGTTTGTTCGACAAGGATTTTACGAGTGTATTCTTAGATTACCAGAGTTCGCGAACGCGGAACATTTCTTTTCAGTTGCTGGAGTCCGTCATGAGTCCCCGTGGCGCTAGTATTAATGTACGCGTTCTGCACACGACGCAAAATGATCCCCAACGCAAAATGTGGCATGCTGTAATGTCCACTGAAGTTTGCTCGCGATTTCTCAACTCAACAACAGCAACAGCGAAGACAAAATAGCACTATTTCTGAGAAACAACTGCGACCTATCTGTACGGATCCGCTCGCTGTTGCATCTTTCGGTCCAATCGATTTGGCAACGAAATGCAGAGCGGAAATCTTTGATGTAAGCTTTTCGCGAGTGATATATTCCATACTGAACGGTTCAGTGATTCTCAAACTCGGGATAGTATTTCCAATTCACCTCCGTTTGACGCGTAAGCTTTTTTTCCACATTTGTCACAAATAACGTTACTATTTTCAGCTGGTTATCCACTGGTTTTGTATATACTAAAACAATTATTCACCTCAGTGTCGGTGAAAAGTGGTAGATATTTACCTCGTCGCTTTGCGGCTCTGCAATTATTCACCACAATTCACGTCCACTTCGGTAAATAATTGTTTTAAAAATATTATATAAATTCTTTGGGATTCACTTCGGTGTAAAAACCTCACAACTTATTCTTTGTTTTGTAAGCTATTATTTTCCTTAATCTTCTGTTTTAACATTGGTAAGATTTCCATATAACCCCACTCATAATTATGAATGTACCCGTAATTGTTTTTCTTTAAACGTTCTATTGTTTTGGCTTTTGTATCAGTTCGCATAACAACGTTTACCATACCTCGAGATTCATGAGCCTTGTGGGGAATTGGCCAGTTTCTGTTTGAAAACTTATGACCAAGGTTTGCCCCGAGGTAGTGGGCACTGTGTAAAGTAGCTGTTAAGTTTTTAAACACTCAACAAAACATAGCAAAAACAAAAATGGAAAAATAACGAACCTTCTGTGGGCTTGTAAGTTTCGATCGGAGTCAGATAAGTATTTTCGCAATATCTGAGCAAAACTGCACTTTTGCCAACTTCGGAATCTCCAAGCAATAGCAATTTGATGTTATGGTCGTCTTTTTGAGCCATTTCTGAAATCAAACTTATGTTTCTGCAGTCTTTGCCGTATGGATAGCAGAACAGATTCCTACGCGTTGTCGGCCATATTGAAAGATGGATATGCTAATAACTGGCTTGCGTTACTAGGGACCTTAAGCATCGACAACGAAACGGACGACGACGACGTTTCGCAACCGAGGCAGACTGGGCCAAGGGTTTCGTTTTTCGGCGGGGAAAACGAAGTTTAAGCAGTGCAGCTTCCCAGATAGACGACGACTTTTTCTTTGCGAAGAACTTTTTCTTGTTACAGTCTTGTTATGGCATTCAAAGACCTCCGTACTTGCATCTTATAAGCTATGATGATGGTTTAATCGACGATGGCGAATTTATTGTTCTTTACGACCAGTATTATTCGATTTTGGAGGCAGTTCTCTAGTTCGTCGCGCAGCTTTTGTTTTTGTTTTGAAGTTAAAAGTGAATAACGATCTCGAGCAGCTTTTGACTTGCAGTTACGCTAAATTTCGACTGCTGCAATGTTCTCCCATATTTCTCCTTTCTCAGGGCTCCTCTATGCCACATCATGTTCCAGCTGAGTCCACTGGAAAGTTGTCTTTACTAGCGGCTTAAAACAACATGGGAAATTATTAAATTTTAGCACGAAAAAATGAACATTTATCCTATAGTACAACCTAGAGTAAACGAGTAAACATAACCCGTCAGGGAACGAACAGCATCTAATCTAATAGGTTCGGAAGATAGCAGAGGAAAGCTTACTTGTCTTTCCGACTGGTTGTTCCGCCATCACTCAGGTTTTCAGACAAACCGAACCTGAAAAGTAAATTCAAGTTAGCAAGCGAAGAAATCGACAAAGTGCTTAACATTTGGATTCTGCTAATCCACAAAGAATATATTTCTACTTGTACTGCCGAGAGATGACAAGTAGGAAGAAGAGTGATTTACACGTAAAAATTATAGTTTTATACTTACGTTTTAGCGACGACGGCAAACCTCCCTGAATTTCGTCGTCGACGAAGGCTGGACGACGTTTTGACTATCTAACGCATGCCCAGAAGGTTCACGCCGGAAAATTTCACTTCCGGTCGGCGTCGTCGTCCTATTTCGTCGTCGATGCTTAAGGTCCCTATGACAACAATACAGTCGAACCTCCACTAACGACCACCTCTCTACAACGGCCACCTCTTTTTCCGGTCCCGGCGGACGGTCCATACATTCACTCTTATTTTAACCTCTCTACACCGGCCACCTCTCCACAACGGCAACGGCCACTAAATTGCGTCCCAACTGCCAAAATAACCTCTCGACAACGGCCACTTAATCAACAACAACTGATCCGTACCGCGCGTCGTTGGTCTGTACAATAATTTTATCTTATTTATAGTTGCGGCACGTGTTTAGAGTGGTATCACGACATTCAATTATAGCCACCACAGAAAGAGTCATTACATACAGTGTTGAATGGAGAAACGAAGTCAGAAATGAGTTACTCGAGGTACCGGATGAAAGCGACGAAGACGTCACTGTTGAGGACGACGAAGCTGATGAATGATTTTGACCCTCCTCTACGTGAACCAAAGTTTCAGTCGGTGAAAGAAGCATTAGCAGCTGCTGATGACGTGGCTACGTTTGCCAAGAACATGGGAACGAAGAACTTGTCCAAGCTACAAGCAAAGTGACCGCTTTGCTTAGCAAAATGCGTGACAGCTCGCTTAAGCAGACAACCCTGGACAGCTTTATTTCGCTATTAGAGAAAAAAAAATGTCTGCACTACTAAGGTCACTAAGAGCGAACGTTGTACAAACCGATGTACTCACTGGGCCATACTCGTTTTGTTTTGTTAACATTTTTCTTCTGAACATTAACTTTTGGTTTCTGTTTTATAGATATATATGTGTTTGGTATTTCTATGCCACAATAAGCATTTTTTAAAGGTAAAAGTGTTGTAACCCCTCGAAAAAAATGGGTGTCATATTACACCCCTACCTCCCCATAACGGCCACCTCTCTACAACGGCCACTTTCCTCTGTCCCCAAGGTGGCCGTTGTGGAGAGGTTCGACTGTATTATTGAAGACAAAGGCTGCGTTTTTTTGGGAGAATCCAAACTCAAATTGGATTTGTGATCTCGGATCATATGGATTTTTCATGACCAAAAAAACGAAAAATCCTAAAACGGATCATTTAACATAAAAAAACCGTTGATATGCAAATGAACCTATTTTGACTCGCTTATGTTTATCAATCTGCTCGACAAATAGTTTTCAAAATATAAGCAATAAAATCTTACCTGAACTGCCCATGATATGAAATCGTGAAAGAAACAAAACAGCGAACGGAACGAGTAAATTTGCACGAAAGACCGCTTGTCAGATGTACTTTTTTCGAATCCATTCCCAAAAAAACGCTCAGATCACGAATCTAAAAATCTGGATTGAGATTTGATCTGAAAAATCCCACCGAAGCATGGATTCAACGGATTCATGATCCGTTTTTGGATTCACGAATCCGGATTTTCCCAAAATAAACGCAGCCAAAGTACCCTGGGTGCCAGAGGTACTCTCGCGGCACGCTTTCGTGAGAATTGTCGGCTGAAGGCCGACCGACCGACCGAAGGCCGGAAATATTTGTTTTAAAAAAATTACAGATGAATCATTCAAGATATTTTGATACAGGGAGCAGAGGAGCCAAATTTGACCTTTACGCGTTCGATCTTCGATCTGTTGTTTACGAGTCTGTTTTTCGCCCCAGCGGTACCCCAAGCGTAATCGGAGCTTTCCGTTGGGTAACCGCAGACTGCTGACTGTGGGCGCCACCAGATCGTTACGCAGTAAGAAGAGAGACAAGGGAGGAAACATATTTGAGCGTATTTTTGATCCCCGATTACTCGCTTTTGATTCAATAAAAAGTTCTGATTTTCGGCATGCAGTTTTATATGGACAGTCTCTGGACAGCTTTTCAACAATTTCGATGAAGAGATCCATTAAACACTCCATTCGGCGATCGCTCTTTATGGTGTTCAAAGTTGACTTTCGTAGGATGTGGACCGCAACATACTGGTGACGGAAATACGTCATACGAGAGGTATGCGCATAACCAAAAGCCTTTAAAAAGCGACAGACATTTCATTTTAACTGAATGATTTCATATCATTCAACGAGACCTTAACATGGTAGCAACTGACGAGGTTCGCCATAGAACCGAAACGCGAGTCTTGCTTAAAGACATTAAATTGTGTTCATTCCTTGCTTAAGGAAAGGACTAAAGAATTTATTAGCATCCGTGAGATTTACAAAACAGCACTAACTATGCTGCAGATTATCTGTTGGATGCCAAATCAAACGCTATTACAAAGCAACGGAGGTGTATCCTGTAGCTCCACCGAGACACACTACTCTACTACAGAACTAACTTAGGAGCTTAAAATTATTGCAAGAATTCATGATTTCACTGCAGTGAAATTATAGACTACGGCTTTTTGAGAGTCGGATCTAAGACGCCTATATCCGTGATGCCGGAAACACTTTCTCTCAAGTCTTGCACACCGCAGACTTTAGACATTAAATCACGGCCTGAGAAATTAAACGATCCTGGCACTCTCAAAGCGATAACAAACTTTAGCCGATAAGTACTTATCTTGCAACAAAATTGAGCCAAAGAAACCACAATGTATGCCAATATAGCTATAGCACCGAATAACGGCATAAAGAAATAAAATAATTCTAACGGCTCTGGACAGCATAAATCCTCCTATCAATCTGAGAGATAATCCGCCGAGATCAAAAGGTTTTTATCATCGAAGAGAACAAATTCTTAACTGTGATCTAAAGGCGAATCCTCTCTGAAACCTTACTGGGAAAGCTTTATACTTTAGGCTTTTAAAACACTTTTGCGACGAGTGGGAGTCGTGATAGCCTGTCCTTTTTTATACCACAAACGAAATCTTGGCAGAATACGCATTTTAATCTCGCCGTGAATAGGAATGTAAAGAGTTCTTACTGTCGTGTCCTTATCGCGTATTGAAACCGATGCAAATGGATTATTAGTCATAACACAAACAACTCCGAATCTAATCCGCCATGCTTTTAATAATCAATCCCAAGAACCTATGCACGCCTGGATACATCATGTAAGCTATACTGAAAGTACACTACATCCCTCCTTTTTTTTGGAACACTAAGGGAGAAGCTTAAACGAAACTTAACAAATGTAGGAACAAACTTGGTAATCGCACAAATAATCTGAACCTTGACTTCGCTAGGATAAAGTTCCACAGTTCAATAATAATGCCAGCGAAACAATGCAACATTCTAGCGAAACCTAACAGTTCTAACAAGTCAACTCATATCATAGTCTTTAAACTTCTCTGGAGGCTTCTTAAGACGAACTGGTCTCTTAGGTACAGCAATCCTTGCTTTTCCACAATCCGTTTCAAGGTCTGTTGGGGCTGGTCTTGTTAAGACAGCATTTCTTCCCTTTCCGCCATCCGTCTCAAGGTTTGTAGAAGTCGGTCTTGAAAGAGTTTGACTGTTCTCTTCAACTGGATGAGAAACAGTTTCACTAGGTGATGGTTCCTCATATCTTTTGACATGAGCAGTATTCCTCTTTAACTGAACACCCTCAGGAGACTTGACAACAACACTGCTCCCATTTCTGCTAACAACGTCATATGGTTCTGGTGAAAATGGTGTCGACAACTTGTTTTGCCGCTCTTGCTTTAACAGGACTCTGTCACCTGGAACCAGATCTGAATACTCAGCATGCCTCTTTTTGTCTGCATATAGCTTGGCTTTTGCTTTCATTTCCCCATCTCTGTCTCGCACTTCGATTGCTACTCTATCTTCTCGGAATTCAGGTAGCTTGGTACGGATTTTCCTTCCAAACAGAAGTTCGGCAGGGGTCACTCCAGTGGTGGTGTGAGGAGTCGATCTGTATGCGATCAAGTATTTGCGAACTTCTTCCTTCCATTGTTTGCCCTCAGCTTGTGCGATCCGCATCCTTTTCAAAAGAGATCTGTTCTGTCTTTCTACTTCCCCATTCGCTTGGGGCCATAACGGCGTGGTCTTCCTGTGTTCGATACCACGGTCTTCCAGATACTTTTCAAACTCATTTGAGACAAACTGTGGTCCATTGTCACTGGTTACTGATAATGGTAAACCATGAATCGTGAAGATTCTTTCCAGACTCTCAATGATTTTCTCAGATGTTGTGGAGCGCATGATTTCAATGTCGTTATATCTGCTGTAGTAGTCAACTACGACCAACACCGAGTCACCTGACGGTAAAGGACCTAACAAATCCAGGGCCAAGTCTTGCCATGGTCCTTGTGGAAAAGGGGTTGACTTGATTGGCTCAGGGTGGGCAGGACTGCTTACTAGCTGACATCCAAAACACGTTTTGCAAAATCTTTCTGCCTCTTTGTCGATCCCGGGCCACCATACTTTTGATCGCAATCTCTGCTTCATACTAACAATACCGGGATGCCCTTCGTGTGCCAGTGTAAGGACTCTAGGTCTCAACTTGCTGGGAACTACAATTCTGGTACCACGGAGGATTAGCTTGCCAATCATACAAAGTTCACCAGCTACAGATATGTACTGCTTGAGCTGGTCATCCCTCCAGGTTCCGCTCCTCATACAGTGACGCAACTCAACGAATTCTTCATCTTCTGCTGATGCTTCTTCAATCTCGCGTGTCGTCATCGCGCGGGGAGTAGCAGTTACCGCTACAAATCTGACAAATTCATCTGATACTTTGTGCGCTGCTGAAGGGTCTGCTTGGCTTTCTGCTTGCAGCAAGCGTGATAGAGAATCTGCAATGTTCTGCTCTCCTGGTAAGTATTTTACTTTGAACTTGTAAGGTTGTAATCTCAGAATCCATCGCTCAATTCTTGCGCACGGCTTTGATCTGCTTGAGTATATTGTCTCCAATGGCTTGTGATCCGTGTACAGTTCAAATTCAATGCCAAACAGGTACACATGGAAACGCTCGCACGCCCAAACAACGGCCAAAGCTTCTTTCTCGGTCTGAGAATACCTTTTTTCCACGTCACTTAGACTTTTGCTTGCATAGCTGATGACTCTCTTTCTTCCGTGTTGTTCTTGAATAAGTACCGCACCAAGACCTACTGGGCTCGCATCTGCTACGATTAGTGTCCTGGCATCTTTGTCAAAATAGCCAAGGGTTTCTGCACTTGCGAGTCTGCTTTTCAGCTCATTGAATGCTCTTCTCTGCTCATCTCCGAACTCAAAACACACGCCTTTCTTGGTCAATCTACGCAAGGGTTCAGCAACTGTCGCAAAATCTGGGATAAACCGTGCATTGTAGTTAGCTAGTCCCAGGAAGCTTCTGACTTCTGAGGCATTCTGCGGCTCTCTTGCATCAACAATTGCTTTCACTTTTTCTTCAGTTGGTCCAATGCCCTTGTCTGTTAACAGGAGTCCCATAAACACTAGTCGGGTCATGTGAAACATGCACTTTTCAGCATTTAGTGTCAGGTTCTTCTCTTTCAGTTTCTCTAACACTCTCTTTAATCTCTCGTCATGCTCCTCAGTGGTTTTCCCATGCACAATTATGTCATCAGAGATGTTTGCAATGCCCTCACAGTCACTAAGTACTTGCTGAATCACATGCTGATAGACTTCTGGGGCTGAACTAATTCCAAACATGAGGCGTTTGTATTGAAACAGTCCACAATGAGTGATGAAGGTAGTAATGCCACGGGAATCTGGATGGAGTTCTAGCTGATGATAGCCCCATTTTAAATCGAGCTTACTAAACACTGCGCTTTGGTTGAGGCTTTCAAGTACTTCATCCACGGTAGGTATGGGGTAGCGTTCTCTGATTATGGCTTCATTTGCTCTACGCATGTCCACACATAGACGAATTTCATCATTCTGTTTTGGTACCACCACTACCGGACTAACCCATGGTGTTGGGCCCTCTACTGGCTCGATAATATCCATATCTACAAGTTCCTCAACCTTCTTCTTCACCTTGTCACGGAGGCTGAATGGAGTGCGCCTAACTGGCTGAGCCACTGGGGGTACATCGGGATTCACATGTAACTTGACCTGATAGTCTTTCAACTTGCCCACACCATTGAATACTTCTTTGTAATCAGACATGATCGCTTCTTTGGACTGAACCGTATAAACTGGAACACCTAACTTTAACACCCCTAGTTGCAACGCGGTTTCTCTTCCAAGTAGTGCTTCTCCTTCACCATCAATGACAACAAATTCAGCTTGAACTTCATTCTCAGCTACTTTTGTCAATGCTGAAAACACACCCAGAACTTTCAACGGCTCCTTGCTTCCGTAGGCATAAAGCTTCTTGTCACACTTATTGGATACACAGACAACCTTCTGCTGCTTCAGCTCACTCCATAAGCCTTTGTCCACAATGTTAGTGCTTGCCCCTGAATCAATCACCATTTTCACACTGCATCCACCCACAATAACCTCCACTTTTTCAGGCTGCGATGCGGATTTAACAGTGAATGCATACTCATCTTCCTCGTCATCATCTCCTCCCTGCATGTATCTCACCTTCTTCTTCTCTTTTGGCTTCTTATCATTCCTAAGTTTCCCAGGCTTTGTTTTGCATTGCGAAGCAAAATGATCAGCACCACCACATGTCTTGCAAGTTTTTCCTTTAGCAGGGCATTCAGGGTCTCGTCCAAAATGTCCTGAGTAGCCACATCTATAACATGTTTTGTTTCCAGGCTCACCCGATGTCTTCTTTCCTTTATGATGATGATGCTTGTTTTGGCCCGAGTCACGAATCCGATTCACGTTAATATTTTTACTCTTCATACTCTCCAGTTGAGCTTGCACAGCTTCATATGATGCTGCAGTCTTGAGTAGAACATCTAGGGTTAGTGTGTCACCTTTTTCCAGCAATTTCCGTCTTAAATCGTGAGATGTACACCGCTGAACAACTTGATCTCGAATTTGATTATCTGCCTGATCACCATAATCGCAATCTTTCACAACCTGTCGTAACCTTGTCACAAACTGAGCCACCGTTTCATCCTCTCGCTGTTCCATACTTCGGAAAACATGATTTTGGTATGTGGAATTTACCTTCGGAATGAAATACTCGTTCAACGCATTCACGGCTTTCTCATATTCGGCACCTGTGCCCGTGTCAGCCAAAGTCTCGAAGATTTCTTGAACGTGTTCCCCGGCACAATGCAGAAGTAGTGCTCTTCTTTGTACTTTATTATCAGCTTTGTCTGCTTGGATGATGAGGCCTTTACTATCAGCATATAACGAAAAACTTTTAAGCCATCGCTGCCATCGCCTGCCAATGCTCGACGGTTCGCCAATCGGGTCGAACGGTTTTACACTTGTTAGTAGATCATCCACCTTGATTGAGGCCATATTTCAACTGTGTTGACCTAAAAGAATATCCTCGTCGCCAGATGTCGTGTCCTTATCGCGTATTGAAACCGATGCAAATGGATTATTAGTCATAACACAAACAACTCCGAATCTAATCCGCCATGCTTTTAATAATCAATCCCAAGAACCTATGCACGCCTGGATACATCATGTAAGCTATACTGAAAGTACACTACACTTACCATTGTATAAAGATGGATTTATTCCAGCGATCGTTCACCTTAACGTTTTTCGGCTGAGGAAGATTTTCCTCATTCGCAACGCGTTTCATTTTAAATCTCCCTCCGCTCCGATCAGCTGCTATGTTGTTTTGAATTTTGAATTAGTAACGGTTGGCTTAACTTCCGTTTTATTGACGTCATGTCACTTTTGGAATTTCAACTTCCGTCACCAGTATGTTGCGGTCCACATCCAACGAATCACGTGGTACTATGTTTCCTCCCTTGTCTCTTTTTCTTCTCGGCACTTCGTGCCTCGCTCGGAAAGCTTACGCTTCGGGCAACGACCGGAAAGTGCCGGTTACGCTTGGGGTCCCGCTGGGGTAAACACTCGAACACAACAGTCAGCAGTCTGCGGTTACCCAACGGAAAGCTCCGATTACGCTCGGGGTCCCGCTGGGGCGAAAAACAGACTCGTAAACAAAAGATCGAAGATCGAACGCGTAAAAGGTCAAATTTGGCTCCCCTGCTCCCTGTGGTTTTGAGCGACTCTCGTTCAGTTTCAAGTGAACCTTCGAGCTGTGAGGACCTCGAGGAACTACAGATTTTCAGACTTTTAGCCGCTATGGAAGCAAAAATCGGCCTAAATTGAAGGTTATGCGATTACTCTTGTTTAGATACCATTTATTTTTACAACTGAATAACTTGAGGCATCATTCTACGCCGATCGAAAGACTTACTCGTGCACCGACTACAAATTTGAGCCACAGCAAGCACAAATCGAGCAGGGTTTTATGCCCGTTGATCGATTGAAAGACTTATTAAAGCAAGGCTGCATGAGGAATTCCAACCGAGGAATATTTTCTAACGAAAACTATAAGCTTAAATCACGGAATTACCAAGGTTGGTAACCACAACAATCGATCGTTGCATTTTATAGTCTTTTGATCATGAGTTTAATTTTAGAAATTATGTTATAATTTTGAAATACACGAAGGAAATTTTGTTGTACTGAATGCTGGTAGTGCTGGATTTGTGTTGTTACGAAGTATAAATACATAAATAAATAATAAAACTGTAAAATCATGTGAAACAACAAATAATCAATGAAATCTGAATAATAAGTTTTAAACAAAAACAGATTTCGGTCCCATCGACCATTACAAATCTGACAACTGTTGACTTTTTAACTGGCTCGTCGCTCGCGACGAGTCAGTTCTTAAAATACCCTCTTTTTTTTTTTTTTTTAAACTGGCTCGTCGCTTCGACGAGTCAGTTCTTAGAATACCCTCTTTTTTTTTTTTTTTTAACTGGCTCGTCGCTTCGACGAGTCAGTTCTTAGAATACCCTCTTTTTTTTTTTTTTCTGTCGTGTCACCTGCCCCGGGAATCGCTTTTGCTGCGGCCAACACCGTACCTAATTCACTTCCGGTTTTCAGAAATGGCGTAATCAGTGATGTCGGCAACTATAATTCAAATATTTACCGTTCTAATTTCGACGGAATTGTTAAAAATTAAATCTCTGTGATTTTCAGATGCGATCTATTTCTGGTAAAAGGAAAGCGAGTTGAATTTTTCTAACCAAATCATCGTTGAATAAAACACGTCCCGGCAGGTCACAGAACTGTTGAGTAAACAATATTCTCAAGCATTACTCCGTGGAGTCACGTATCTCGTATTTATGTCACGCTATTTGATCGATCATATTGATATTGTTAATTTATTCGAAACCCCATCACCGATTCTCCAAAATGCCTGTGTTAAAACAATCCTGATTCCTTGTAGTAGGTGGTTTCAAGGATTTTAAATCAAAGGCTCCTTCGTGCGTAGCTAGTATTAACACGAAGGAATGTGTTTACTAGCGAAAATGAAATTACGGACAAACTTCGTCGCCGATTTGTTGTCGTTGGAATATCGTCGAAAGTATGCTATGTTTTCATGACCGTTTGGCTTCAGTTTGCCCTCCTCAGGACGAGTGGCTCCTCGACGGAACCAAAAAAATGAAAAATGAAAGGGAGTGAAGGAAAGAAAAATGATAAGCATTCCCAAGCGGTCACCCATCCAAGTACTAACCTCACCCGACAGGGCTTAACTTCGGTGATCAGACGAGAACCGGCGCATGCCAACCAGTGACAGTGTTCCTAAAATTTACGTTTTTTTCTGTCCGGATGTTGTGCAAGAATTTTTATTAGGATTGTTCCATATCTGTTTTTTTCCATTGGCTCGCTGTGTATTATTTTTTCCTTTACTTTTCCTGTGCAGGGATTTATTTTTTTAATAATTGCGAAACTGAGACCAAACAGGAGTAAGCTCCTGGACCAAACAGCTCCTGCGTGACTCCATGGCGTAATGCTTAAGAATTGTTTACTCATCAGCTGACTTGCCGGGACGTGCTTTCTAAACTCAACTGTTTGACAATTGATTTGGTTAGAAAAGTTCAACCCGCTTTCCTTTTACTAGAAATAGAACACATTCTGAAATCACAGCGATTTAATGTTTAACAATTTCGTCGAAATTAGAACGGTAAATATTTCAATTGTAAATTGTCGTTTCGATGATATCACTGATTTCTGAAAACCGGAAGTAAACTAGGTACGGTGTTGGCCGCAGCAAAATCGATTCCCGGGGCAGGTGACACGACAGAAACAAGTAGCCCGGTGGGCTTCGAAACTGGCTCGTTTTGTCTCAGTTTTCACCCGGTTTTCATTTTAGAGTTTTATATTAGCAATCCACAGTATTCAATCTAGAATATATTCATATGCACAGTCCAGTCTACATTTACATTTACATTCCACAGCCCGCTTCAAGCACTCCTTAGGGACAGATTATTTTATTGTTAGGGGAGGGAGGAGGGGGGGGGGGGGGCGTTGGCAATTACCAGAAAAAAATTCCTGCATAGCAAAAGTAAAGAAAAAAATAATGCACAGAGAGCCAATGGATAAAAGGTATGGAACAATCCCGAAAAAAAATTATTGCACAACATCAAGACGGAAAAAATTCATGATCAGAAAAATTGCCAACACCGCCCCCCCCCCCCCCACACACACACACACACACACACACACACACACACACACACACACACACACACACACACACACACACACACACACACACACACACACACACACACACACACACACACACACACACACACACACACACACACACACACACACACACACACACACACACACACACACACACAAAGAAAGTCCCTCCCTTTGTAGGCTACAATTTCAGGTCTCTATTTTTTTTCTCTAATCGGCTCGGTACTGTTAGAAAAAACACAAGTTTATAATTTTGTACATTTTTTTTTCGCTTTAAAATCCTTGAAACCACCCACTACAAGGAATCAGGATTGTTTAAACACAGGCATTTTGGAGAATCGGTCATAGGATTTCGAATAAATTAACAATATCAACATGATCGATCGCGACCATAAAGGGGTAAAGTCGCGCACCCGAGCCAGAAGGCTCATAACGGCCGGAGCTTAAACCCGGTTTCTATAGCATGAAGCGACTAGAAATATTGCTACTCCCCCCTGGATGGGATGCTAGTCCATCGCAGGGTTACCCCCAGCATTTTGTCGCCGGTACCCATTTATACACCTGGGTGGAGAGAGACAGTGTGGAGTAAAGTTTCTTGTCTAAGGGACGGACCATTAGAAAAGTGATGGGGGGGATGGGGAAAAAACCAAAAAAAAATTCCTGCAAGGGAAAATGGCAGGAAAAAAAATTCATGCAAAGTTCAAAGCAAAGAAAAAAAATTCATGCAGAAGAAGAAGTCCTATTGTGGTCGTTATTTAATATATAAAATCTGCCAAAGTGCCTGTTAAAAATAGCACTCTTGGCGTTTCAAAAATTCAAAACATTCTTGTGGCCTTCCTATACTATTATTTAAAATAAACCAGTTGAAGCTTATAACAGTGTGTTCTCTGACCCTCGAAATGGCAGAACTAGCCGTATACACAAGAGCGATTTCTTATCTAAGAACAAAAGACGCAATAAGCGTAGGAGAAACATGAAAAAAAACCGGGCAGCCACAGAAAGGGAAATAAATGAAAAATATCTTTAAAACTTCTCAAGCCATCGGCTAACTGACAGCCAGGTCAACGCGTTATCAAGGGGACTCAAATTCCATCCCAACACCCGTGACAAACGAAACTAAAACTGAACGCAAGGACTCTTGCGGGATTTTGAACAATTTGCGAGGCGAATGCGCCTCCAATATATCTTTCACGGCCAAAATAAAAAAACCGCATTCATTTCACGTCAAATCGAATTGGATTCCACCGGCTCAACCATCCGTTGCCCTTGAAAGCTATTTGGAGAGTATATACAACTCTCTGAGATTAAAATTACAAAACCAAAAAATAACTTGTCATGTTAGCGAGGTCAAAGCCATCACTGAACTTAAAACAAACTCTGACATAAACCTTAAAAAGGCAGATAAAGGAACAACAACAGTCCTCATGAATAAAACGGACAAAATAAACGAGGCCATAGTGCAACTAAAAAATCATGAGAGAGCACTACCGATGGTTATAGACACACAAGAGATAGTTAACAAACTTATCTCTCTGCTACATCTGGTCAAGCACATAGACGGCATGACAAAAAAATGGCTTTTACAAACTCCCAAACCGCCAATATTACCAATAATCTACACGCTAACGAAAATCCACAAACCTAACCCGGTCGGCAAACTCATCATCTCGGGCTGTGAAGGCCCTACGGAGAGAATATCTTCTTTTGTGGATAGTCTGCTTCAGCCTATCGCTCACAACAACTATCCTATATTAAGGATACAACCGATTTCATCAAATTCATAGAAAAAACTAAAATGGGCCAGGATACAATTTTAGTTTCAATGGATGTCACTACTTGTATACAAACATTCCACAGGAGGAAAGAATAGAAGTGGTGTGCAAAGCATACGAAACTTTCCACAATAACAACCCTCCGATACCTACACGTTTCCTAAATGAAATGCTTGTTTTAATCCTAAAGGAAAATTCGTTTCAGTTTAATGGCGAAAATTATCTCCAAACTCATGGAACCGCTATAGGAACAAAAATGGCAGTGTCATTTGCAAATATTTTCATGGCGGAAATTGAAACAAGAATAATTAAACAAAGCAATACGAAACCAATAGTATGGAAACGCTACATTGACGACATTTTCTCCCTTTGGGACACCAATATACAAGAAGCCAAACTCTTTATTGATCAAGCTAATAGACTCCACCCTACCATTAAATTTACAGCTGAAGTATCAGAGAACAAAATAACTTTCCTTGATACAGTTGTATTCAAAGGGGAAGGTTTAAAAGCGAATCCATCCTGGACATCAAGACACACTACAAACCGACTGAAACCTTTCAATATACACACTTTTCCTCTTGTCATCCTCCAGGCGTAAAAAGAGGTTTTATCAAAGGCGAAGCATATTGACAGTCGGCCTTGCCTTTTGTCACTACGTACCACCCAGCAGTGCAAAATCTCAAACAAATAGTGATGGACAACTGGAGTTCTATACAAAAACAGCCACTGCTTAAAACCATATACAAGAAACCTCCGATAATATAATACAAAAGGGGAAAATCCCTCAAAGACACGCTCGTACGAGGAAAAATCTGAAGGCTCCAATGCGACGCAAACGTAACCCCACAAAGGGAATCAGTGTAGGCGTGCCATTTACCATCTATTCACTGGTCAAAAATGGTTTTAAAGTATTACACCTTTTTTAATTAGTAAATGACAAACAAAGCAATATTTGTCTGAAAAAAAAAATTCGTGCAGAGGGTTTCACCTGCAAAAAAAAATTCTGCACAAGCAATGGGCGAAAAAAAAAATTCGTGCAAGCTGAAAATCCCCCACACCCCCCATCACTTTTCTAATGGTCTGTCCCTAAGAATTGTTTACTCATCAGCTGACTTGCCGGGACGTGCTTTCTAAACTCAACTGTTTGACAATTGATTTGGTTAGAAAAGTTCAACCCGCTTTCCTTTTACTAGAAATAAAACACATTCTGAAATCACAGCGATTTAATGTTTAACAATTCCGTCGAAATTAGAACGGTAAATATTTCAATTGTAAATTGTCGTTTCGATGACATCACTGATTTCTGAAAACCGGAAGTAAACTAGGTACGGTGTTGGCCGCAGCAAAATCGATTCCCGGGGCAGGTGACACGACAGAAAACAAGGAGCCCGATGGGCTTCGAAACTGGCTCGTTTGGTCCAGGAGCTTATTACCCTGGTACCGGCGACAAAATGCTGGGGGTAACCCTGCGATGGACTAGCATCCCATCCAGGAGGGAATAGCAATATTCCTAGTCGCTTCATGCTATGGAAACCGGGTTTAAGCTCCGGCCGTTATGAGCCTTCTGGCTCGGGTGCGCGACTTTACCCCTTTATGGTCGGATCGATCATGTTGATATTGTTAATTTATTCGAAATCCTATGACCGATTCTCCAAAATGCCTGTGTTTAAACAATCCTGATTCCTTGTAGTGGGTGGTTTCAAGGATTTTAAAGCGAAAAAAAAATGTACAAAATTCTAAACTTGTGTTTTTTCTAACAGTACCGAGCCGATTAGAGAAAAAAAATAGAGACCTGAAATTGTAGCCTACAAAGGGAGGGACTTTTTTTTTTTTTTGGGGGGGGGGGGGGGGGGGGGGCGGTGTGGGCAATTTTTCTGATCATGAATTTTTTTCCGTCTTGATGTTGTGCAATAATTTTTTTTCCGGATTGTTCCATACCTTTTTTCCATTGGCTCTCTGTGCATTATTTTCTTCTTTACTTTTGCTATGCAGGAATTTTTTCCTGGTAATTGCCACCCCCCCCCCCCCCCCCCCCCCCCTCCTCCCTCCCCTAACAGTAGAATAATCTGTCCCTAAGGAGCGCTTGAAGCGGGCTGTGGAATGTAAATGTAAATGTAGACTGGACTGTGCATATGAATATATTCTAGATTGTATACTGTGGATTGCTAATATAAAACTCTAAAATGAAAAACGGGTGAAAACTGAGACAAAACGAGCCAGTTTCGAAGCCCATCGGGCTACTTGTTTTATATAATATCACAGATTATTCCTTGTTAAAACTTCAGGAGAAAAACATGATTTAAAAGCCTAATGGAAATAAAGCAGTGACCAACATATATTTTTGCATCTGAACAAGAACCACCTAGCTGTAGAAAGAAATCCAATTCTGGCCATAAAGACCTGGTAGAAAATTGTGATTAAGAGGACCTCAGGCAAAAAGGAATTCAAACCTCTGGGCTTGAAAATGAAAATGCAGAATGTTTTGGCACTCTACTCTGAGTTTGTGGCAAAACAATTGAAGGTACTAAGGAACCATTTTTCTTTGGGCCCTCTTTCTTGGAATGTAATCAGAGCACAACAATCAGGAATGTGCACATGAGAACAACTATATGTTCTTTCACTTGAGCACAAGTCTTAGGTAATTTATAACAAATGTGCAATTGCCTATGTCATAAGCAACCATGGTTGCTTATGAGAGTCAAAGTACAACAATAGAGAATGGTTGCTGAAAGGGAGCAAACTGTAGTTGTTCCAATAATTTTAACTAACAACTTTGGTCAACTTTCCTAACAGACAGATAATTCTTAATGAGGTATTTATGTAAACCATTAAACAATTCCCTCAAAATTTAAATGCCAATTAGTGGTGGAGCAAGGAAAGAGGTGTTGAAATGTTTCTATTTTGAAGCAGAACTATTTTCACTACAAGCTTCCCCATCCTACTTCATGGTTTTATTGGGTAATTAAAAAAGTAAACGAAGCCTTTTGAGAAGTCGGTACAGAAATGCGAAACAGAAATTTCACCTGCTGGCTTACTGCCCCCCATCCCCCCCCCCCCCCCACTCCTCCACCCTTGCCATCCTTGATAATCAAGGAATGCCCAGGGGCATAGCTGGGGGATCCTCGGGTGCCCATGACCCCCCCCCCCCCCCCCCCGCCCACTTTGTGAGATAATTTCAGTAAAACACAGAGTGGATGTCAACATGACAATCTGGTAAGTACCCTGGGTGTGACAGTGTGACACCCCCTTTGAAAAATCCTAGCTATGCCCCTGCACACCATAGTTAAATGGAGTTGATCGGGAGCCCATTGATATTTTAATAGAAAACAATTTATAGTAATCACAATAATTATAGCAATTCATAAGTGATACAAAAGCTCCAACAAATATCCAGTGAGCCAAAGTTTCCCCCAACTATGAAGGTTATTTGAGATTTTCTTTGTGGGTGTGCCAGGATTTCCGAAGGCGACCAGACCAAATTCAAAGACAACCCGATCTATTCTGAAGATGTCCAAAGATGTTCTGAAGAATTCAGAAGTTTCTATGGTAATCGTAATCGTAATGTTCAGAATGACAAAAACCTGCAAAAAGTGCTAAATTTTCATTAACATAACTATATTTTTAATTGGATCATGTGATCAGTTAAGGCTGATAGCTCAAATCTGTAAGTCAGGAGTTTAAAATTGCTCCATAGGCATGAGTTGGTATGAGATTGGAGTTTTGGACTCGCAGGCATGAGACTTAGCAGGTATGTTCTATGCCACCATGCAGAGCTTAAGTATGTAATAAGTTTTCATTGTCAACTGAAGACAAAAGTAAGCAACCCAGGGCTGCTGTGCATTTCTAGCAGGCTACTGCTAGTGCACAATCCATCAAATATCTGTATAGACAATTATTATTTATCAACAAAGAAATATATTTAACAGACTGATTAAATCATTGATGCATTTTGTATATACAAGTTTATAATTTTATTTATATATTGATAATTATCTGCTTAAATATGAAACAACTGACAATATGGGGGCTTTTACTCAATGACAATAATTCACAGTTCTCAACCCAATAATATGTGGGTCTCAAGAGCTTTGGATTTTTGCTTACAGCTGGGCTTTACAAGACATATGATAATGACAGACCAAAACCCTCACTGCATGCATGCCTCAGGCCCCAATATTTTGGGCCAAGCAATAAAAATGTAATTCTTGTTTGGCTGCTATTTTCAGGAAAAAAAGCAGACTGAAGGGCTCCATATTTTGCTGTTGAACCTAGAAAAAGAATAGACTTCATTAGGAAGCCACTCCATGAAAAGAAAACAATAACAAACATATAAGCCCTTAGCGGTTGCTCATGACAAAATCTACGCCAAATAACACCAGAAATGAGTTAGAATAATGGTTAAGATATATAAGACTCGTATAACTCATTACAGGGCATATTATTGTAACATCTAAGGGTTAAGTGATTTCACGTGGACCCCGAAAAAAAAGTCACACCTCGCGCCATTTTCTCTTGGTCTCGCCCATATATCACAAGTTTCAACTTAAGATATCTCAAAAACGGTTGCGGGGGCGAACGGGGGCGCCGACATAAAATTGAACTTCATTAACTATTCTATAAAGAGATGTAAAAAGTAAAGCAAATAAAGGTATGAATCACGAGAAAAACCCATTTAAAAACATCACACACCACAGGAAATAAATGAACTACCACCGTTCGTTCCCTCGTCAAAACATGACAGAGAATGCCATAAAAATCAACTTACCTTTAAAAATCTTTCACCAACGCAAGGTTTCACATCACATCAAGCCACAGGACGAGTTCCAGAACAATAACTTTTAAAAGAAGGATAAAATCGCGAAATTACTGCCACCTACTGACGCTTTGGAATATGTTTCAGCCTTCCGCCATGAACACGTTGTGCGACGAAAATCATTGGTCAAAATTTGCACGTGACTAGTGTCCAACCTCCTCTGGTTTTGTTCTTCGCAACCTCCAAACCGTATGCGTTTCGATCACGCGTCCATTGTACTTATCGCTCAATCACAATGCCTGAAACATCCAACATCCCATAGGAGGCCATCAGGAGCCAATCAGCAAAACATCCAGATTCTGGATGTTTTCGTATAAGCGAGATCGTTATTGGCTCGGTGCTATCAAAGAAATCGCGCTCTGGCCCAGAGGCTTGTCGAGCGGCGAAAATATACGGGTCGACACTCGTTAACATCCGTTGGCTTTCGTAATCTAATGACGTCACGCTTGTGCTGCCCTCGGCTTTTATTTTCATTTGTCCACCAATGGCTGCTTCCATCTTCGACTCTGGTGTTTGTTTTGAGTAAATTGCCCCGTTTTTCGATCCTACGTCGCTTGATCAGTCAGGTCAATTCAATCAAGAAGATGCCACTGTTTCCGTTTGGAAAGGATGTTGTGATGTCTTCAACCTCTTTTTGCTCCGTTACTGAGAGGGACCTTCAGCGTATGTTATTGAATGAAACTAGACACTGAAAGTACTCAGTAACATCGCTTGAATGGCCCCGGGATCGGATCGCATTCATGAAGAATGACACGAAATGAGAAAATAAAATATAGATAAACCGCAGTCCCGTTTCACAACTTTTATAAAATATTGGCGGGAATTAGCTGGAATTATAGGGAAATTATGTTGTCAGATCTTTTTTTATCAAATAATAATGAATGCTTGCACTAAGCTGTCTAAGCTGTCTGATAATTTCTTCTCCGTTTCAACGGCCGATTAAGCCTACAAGCTAATCCAAGATTTCGAGACTCGAAATACAGTAAAATTTTCCTGCTACAATACAAGGCAAGCAAAGGCTTTGGAAGCTCAGGTAAGCGTTAGCTGTAAAGAGAAAGTGAGCAGTCCGGGATATCTTTAAAAGAAGAAGCGCTCTACGGTTCAGCGATGTTTTTGATTAAGATAACAGCTTCTTCGTCGTAAAGGAGTGGGAAATTTATTGTGGAAAGGTGAAACAACGGTGGCAGTCTCCTGGCGGTGAGGAGAGCAAGAGAATTTTCGCACGCTGTAACTGTATTTTCCGGATTTGGGGGCGGGGCATATGTTTAAAACATGTGACGGTATTCGTCCATCCTACCTTGGGATATTTTTCCTGTCAAATACTGACGACTGAATATGTACTCGAAAACATCCAGGGGATTTAGCTACATATTTTTTGAGGCGGGGGGAGGGGGTAGGAAACATTCTTGTGAAGTCCCTCCTCCCCCCCCAAAAAAAAAAAACCTACCCCCGGCCAAAACTAACGTGGTTGCGTCGTTACCGATCAGCAGATTTATGCATGTCGGGGTTCTATTCCGAGGGTGGGATCGTTTCCTCCAGAAGGTTACAAGTTCAGGAAACGAACTTTAAATAATTCTCGTGAAAGATCTATCACCCCCCCCCCCCCCCCCTCCCCCCTGGGTTAAGGCGCTATATGATGACGTATCTTACTGCAACACTGGTTCTTAGGCCTATAGACTTCCTCTATGGAAGCCCTGGCGTTTCACCTTGCTGAACAATATTATGTGATCCATCTGCAGACCCTGCCAGTGGTAATCACAGAGTCTTTTGGGATAGTAAATGGCACGCCTACACTGACTCCCTTTGTGGGGTTACGTTTGCGTCGCATTGCGTCGAGATTTTTGCTCGCACGAGCGTGTCTCTGAGGGATTTGCCTCTTTTTTTTGTATGATATTACTTCGGCGGAGGCTTCTTGTAAATGGTTTTTAGCTGTGGCTGATTTTGTACTAAATTCCAGTTATCCATCACTATTTGTTTGAGATTTTGCACTACTGGGTGGTACGTAGTGACAAAAAAAGCAATATCTTGTCATGAGCCTTTTTCTTTTGTTCCAATGCCGACTGTCTAAAGGCGCGACCCCTAATAGTAACCTCTCTATGACTGTTTTTGGATACCCACGCGCTATAAGGCGTAGTTTGAAGTTAGAGAGGCACTCTTCAAATGTTATTTTTGAAGAGTTCGTTCTCAGTAGTCTAATTGCTTCGCCTTTGATAAAACCTCCTTTTACGCCTGGCGGATGGCAAGAGATAAAGTGTGTATATTGAAAGGTTTCAGTCGGTTTGTAGTGTGTCTTTATGTCCAGGATGGATTCGCTTTTAAACCTTTCCCCTTTGAATACAACTGTATCAAGGAAAGTTATTTTGTCCTCTGATACCTCGGCTGTAAATTTAATAGCAGGGTGGAGTCAATTAACTTGATCAATAAAGAGATTGACTTCATGTATATTGGTGTCCCAAAGGGAGAAAATGTCGTCAATGTAGCGTTTCCGTACTCTTGGCTTCGTATTGCTTTGTTGAATTATTCTTGTTTCAATTTCCACCATGAAAATATTTGCAAATGACACTGCCATTTTTGTTCCATGAGTTTGGAGATAATTTTCGCCATATAGAACTGGAACGAATTCTCCCGGTAGGATTAAAACAAGCCGGTTTCATTTAGGGAACGTGTAGGTATCGGAGGGTTGTTATTGTGGAACTCTTCGTATGCTTTGCACACTACTTCTATTCCTTCCTCCTGTGGAATGTTTGTATATGTTGTGGGTCAAAATTTTCCTTGGTTCAAAATTTTCTTTTCCTTTGTTTTTGGGTATGTATGATAAGAGTTTTAAACAAAGGAAAGAAAATTTTGAACCAAGGCTAATTTTGACCCACAACACATACAAGCTAGTGACATCCATTGAAACTAAAATAGTATCCTGGCCCATTTTAGTTTTCTCTATGAATTTTATGAAATCGGTTGCATCCTTAATATAGGATAGTTGTTTTTGAGCGATAGGCTACAGCAGGCTGTCCACAAAAGAAGATATTTTTCCGTGGGGTCTACACAGCCCGAGATGATGGGTTTGCCGACCGATTTAGTTTGTGGATTTTCGTTAGCGTGTAGAATATTGGTAATCTTGGCAGTTTAGGAGTTAGTAAAAGCCTTTTTTTGTCATGTCGTCTATGTGCTTGCCCTGATGAAGCAGAGAGATACGTTTGTTAACTCTCTCTTGTGTGTCTCTAACCATTGGTATTTTGAGAGGTTGGTAGTGCTCTCTATATTTTAGTTGGACTGACGCCTCGTTTATTTTGTCCGTTTTATTCATGAGGACTGTTGTCTGCCTTTTTAAGGTTTATGTCAGAGTTTGTTTTAAGTTCAGTGATGGCTTTGACCTCGCTACATGACAAGTTATTTTTTGGCTTTCAAAGCCAAAAAATAACTTGTCATTTTAATCTCAGAGAGTTGTATTTTAATACTCTCCAAATAGCTCTCAAGGGCAACGGACGGTTCAACCGGTGGAATCCAATTCGATTTGACGTGAAATGGATGTGGCTCCTTATTTTGGCTGTAAAAGATATATTGGAGGCGCATTCGTCTCGCAAATTGTTCAAAATCCCGCAAGAGTCCTTGCCTTGTATTAGTTTCGTTTGTCACGGGTGTTGGGATGAATTTGAGTCCCTTTGATAACAAGTTGACCTGGCTGTCAGTTAGCAGATAGCTTGAGAGGCTTTTAAAATATTTTTCTTTTATCTCCCTTTCTGTGGCTGCCCGCCTTTTTTCTTTTTTTTTTTTTTTTTCATGTTTCTCCTACGCTTAATATCGGTGAACCGTAGAGCGCTTCTTCTTTTAAAGATATCCCGGACAACTCACTTTCTCTTTACAGCTAACGCTTACCTGAACTTCCAAAGCCTTTGCTTGCCTTGTAGCAGGAACATTTTACTGTATTTCGAGTCTCGAAATCTTGGATTAGCTTGCAGGTTTAATCGACCGTTGAAACGGAGAAGAAATTATCAGACAGCTTAGACAGCTTAGTGCAAGCATTCATTATTATTTGATAAACAAAGACATAACTACACAATTTCCCTATAATTCCCGCCAATATTTTATAAAAGTTGTGAAACGGCGGGACTGCGGTTATCTATATTTTATTTTCTCATTTCGTGTCATTCTTCATGAATGCGATCCGATCCCGGGGCCATTCGAGGGATGTTACTGAGTACTTTCAGTGTCTAGTTTCATTCAATAACATACGCTGAAGGTCCTCTCAGTAACGGAGCAAAAAGAGGTTGAAGACATCACAACATCCTTTCCAAACGGAAACAGTGACATCTTGATTGAATTGATCTGGATCAAGCGAAGTAGGATCGATAAACGGGGCAATTTACTCAAAACAAACACCAGAGTCGAAGATGGAATCGAATGGAAGCAGCCATTGGTGGCCAAATGTCAATAAAAGCCGAGGGCAGCACAAGGGTGACGCACTGAGAAAGGCGAGAGAGGCTCATTTGATACACAAAGAGAAAACGTTATCTCCTCTAGGAATAAATAGACGTGACCAGGCTGAGACGTGACGAAACTCATTGACATACGACACCTAGTCTCCTGCACCAATAATAATCTATTGTTTTTATTTTCATAATTTCAAACTCTTATTTGTAACGAACTTTTAGTTTTAACTTCATTTTTCATTTTTCTGTTAGCCCCTGAAGAAGGTTTGTTTTCAAACCGAAATATTGGGCAAATTCGTTTTAATATATATATATATATATATATATATATATATATATATATATATATATATATATATATATATATATATATATATAAATTTTGTTTTATTCTTTTATTTACTCCTTCATCGCCTTGCCGTAAGGATCAGTTTGCCGTTTTCTGAATATGAGAGGGCTTTTCGACGGATGTTAACGAGTGTCGACCGCCCGTGAGAGCGGCTGGGGGGAACTGCCTTATACGCTATATAGGTATGTGCCACCCGATAGGGTAGGGTTTTTGAAGTGCTCAGTCCTTAAATAGGGTATCCTTTTTGGTATTTTTGGTATTGTGATCCTTAGATATTCCTTAGAAAGGGCAGGAGCCCATCTGGATAGGGTCACTAAATTGTTGTTTCTACCCCAACGCGCAAAACGAAAAAGATATGGTCTGTTAAAAATGTACTACACGCCTGGTTTTGGGCCTTAAAAAGGGTATCAAATCTCGATTTTCTACCCTTAAATAGGGTCAGGGTTTGAGAACCTTGGCGGCACACACACCTATTCTAAATTATAATTCAACACATTGATACACTGCCCAAATGTGGTCAAAAAGTTATCGATATACGCTATGTCTATGCCGTGGGTCAAAATTTGCCTTGGTTCAAAATTTATTTTCCTTTGTTTAAAACTCATTATCATACATTATCATGCATTTTCATACCCAAAAACAAAGGAAAATTTTAAACCAAGGCAAATTTTGACCCACAACATCTACATGACGTATATCCAACGATGGAGGTAAATTTCGCATTTTGACAACAGAATGCAAAAATTACGGACCGGCCTCGATATTTTTTCTTCAAACTGTGCTTTGTTATCAATGTGTTGAATTATAAAATTATTATTGCGCTCAAGCTTGCATGATATCGCGTAATTTTAACCTACTCGGCCTACGGCCTCGTGGGCTAAGAATTATACGATATCACGTGCGCTTTCGCGCTATAATAGTTAATTGTAGTGAGTATCCCACAGGCTTAGTAGCCAGGCTGTACGGTTCAAGAAAGGACACGGGCAATAAATTCTCACGAGTAGCCTCGATTTCAATAATGGCGTCATTAAGCTGGGAAAATCGCGCCAAATCGTGCTAATAGAAATCCGACTTTCATCGATCACGCCCAGAGGAGACACAAAAAAAATTGTGTGCAGCAGGTGCCGCATATAAAGAAAACATGTTTGCATGTGAAAATTTTCCAACACCCCCCCCCCCCCCCCCCCGTCAAAAAATAATGGTCCGTCCCTTATAGCTATGAAATTTTTGCAGTGATGGACTGTCCAGACAGTGGCAAGAGGGCTGACACTGAATGGTCTTCGTCAATATGTGAAGTCCACAAGCGGCACAAGTGTACTCATGAAAAAAATACAACTGATTGCTAACCTCCGATCCGGATTTTGGTTTTACGACGAAACGCAGGAACAAAGAGTTGGGTAGACTAACAGCCTTTTCGTTCGCGGTCCTTTGCTTGTTATTTACGATTTTTTTCGTCCTTTTCTACTCAATCAAGCCCAGACTAACTACCCATAGGTATCGAGGATAAACAGCGGTTTACAGACCTTCCACAGCTCTACTCTGTCTCAGTAGCGAATATTTTGAATTACACAAGAAAGGGGCCTTGCTAGGTTGCCAGCCATTCTCAAACTCATTAAAAATTCATCATTAATTACATTGTACCAGAGATTTTGGCCATTTTGTTTCTTCGTTTTCTCTGCATTTATTGATCACATTGAGGAGCTATAACAAACACTCGAAAGGTATGCATTATTTATTCAACCCACTTCTCGGTGTTTGTTAATGCTGATGAAACAAGCTTCATCGTGTTTGATATATTACTTTTCTTTTTTGTTAAAATAACGCAAACTTTGGGTAACTTGATCCCTTGAGTGGTCTATACACCTTGGTGGTTTTATGGCATTTGTCGGCCAAGTTAGATCGTCCGTGTACACCATCTCTGTTGTCACCATTCAAATGAAACCTCCTCGGCATGCCCAGGGTCGGTAGAACTATTGCCGCTTTTTGATTCTTACGCGCGGTTGCGGACTAGCACTGGTTGCGCATGTGCAATGTCAATTTTTTCATTCTCGTCCCCAGAGCTCCACGGATTTTTTTTAGAGAGTGCGTCTTCGTTTTTTCCGCTGACCAAACGAAACGAAGGCTCTTGGGACGAGAATTTCTTGTGTTCAGTTTCATAGTTCCCACCATGTTAGTAGTTTATGACACTTGAGAAATGCTAACCATGAAATAATGTCCCCAGCAACGCTCTAAAACTTAAAGGGTTAGCAACAAGCTTCTCCCTTTCACTTTCACAGTCAGCAATGAAGACATGTAAAGTAGTCAGTCTTGCTTCAATGAAATGCCATGGTGTGACAATTCAAATCAACCTATCCAGTACTTATCAACAGTACGATTTAGTTTTAATTATTTCAATTTTGATCTTGGATACTTTTGGGAGGCAAGGGGTTAAATGGTAAACGTATTGAGAAATAACCAATTGGATACAGTCAAACCTCTCTTAAACGGTCATTTAACAAATACCCGGAATTAAATTGCTCTCCATTTTTACTGTAAACTTGACCTCTTTTAAGCGGTTACCTTTATAAGCGGTCCGTTAGCTATTCCCCGAGGGTGACCGCTTAATAGAGGTTTGACTGTAATTTACAAGAGGACCAGAAGCCAAAGGTAGACTACGAGTGATAGAAAGTATTACAACATCTTTAGCGTCTTTAACAGGGCGATGTTGCAGCTCCCGGAAGATCTAACCCAATTGGATCGATACAATAAAACAAGAGACAATTATAGAAACAAAACAATAGAACGAGTCGACAATGAAAACTGTTGCCGTTTGTTTTTTTCCAATCTCGACAGTAACTGAGCAGCTGCTACACGGCTACCGCTTTAACACTGTCTTTTCTTACTATAAATATGAACTATCGCTTAAAACGTTAAGGTACAGCAGTGGAAAGTAGTTCCCCTGCAGCTCGACTGATGGCTGACATTTTCCTGTGATTAGTGCAATAACTGCGTTTTGTTTCTACAAGAAATGGCGTTTACGGAGGTTATTTCCAGCGAGTGGTTGTTTTCTGGCAATCTAAAACCGTTGTTCAAATGAAACAAAGACATTATCGTGTGTCAAATGACAAAATACTCCACGATTCGTGTAGTATTTTGGCAGTTGTCCTTGGATTTCTTCCTCAGGCCCGCCGTTTTGAAAGCATAGAATACTCTGCGTAGAATATGGGGACGAGGTTGTAGGAGACAACTCATCTCCTCGCGGGAGGCCGGCAGAGATATTAACCCAAAATATGTTTAGTGGCACTTTAATGATTTGCTTTATAATCCTTTGATTATCTGTTTCGGATTGCCAGAAAACAAGCGCGGCTGCCAATCCCTCGAAACGCCATTTCATCGTACGTCAAAATACTCCATGATTCTTGGAGTATTCTGGCAGCCTTGTCCCGCATGACTTGTGTGACTGTCACGCTCTTTGAGAGACACTTTACGCAGCACTAGTCACGCTAGGTCTTTGGAGGATCAACTTCGTCCCCAGATCCCTCTCCGCTTTCAAAATGGCTGGGCGGGCGAAGAAACCGCTGGACAAGGCTGCCAAAATACTCAATATGTCCTCGAGACAAGATTATCTCATATCAATAATTGCTATTTGACACCGAATTAACAATTATAGTTAATTCCGAACACTGACAGTCTGAAAGGAATTCTGGGAAATCAGCATTTTTGTTGAAAAAGAACAATCCTTGGTGTTCGGACAGGACTCGAACCTACGACCCTACGACCCTTCGCTGACTTATCCTCTCGTCTAACCACTGGACCACCACACTGCTGGTTGAACAAACCTCAATTTTTTAACATAATAAAATTCATGCGCTTATTCTACACCCTGTAGTAAGCCTATAAAATCACTCGCTTGAAAATAATTTTAGAAAGTAAATGGAAAAGCTTGATCACCAAACCTCAACAAAAAGCTAACCATTTGAAATGAGCGCTTAGGCCTAATCACTGTAGATCAATGATATTCTATGCAAGACTCAAGACTCAAGACTCAAGACTTGTTGTTCGGTAGTCTAGTGGTAAGAAGACGTTCCTAGTAGCGGTAGTTCCGGGTTCGAATCCCGCAGTCCAAATAACATGGTTTTTTTATTTCTTCTTTTCTGAAATGTCCTGGGAAACAGTGTTCGGATTAACTATAATCGTTAATTCGGTGTCAAATAGCAATTATTGATATGAGATAATCTCGTTTCGAGGACATGTTGCAATACTCCAAGAATTGTGGAGTATTTTGTCACGTGACACACAATGAAACCTCGTCCCCAGATCTTTCTCCGCTTTTAAAATGGCGGGGCGGGCGAAGAAACCGCTGGACAAGGCTG
Source organism: Cladopsammia gracilis (assembly GCA_022457155.1). Lineage (NCBI taxonomy): Eukaryota > Metazoa > Cnidaria > Anthozoa > Scleractinia > Dendrophylliidae > Cladopsammia > Cladopsammia gracilis. The sequence continues at coordinate 647,201 of JAJGOT010000140.1, read as the reverse complement.
CAAAAAAAGAATCGTGGAGCAATTTGTCAAGTGACACACAATGAAACCTCGTCCCCAGATCTTTCTCCTCCTTCAAACGCTAACCCAGGATTAAACCTCAACCGAGAATGTAATTTCTCTTGTTAGAAGTGTTTTCAAAAGCTAATTATAAGTTACATGCGAAGAGAGAGACGAAGCTAACGGGCAAAAATACTTTGGAAAAATCTCCATTGATTAATTATTTAACTGGAATCAAAATTGATGCTTTGAACAACCGGGCCCTGGAGTTTCTACGCCCTCTCCGCCATTTTGAAAGCGGAGAAGGCCCTGGGGACGAGGTTGTGTTGGGATCCCTGATGTGCTCCTGGTTGGGTATCCTGTGCAGCCGTTGCGTGACGACACAAAGTGAACAACAGTTGCTTAGGAGATTACCTCGCAAGGGGCTGTCATGATGACAGAAGTGATTAAAATCCTCTCTGCTGGATGATGTTGCACCAAATAAGTCTTCCATGTAACGATGTACAATTGAGCTCTGGCGAAAGCATCGAGGCAAAAGTGCAGAAAATTACTAGCTAAGAAAAATCGCTTTCACAGACTGTTATTTCAGGTACAGCTGGACACTAATTTGATAGCTACAAGTATAATGTAAAATTTACTGTTTTCTTTTGTTATTTTCGGTACAAATTGTTGACTGTCTTCTCTTGACTATTGCCTTTACAGACAAAAATCGTGTTCTTGAAGGTGTCGCGATGGCCACTTTATAGAAGGTCAGCTATCACAGGAAGCCCACATTTATTTAGCACATCGTCCAGACCGCTCACACTCAATGTAGGAAAGCTGGCGCAGCGTCCAATGGGTTCAGAGTTCCTTTCTCAGAAGGTCACAGACCGGCCACACTTATGTAGCAACGCTGAACAGTAAACGCCAGCGTAGCATTGCACGCGTTCAGAGTTCGATCACAGAAGGTCAGCTATCATAGGCAACCCACATTTATTCAGCACATCGTACAAACCACCCACACTTACGTAGCAACGCTGAGCAGTGAAGGCCAACGCAGCGTCACACGGGTTAAGAGTTCGCTTCTCAAGGTAACGTATCTCTTGTGATGACAATCCTAGTTTCTCAGCAACCTCTCTCCACTCATCTCCTCCTACAAAACACGGCCATACATTTAATTTTAAAGAAATGTATTTCAAGAACTTTAGTTTTTAATTTTTGTAGCAGCCTGGTCTTTTATTCATGATTCTATGGAAATTGCCAAAGATATCTGATCTGCCTAATTCAAAATGAAGTACAGTGAAACACGGAAGAAATTCTAGGAAGCTGAAATGAAGCATGGATGGTTAACACTGAGCAAAACGTGAACGTGAATATATTAAATGATCATATCTGTCGGGTTTTGTCAATAAAAAATTTGTTTCGAATTCCTTATTGTCATGACTCAGCATCAATAAACTTGCTTGTGGAAAAATAAGCAATTTCGTGCATTGGAATTACACTTCAAGGTTAACTGTGCCTACTGTGAGCCACTTTACTAAGGGTAACAAAGTGACAGAACTTGACGTCAGTTTTTTATATAGGGGTCCTTACTACACAGGTGGAGTTAACCCTTTAACTCCCGAGAGGGTGAAATATCAAAAATTTTCAAGAAAGTGCCAAATTTCATTTTGCGAAATATAAAAAACAAATGGTACCATGCAAAAGTACTGCTGAAGAGGTTTCATTTGAATGGTCACACCATAGGATTTCATCCACAGACTCAAAAGTTAGAACAAATGGTACCATGCAAAAGTACTGCTGAAGAGGTTTCATTTGAATGGTCACACCATAAGATTTTGTTGACTGACTCAAAAGTTAGAACAAATGGTACCATGCAAAAGTACTGCTGAAGACGTTTCATTTGAATGGTCACACCATAGGATTTTGTCAACGGACTCAAAAGTTAGAACAAATGGTACCATGCAAAAGTACTGATAAAGAGGTTTCATTTGAATGGTCACACCATAGGATTTCATCAACAGACTCAAAAGTTAGGACAAATGGTACCATGCAAAAGTACTGCTGAAGAGGTTTCATTTGAATGGTCACACCATAGGATTTCGTCCACAGACTCAAAAGTTAGAACAAATGGTACCATGCAAAAGTACTGCTGAAGAGGTTTCATTTGAATGGTCACACCATAGGATTTCATCCACAGACTCAAAAGTTAGAACAAATGGTACCATGCAAAAGTACTGCTGAAGAGGTTTCATTTGAATGGTCACACCATAAGATTTTGTTGACTGACTCAAACGTTAGAACTCTGAACTACAGTACATGTCTCCATAATTGGCTCTGGGAGGGAAAGGATTAATGCCGAAAATTTTCTCTCTCCATCAAAAAGTGGATCGTCCATATTGATGGCGTGTCTCGAAGCTAAGAGAAGGTTCGCTGTCCTAAAGATACGAATAAGTAACACCTCTTCTACACAATGAATGCAACACTTACCGCTCAAGTGAATTGTAAGTTCCCTCATCTGGCCAACTGGGATTTTCCGAATATCGAGGTGCTCATGCAACAGAGGACCTATAAATAAAATGCATGAGTGTAATAAGTGAGGAGCATCAATGACGGCGTACAGCATGCTGCGAAAGGACTAAGGAAATAATATTTATGACAACTGCATATAATACTTGAGAGGCACACTCACCGGTAGTTCCAGCTGGCGTAATTTCTCTTAGATGTTTGACCACGTCAAGCCTGTTTGAATGTTTGGCTTTTGTTGCCAAGCAACGGATCAATCTTTTGGTCCCAGGCTCCGGCTGTTCCAAGGAAGCTTGGTCCAATTGCAAAGTCTGTTTTAGTTGAAGAACGACTTCTGTGGGAGCACATCTCTGTGACAACAGTGATTCCAGAACCTTGTCAGGAAGAGCAAGTGATTTCTTTTCATTTCCTGAAAAAATTGAAACATAAACATACCAAAAAATTAACACCATCACCATCGCTGACTGAAGTCAGAGCTTTGTCACGCATGCATGATATGTTACCTTATCACGTGACAAACGTTCACAATATACAGCAGTTCCTGTTTGAGGGAGGGGTTGGACACGGAATCTCGGCCGTTTTACGGCTCAGGAAGTTGCCTTTGCCGGCTTATAAAAATCTTGGTGCAGTGTACAGTGGTTTGGAAAGCCGATCTTAATTAGCATAGATTTTGGCGATTTTATTCCTTCGTTCTCTTCGTAATTAATGCATGATCAGTTTGAGAAGCTGTATCAAACACTCCAAGGAGTGTTTCATCAGGTATCCAAACACCTCAAAGTCAGTTAACAAAACCCGGCTGCACCTCGTTTTACCCCAAAAGCGCCTGTTGTGCAGGATATTTTTCGACCCACTTCTCGGTGTTTGGAACCTGATGAAACATTCTTCCTTGAGCGCTTTCCTTTTGTATGGAAAATCCGGTTGTTCCGGTGGTAAATCAAATGGAACCGACTTTACCATTGGAAATGTTTCGGAAAAAAAAGGAATGCCTTCAGAGGTAGTCCTCTTTTCTCGTTTTTGCCAAAATGATCGGAAAATCCTGTACCATCTGCTGCGTCCCACTAGTGCCATGTTCTTTGATGAATCAAAGGCCATGTTTGTTATTGTAAATCGTTAGTGCCCAGTCTCCTCAAGCAAGAAAAAGCAACTCCGTGCAAAAGAAACACACTCTTCCCGTTCTGTTTTGATTGAAGACAATTTGTCCTGTTCCTTTTAACGGGAAATTCTACCCGGTTTTTCCATTCAAATGGAAAGCGCCCCTTGTGTTTGATATATAACACGAAACACTCTTCCTCGCGTTTGATATATTACATGCAACGGCCTGTTCCCCTCTTCATGTGCTGTCGCTCTTTCTGAGGAGTTACTCCGGTGAACTTTCCATGATGCAATAATGCATGTGACAAAGATACAGTCGAACAAAACCGTACCTCCATTACTAAGCAGACTGAGACTCCCGTCATGTTCATCAATTGCTGACTGTGATAAACAATTCATGATGAAAAAGAAACAGAAAGAAAAAATATCAAGTGAGGCATGATACATAATTATTTCTTAATTCATAATTGTGTTCGTGAGTTACTTCTTAAACCAGAAATATAAATATTCAGTTGCTTTTATTGATTATGATTAGCACTTACAGCCTCGGGCATTAAATAGGGTCAGAGATTGAAACAGAAGGAAAAGAATGGTCAATGGAACATAGTGCGTTACTGCGGTATTATCGAAAGGAAAAACAAAACCCAGACTATTTCAATTTATGGTAACTTTCGTAGCTGACACTTCACATTAAGACATTTTCCCTTCCTTTACGTGACTTGCACATGCGTTTTGAATGCCTGTGTAACTGAACTGTCTTGAGTGACTGATTTCAGGGAGATGTTAAGTCCGATCCAAATAATTACAGACCAATATCTGTTTTACCGATTGTAAGTAAACTAATAGAAAGGATCGTTTTTAATCAACTCTACTCCTTCCTGGTTGAAAATGATTTACTTGCAGACTCCCAACATGGATTAAGGCCAAAACATTCAACCTTAACCGCTTTTCTTGAAGCCACAAATGAATGGTATCTAAATATTGATAATGACCTGTTAAATGGAGTCCTCTTTTTGGACTTAAAAAAAGCTTTCGATACAGTGGACCATAACATTTTACTAAAAAAGCTCGAACTCTATGGAGTAGACCCTCATGCTCTTCAATGGTTCACTTCGTATCTTTCGGGACGTCAACAAAAGACATATGTAAATAGTACTCTCTCAAATTCTCTACCTATCGCCTGTGGTGTTCCTCAAGGATCCATTCTTGGACCCTTATTATTCTTAATTTATATAAATGATCTTCAAATGTGTACATCTTCTTCTGCTACCAAAATGTACGCAGATGATACATGTCTTTTCGCCAGTGCACAAGATCCTTCTATATTACAGAGTAACCTAAATGAAGGTTTAAAGAAAGTTCTATCATGGCTACATGCTAACAAACTTACATTAAATATTAAAAAAAACTAAGTATCTCATTATAGCTAGTCACTATAACTTAAATCACATGGAACATGATTTTGAGATCAACATTAATGAAATACCACTAAAAAGAGTGAAGTCTCATAGATATCTTGGGGTTGAAATTGACGAGACTTTAAGTTGGCATGTACAAGTTGATGCCACTACCAAGAAAGTTTTCGCTGGTCTTGGAGCACTTAAACGAATTCGTGATCTCGTACCGACATCAACACTACAAATGATGTATGAAGCACTTATACTGCCTTATCTAGATTATTGCAGCGAGGTGTGGGGCTGTATGGGTAAAGGCCTGGCTGACAGACTCCAGAAATTGCAAAATAGGGCAGCAAGAATAATTACCTACTCTAATTATGACATTCGGTCTGCTGATATTTTGGAAGACCTTGGCTGGGACACTCTTGAACGTAGGCGCTCAAAGCAATTAGCGGTTAGTGTCTATAAAGCTAAAAATAATCTTTCTTCTAAGGGTCTAAAAAATCTTTTTCGACCAATAACGAATGTTCATTCTTATAAATTGAGAAACAACTTGAACAATTTGTTTGTTCATAGACCCCGAAAGGAAGCGGGAAAGTGTAGCTTTAACTATCGGGGCACTGTTCTTTGGAATGGCTTATCAAATGAAATCAAAACTGAGCCATCTATCGCATCCTTTAAAGCCGCCTTGTAGTAATTTTAATCTTATAGGTAAACATAGAAAAATTCATTAGTATTGTAATTTTAATTAGAAATTTTTAACATGTTTAGGTATTTATAGAGAATATTTAGTATACACGGCTCTCTGGAAGAGCATTTTGTAATTAATGATGGGATACCGTGTTTTTAAATAAAGCTATGATGATGATGATGATGATGATGATGATGATGATGATGATGACGATTTCGGCCGAGATGGACCCCTCACCCCTCCCCCCCCTCCCCCCTCCCTCCCCCCTTGCAAAGAGGTTGGGTAGATCCCTGACAATGCATAAGCATATATAGATATTATAGTGAAGTCAACTCCCGCTATAAGAGACACCTATGGGACCATGATTTGGCGCCGTAAGAGAGTCCGCAGTTACGGGAGTGGAGTTATTTTTGGCGAATCTTATTCACCAGGACTTCACCTCCTGTCAATAGTAAGAGGTTTAACGTTATAGCGAACACAGCGGCATGTGACTGTACTTACCTGTTTATCAAGTGTTGCAAACCAAGGTGCAAACTGATTGACCACAACTTTGTTATTCAGTGCAGCCGCTGACTTGTTGCAAACAATGACTTGTTTGGCACTGTGCAACTCTGACTCGGACCAAAAATGGAGACATTCCTCTCGCTCACAACCCTGCTTGTTATGAGAGCGGCAGTAGTTGACCACACCTCCTTGGCAACAGACCGGGCAGATGACATCTACTTCATACCTCATATTCTTCAACCAACAGAACTCCTTACGCATGCACTCCAGCATTAAACCCAGTTGTCTGTGCACAGCGCGAGCACAGGAAACTTCAAACACATCATGGTGACCACCTTTAGAAATGTTCAGCTCTGACTGTGAAGCCTCCACCAACTCAAGACAACGATTTCCTCGGTGAACAACAACCTCAATGGACGAGGAATGGCACAGAAGGATTACGGAGCAGTCTTCGTCTCCAGATGTGTAAAATCTGGCAAAATTGAGGTACAACTGAGGATTCATGGGGCTCCAAAATTCAGCTTTGCCCCACTGAAAGAACCGCAGCATGAGGCGGGGGAACAGGCCAGGAGGAACTTGCCCTGATTCAAACTTGAGGAAAAGCGAAGGAATTCGCGCAGAGGCAACCAGCTTGATGATGTCCTTTGGCGGGTGAGACATCAACATGGATGGCACCAGATACTGCTTGCTACATGAAGCATCTGATGAAGGCCAAGGACACAGCAAGCTGAATTTCTCCATGATCGCTATGAGGCTCTTCGACGTTTCTTGCTGATCTATCAAAGGACCCCAAACATGTTCCAAAAGTGCTTCATCCAAGATGCCTGTTGTCTCGAGCTTATGCCATAGTTCTTTAAATTTTCTACTTTCGTGGACGTAAGGTTTAACAGTTATCACTTTCTTGAATACGTCGACTAACCACTGAGGGTCCAAGATCACCAAGTTGTTTAAAAAAGCAGTGTCATTAAAATGAATCAAAATTCTTTGGTCATGTAAAAAGTTCAGCAATGTAACAAACTCTTGATCATCATCAATTTCGCACACTTCAGATGCAATTTGTTTCGCTCTTTCAAGGGACATCCATTTGTGGCCCTCTTTCTCAGCGCCTTGAAGAGCCTTTTCGTATTTCAACCACTTGATTGGAATGACTTCTTTCATCTGCGGAAGCTCTTTAGCAACAGCGAGTACTTTTTCCCGCAAGCGCGTAACTTCTAAACACTCAGATTCAAGGCCGGACTTTGTGTTGTCCACAACAAACACGTCATCATACAACTGCGTTTTGTACGGTTTGGTCTGTAAACAGCCAAACACCTCACGGGCTAATGCATAAGGATCTGCTTTACCAAACGGTACATCAGCGTGAGTGCAGACAAGAAAGACAGGAGGGATTTTTTCTGGAAGCACCTCAGATTTGGGACCTGAATGTATCAGATGGTCTTCATCTTGACTAGCCAGGGAAGCAACAGACGTCATCCAAAAATCTAGATAGTCGAAATTGGTTTTTGTGCTGAAACTGTCTTCGACTTTCTTGAACATTCCCTGCTTCACAACAGGCCTGGCTTTTTCGTTAAGATCTCGCCCGAGATCAAAAACCAAAAGGTACATTGCCTTCGCAGTAAGAAAGAGTGGGTGGGTTGCATAGTAAACTGACTGTCCACCAAAATCCCACAAAACAGAATAGATGTCATCTTCTTCTTTCACTTTGTCAACTTCCTGGAGTAACTTTTTAATCAAGGTTTCTATCTCGTCTGGCATCTTGGGTGCCGGAGGAGAAAATTGTTCCTCCTTTCTCTGTGTTGTATCAGATCTGTCAACTGGTGGTGCATCAGAAACATAATCGTTTTTATCAGATTCTACATCTCTGGATATTTGAAAAGATTCTGTGACACTTGTTGACGTTCCAGTATATTGTGCATCTTGAATGTTATCTGAGAATTGACCTAGGCCTTGGTTGCTTGCACTGAGCAACTCCGAAGATATCTCACTAGATTTACTGTTTTCTCGTACATTTGCGGATGTTGTATCAACCGTGAGAACGTTTCCAGACTGCATAGCCTCCAAAACCCTTTCTTTAGGAGAACATTTGTCTTCCTGCAAATTCTCAAGAATCAGTCGAGCTGCATATTGCTCATAAGAAATAGCTGCTTCAGAATTTGTTGTTTGATCCTTCTCTCCCGCCTTCCAAATCTCAGTCGAGACTTTAAAATGTGAAGGATCGACATCTACTCCTATAGTACTGTCTTCATCTGGGTTGAAACGTTGCCCCATCAGTGATTTCTTCAAGCTGGTTTTTCCAGAACGGTCCTGTCCAATCAACATGACTGGCACCCTCTTGACACAAGTCTTTCCTTCAGCAAGGGCCTTGCGGTAGGCCTCTAAAGCCAAGTGTCCACGCAGATTTATCTCTGGAGGAACCCCTAAACACATGCATGTAAAAGACATCATATTTTTCTTAATAAAAAAGATGTTCATGGAAAAGATGTATAAAATACATGTCATTACATGTACAGTAGAAGGCAGTTTCTGGGCTGGTCCAGCCTTGAACATCTAGCTGTCCACCAGTAAATTGAAATTTTTATATCTTACTAATAAAATTATACCAAACCAAAAGGCTGAATAGGCATGAGAAATAATGAATGAAACTGCTGGAGTAAGGCGAGCTAAGGGTGAAAAGGTGCTGGCCTGGTTATCAGGGCTAGCATAGTTGTCACGTATTTGTAATCTCAAAGTTGAATCTTGGACTGTTAAACACACATGTCAGGATCTCAGCAAACTGGGCCAGCTTGCTTCATGAAAAGCCCCTAAGCTTAAAAATACTGTGGTTCCAGTTACATGCACACATGGAAAAAAATAATTAAGGTTACATGTAGTTCATTCAAGTCCCTATTTTGTTGCTTTGTTGTTTCAGTTACTGGTAATATCAGTACTACTAAATGAAACACAAGTACCAGTATTTACCAGAAACAAATCACCTGATCTATTATCATGACCTTGTTACCTTTGAAGGCTATTTGCTTTGCGTGTTCGTTTTTTTCTCTTGATAGCCTGAATAACTGACAGGATTGTTCATATGAGGCCAGAATTTTGGTGGCAGAGCTACAAATACAAGCTGCAATCGGAAGCTTAACCCTTTCAATCCCAGAGTCGATCATGGAGACATTTAGTGTAGTTCTAACTTTTGAGTCTGTCAGTAAAATTCTATGATGTGACCATTTAAATGAAACCTCTTCATCAGTACCACTGAATGGTACCACTTGTTTTTCAATATTTCACAAAATGAAATTTGGGATTTTATATGAATTTTTTATCTTTGGCACTCTTGGGAGTTACAGTTTTAAAAGGTTAAACTTGCCTTGTTTAAGGTTAAACTTGCTTTGTTTAAGGTTAAACTTGCCTTGTTTAAGGTTAAACTTGCCTTGTTTAAGGTTAAACTTGCCTTGTTTAAGGTTAAACTTGCCTTGCCTTGCCTTCCATTCTGCTTAGGGTTTCATGCTCGTACATGTATTTATGGCCCTGCTTCAAAAACTTTGCTCTCCCACAAGGAATGATTAATATAGCCTGCACTCAGATGTAGCAAAGGAAATAGGAGACATCTGTGCAGGCTATGGTCAACACTCCTGGGATCAAACCATTCACAGCTATACTACAATTTTTATGAATATCATACCTTCTTCACTAGCCAAGTGCTGCTGATCAATGACCACATCTCTAAATTAACAAAGTAGAAATATTTTATTAGTATCAATTCTTTAAATCTGATTGGTTTTTGGTACATTTTAGTGAAGAGCCAATTTGAGCACAAGTAGCGTACATAGAGGGGTCCTCACTTTGGATGTTAGATCTGTAAAGGTTTGCTCCTATCTGATTACTTACAGTATGTAAACAATCTGCAGGAACAAACTATAAACTGCAAACCAGAGCATCTGGGTGCACATCCAGCACACTTCGTTATAGCCTGCAGGGCAGGCATATTTTGTAGTGATTGAGCACTTACATGTAGTCCTTTACGTAATGTCTGGGTGCTATCTTGGAATATGAAATTAGAGAAGGATTGGAGAGAGTATAAAATGTGCCTGCAATGCAGGCTAACTTTCTTAGTGATTGAAATGTTCTACATTATGAGGTATTAGGAGGTCGTCACAGGAAAAATATTTTATATAAATTACTAAATCTTCCTGATACCATTTTATTTGTCATTACCCCTGCTTGTCTCTCAGTATTTTGTTAAATTTCAAGTTGTGTACTTTTCAATAAATAGTTTTGTTTACTTCATTGAACTGAAAGTTCTTTATTTAATTAACCATTTAGCCTCACATTTCACAACTGAATAGGGAGTTATTAAAAAGTAAGGTAAGTCTTCACAAGCCTAATAGCTCACAACTGCCGGAGCTCAACCCGGTTTCTGAAGCATGAAGAGACTGAGCAGAGACCAAGCTTGAACCACTGACCTCATTCTTCAGAATGAAAGTTCGACATCCTAATCTCTAGACCACTGCCCCTCCATGATTAAACAGTAAAAGGATAATAATTAATTGTTTTCATTTGTGGTCCTATACATATAGTAATGTACATGTAGGACGAAAGGGTGAAAGTATCTGGATTTAGTGACCATGAGTTCACTTGTGTGTCCTGTTTGCATAATATTCAATGAAGAACAAAAGAAGTTTGACAGATGATGGTGGAAATTAACTTATGTTGTAATTAAGTTACAAAATTAACTGAATAAACATCTACAATATTAGTGTCATACCTGATCTGTCTGTTATCACATGCAGAGTTGGAAGTGTGCTCCAGTTCATTTTCATGCACAAGTTCTTTCTGCAAGTTCCTGAAATCCATCTTTAGCTTCTCAGTTTTCTGTTTTCCTTCTCTGATTTCTTTCTCTAAGACAAAAGATTGATTCAGTGTGCAAAGTTCCAGTTCTTTCTCTAAAACAGATAGAAGATTCTCACAAAGCTCCAGTGCTGAGGCAAGAAGATCTTTAATGCTTTCTAATCTGTCAGTATGTGCAATCATAATAACAGGAAATCTATCAAGTAAGTTTCCATGCTGGGATTGTTCCTTACACAATATCACTGCCTTATCAAGCAGAGATACAACTTTTAATGTAACTTCAGTGTGTTCATTGGATGTCTGAGGCTCTTTTTGTTTTAGACTCATCAAAACCACAGCAAAATGGATGCATGACTGAAGTGTAGGTTTAAAATCATAAACTTGCTTTTCACGTATCAATAAAGATCTCTCATGGAATTCCTTGGCTCGATTCAAGTCTCCCATTTCATGATGAATACATCCCAACTCAAAGCAACAGTCACTAACAAAGCTCGCAGTTGTAGTTCCTGTATTTTCTTCCATCTCCTGCAATGCTTTGCTCTGTGTTTCAAAGGCTTTATCTATGTTCCGTCTTCTGCGATATATGTACCCAATCCAATGATGGCAAATTGCAGTTGACATGTTTCCCTTTCCAATCATAATCTCTTTGCATTCAAGAGCTTCTTTGAATGATAGCAGGGCATCTTGAAAGTTTCCTATGTGACTGTTGATAACGCCCATTTGAAAGTGACACTGGCCTACAAAGGAATGTCTGCTGCTTTTAAATCCCTCGAGAGCTTTTTTCAGAGCATCTAGAGCTCCAGAATAGTTCCCTTGACCAAACAGAAACATGCCATAATCAAAAAAAGTTTCACAAGCCTTCTCCTCCATTCCAAGAAAATTTTGTATTTCTAAAATAAGTTCACACATTTCTATGTAAAACTGTGGATTGGCCATCTGCAAGCTGTGTTCAGCGATATGTTTCAATGAATCTGCAAAATGGACTTTTCTCCTCCTAGATGCAGTGAAATGATCAACACATTCGACTTTGGCAGATTGGACCATACTCTGTAACAAAGCACACATTCATAGCAGATTCAAAGATTGATAATAATTTATTAGATATACTGTTAGGACTATTGAATACACTCTTAGAAACATGTACAATGTACATGTAATATACAACTGAAATATATTCAGTATTTCAAAATAAGAATTCTTTGCCACCCCATCCCTTCGACAAGTCTATAAATTGCCATTGCAGAAACTCCAATACTGTTTAGTTCATCCCACTAGTCTTTCAAGATAGTCATTATAAAAATTTTTCAATGACAAGATTCTCCAAGCATTTTTGCTACTGTCGACAAAGACTTAATTATGCAAATATTTAGACTTAATTAATAAAACTGGCAGCAGTTTCTCTCTGAAGAATGAAGAGGGCGAGCTAAAATGTGAATGTGTGAAGGACAAAAACAAGCGTGGCAAGTCTCATCTATGATATGGCTTTACTACTTGGTTTTCCCACAAGTTCAAAACTGTTCACTTTGCCACTCATATTTAAAGAAACTAACATGAAACCCATATAGTAGCCAACTATGTATTTACAGGATAACTCACAAGCTAGGTGAACAAGTCCAGGGAGAACTATCCCTGCCCGTTTTCACTTTTTACTAAAAATTAGCTTGCACGCAGACGCTTAACTATCCATCAGCAGACACCATACTCTGTAGGAGACAATGAAAGATATCTTGCCTCCGCCACTGCATGCCGGCCATATCGCATTTCTCATACATGTAAACATTGAAAATTTTTGCGTGCTGAGAGGAAGTGTCAAAATGAACCAATCAGAGAGTAAACCTGGGGCCAGTTGCATAAAACTTAACACCTGGCATAACAGCTAACATCGGACGTTCAGCCCAGTCAAAGTTACTATTTGATGTCAGACATTACGTTTTATGCAACTGGCCCCAGGAGCAGCATCAGTTTTTACAATGCACCAGCCCCCCACTGCCACAATCTTAATGCCTGAAACAGGATACATTTCCAGTGATCAATAGCACTCGATAGCACTCGTCATGATTTTGAATTGAGGGCCTCCCAGGGGTTTTAGGGAACAAGGCAACATGGCCATTTATTTTTGGGGAACAAGGGATATCTTAAAATTACTTTTAGGGAACAAGGGAACTTTTGAGTATTTTTTGGGAACAAGGGAACATTGATTATTTAGATTTTCAAGAAATTTTTATACTTCTTTATGGCAAAAAAGGTCAGAAGAAGGCCACTTGTTTCTCTTTTGTCTCCCGGTGCAAGAGGAAAGAGGCTTGGGCGCAATTTTGTTCTTCACAAAAGAACTGGTGACGAGCTTTTGAGCGCGCGGTAACCTGGGAAATTGTGGGGAACATTTAAGAATATTTTGGGGGAACACGGGAACATGGAACATAATTTCAGGGAACAGGGAAACTCAGTAAAAATGAATTTTGGGGAACATTACAATTTATTTTTGGGGAACAAGGGATAAATTGCTTTTTTATAGGGAACAAGGGAACATGTACCTCCCCTGGGAGGCACTCTGAATTCATCAAAGTCCTACATGTGTTGAGGTTCCTGGGTAAACCCGGAGGAAACATTATAGAAATAGCAAACATTACAGATGGGACATACTTCCATCTAAACTCAAAGGCTAAGTTTTGAGGTTGCCTAAAAACGGAAAATATCAAGTATACTGTCGAGTATTATTGGTTAATTGATTAGTTTTCTAATAATTGATTCTATTGATTAGATATACCCTTCTCATACCCTGTGTGCTAAATTGATACATATAAGTTTACATAGAGCAGTTTTCAATTGAGTGTTGTAAAACCCAAAACCAAATAATTACTTTGACCAATCACAGAACCTTGAAGCAAATACATGTAGCTGGCACCAAGTGTGGGAAAACATGTGCGAGCACAAGTCACAATATATTGGTTTTGGTTTTATTTCTGATTGATTAATAAAGTGGTGCGAGATTTTTTTAGCCAATCACAAAGCGTAGCAATGCAAAACCGCTCTATTATCATTATGTAATATGACTCCTTACCAAGCCTCCGTTTCTTTTCAACCAGGATCCAAGATTAAAATCCAAATATTTAGCCAGTGACTCCACGATTATCTCCACTGCAGCCAAGCCTAACCCTTCTTTCTGCTCACAGTACGCAGCAAATGAAGCCCCAAAGGCTAAGAATGCCCCCATGGTACCCACGTCCTGTTTTTCCTTGAAGATTACATCTCCCATTTCGTTGACCAAAGATGGCAGCCTTTCAAGAGTTGACACCCGGAAACTCTTGTCATAAGTCGCATCGGAAAATAATTGAGCATGTTCTGCAATGATACGATCAGCTGCAGCCGTGCTGAGAATCGCTTTGAATTTCTGATTAAATTCGGCGGCTAGATCCTCGCCAAGGAACTTTATTGCTAAGGCTGCAAACTGAGGAGGGCAAATCGCTTCTCCGTCAACAGATTTCAAAAGTATAGAGGAGAAGCGACGCTGTATAATCTTGTGGCGAGTATAACTATTTGCAATGTCTAAAAGAGCTGGATAAAATTCAGTTTGTGACATTCTGTTTTACGGCAGACGCGATATAATGCAACTGGATCACAAGCAGCCTTCACCCTTCGCCATATTTGTTGCTTCTCTTGTTCCCATGAATTTTTAACAAAACATGAAAGCGAGGTACCTGTACGCGCGGTTGGAAACGCGCGTGCTCTCGCGCGCGCTTCTTTCGAGACAATTTCTGTTCCTGACCACTTGGGGAGGGGATTGGGAAGGGGAAGAGGAAGGAGAGGAAAAGGTAGGCTCGATTTCCGCCACTCACTCTGCTTCGGTTTTCCTCCCAAAGAAAAGTCGTTTCGAGGAGTGGGGACGGGCTCATTTCCCAAAAAGCGGTTGGTAATCGAGCCTTAGGAGAAGGGGGACTTTCCTATTTTTCTTTCCTGACGTTTTCGCCCCCTTCTCCTCCCATTCCCGTTTACCCCTGCCAGAAAGAATTAATAGCCCGAACGCAAATAGCGGCCTACGGAATGATGAGAGGTTACTGTATTCACAAACTGGTCAAACGGCTCCAGTCCATCAACTCAGCCGTTTCCTCGCGTGGAACCATTTCTCTCGATGGATCGATCTCGATGGAACCATTTCCACCATTTCTCTCGATCACATTATTGCTCTCTTCTCTGGTTTCGAGCTCCAATGCTGCCATCTACCTTCCGTTTTGCGCCTGTCATGAGCACCCTAATTCCTGCCGTGTACTGTATTTTTGCAACCGTTTAGAATTCTTGAAATTCGTGGAAAATAGGGCGTTCAAAATTACTCGACTAAAATTGTTGCCATATTTGATGAACTACTTAAAAAACTGAGACAAGTACGAAGATACAAATCCAAACAAGAGTGCATTTCATTCTGCCAACCACGACGAAGCGCGAAAATGGCGAATTTAAAAACCCACACAGCGAACTGTGTGCATTCTAGCCTGCGCGCAGACGATAGGCTCGCCACTAGATCTCTTCCCTTTTGCGGGTAAGCTAAGGGCGACAAGATCTCCTGAGGAAATCAGTGCCAGACTTCTCTCTCATGGTTTTCGTGCGGAACTTGGATGACTTTCGACAAACGGCGCGAGTTTTTCCTTTCGCAGTAACCTGCATAAAGTAGAAAAGATCGCACGAAATCTTGGACAGCTGTAAACAAACAAATAACAGCAGCTAAATCTCGTCCTCAAGAGCCGCGATTCTTTTGGTCACTGCTGCTGATCGTTGACCGAAAGGTTGATAGAGGGAGTACCTTACGCATGCGCACATGCACCTAAATAGTTGCCTCGTCGCCGGAGGTGAGATTTATTTGCATTTTGTTGGTTGTGTGTTTTAGTATGAAACCGATGGGATAATCATTGACAGATATGGACACACTACACACCTCCAGAAAGGGACAGTACAAGATGAACAGGAAGAGAAAATGTGTCATCATGATTAACGGAAAGAGAAAAGATTACCGCAACCATTCAATTTAGGGCCCTCCTTCCAATAAGCGACCACCTTTAAGTGTCGTTTTGTTAATAGACCCCTCAGCCCCACCCCCCCCCCCCCCCCCACTTGAGTGTTGTTTTAGCGCCTCTAGTTCCAATAATAAGCGTTTCATTCATATTACCAAATTTCAAAAAAATCTGGTCTTCTTCTACTGTGTCTTGACAGTTATTTCCATGAAGAGCACAACTCCTTCAAACGCAAGATCTCTTGGACTGATATTCAGGTTAAAAGCGAATTATATCCTGAATATGCGAACTATTGTTATGTTTTCCTGACTATGCGAACCGTTGACATGGTTGTTATCGTCGTTCTGACTTTGTGAATTGTACAATTTCTGTTATTGTTCATAAAAGTGCTCTACTTTCACGCTCCCGTGTTGTTTGTGAAAGAGAAATAAGCGCCCCATCTGCAATAATCGTCCTCCCTTGAGCTAACAAAAGTAAATAAGCGCCCCGGGCGGTAAATCGAATCGTAAAGGCCCGACCAAACGAACGCAACATTTCAACGCAGCATCTTGCAACATTGTTGCGCGCAACGTGTTACATGCGTTTGGCAACCCTGTTGCAACATGTTGGATGGTGTTGGATCAAATTTGGCCATTTTCAAACTTGATCCAACACCGTCCAACATGTTGCAACGTGTTGCGCGCGTTTGGCCAGCCCCTTCACAGTCTTCACAACACGATCCAACAATGTTGCAAGATGTTGCGTTGAAATGTTGCGTTCGTTTGGTTTTGGACTTTAATATCTACAATCGACGGCGCTACAGATCAGAGATGGACTAAGACAGTATCAAATCAGTGCTAAACTTTATTAATTTTTTTAAGTGCAAATAAATGAACATGTCAAATTCAACACCGGAATTCAAAATATTTCATCTTCATTAAATAGAGATTATGTACAACGATTATAATAACGTATCTGTTTTAAAATATATCTATAAAATAATAACTAAATCGCGCGCGTGTTGGAAGATTACCGTGAACGGAGAACCTGTTATTTATCGTTTCGAGATAACTCTAAGCGAATAAGCCCGCAATGTTTTCATAGGTCATCGTTGTTGCTAGGCAACAAGCCGTATTGGTACTCCCCATATCTGGCATTTATCTCACTTTGTAATCTTTCATTTTTTCCCTGCAAAAGGCACTTGTTTTTTGTGCCCTTTATTTTCTTTCTTCTTCTTCTTTTCATGCGATTAACGAAGACGCCGATTAAAAGTAGATTAAAATCTGTTACGCGAATCAACTTTAAATCTTTAGGAAAGACAATACTGAAATTAACCACAAATTACGGATTCTTTTTCGCATTTCTAATCTGCCCACAGTGGTAATTTTGCAATAACCTTTGTAATAAATTCACAATTAAAAAAACTACATATTTAATTGAATATCAATTTGATTTTCTCTCCGAGTACAAACGCCACGAAAATAATATTCCACATACTTGATATAAAATCACATCTTATTTTTCTTCTTCTACGTCAGTGTGGGCACAGTTCAAGTTCAAAGAAAACGCTAAGAACAATGTGGTGTGACGCTTTCTCGTTATCAGCGTCATCGTGTTCGTTTCAGGGTCACAAATTACAGTACATCTACTGAAATATATAAATATTTTTCACTAAACTTGTGCTATTTCAGGTAACAACGGTAGTTTCACCAACGGTCGGTTTGTTCGATTCGTCATCTTATTTTCCAACAACTGAAGGAACGAAATAAATTAATTTGGCACGATTTCCTTTAAGGAGCGAAGTCATGGTGTATAGAACTTTTTACAGACAAGGCAGCCATATTGATTTCCCATAATGAGCACGGAAGTTAATCATTAACAAAGGACTCATGGTCATTATAGGTTGCAAAGGGTGGCAAATTCAATATGGCTGCCGTATCTGTAAAAAGGTCTATGGAGGGTTGTGGCTTAAATGGATACTCCAAAATCAGGTTTCTGAGCCCGCGAGAATGAGAACCCCCCACCAAACCAATGTTTTCACTGAAACCGCTGGTCCAAACCTGATTTTGGAGTATCTATTCTAGTCACAACCGTCTATGGAGTCACATGTCACATGCAACATGGATTAAACATTGATGAAAACCTACAAATGAAATAATCGGTCGGAACATGGTAAAACACAAATGATTAATTCAGGATATCAGCTATGAACAAGGAACGGTCGCCACGACCCAGCTTATTTAAGACTATGAGGTGGTTCTGCTTTCTCCTTAGCACTGCCACAAACGTATCTAATAAATATAAACGAGAAACGCCAAAACGAACCCGCAGACGAACGAGTTAACATACATATAAACCGCGAACGATGTACAGACTCTACTTCTCGGCTGCCTACAAGATCAGGCATCATTTATCTTTTCACGGAAAAATCCATCATTTTGAAACAACCCCTGCGTTAGAATGGGTCTTCGACCTTAAATAATTTCCGTATAATTAAATTTCACAGTCTGTCAACAGTAGGTATGCGAGCGCGAAGCGCGATAACAGAAAACCTATTTCCTGTTCAAGTGTCTATCTATGTATTTATCTTTCCTTGAACTATCCCGGCGCGCCCTCTAAATCAAGCGCGTTTATAGATGGTTTTCACTCACGTGACCTTCAGTCCTGTGGGACTCAAATGACAAAGGCCATGGCGGCCATGTTGGTGTACATAACAAAAGAAGTTCATTAAAATTCTTTTGTAGTTGTACACTAATATGGCCGCCGTGACTTAACGTGAAAACCATCTATTCACTGAAGGCAACTGAACAAGGCCTAGATCCCGGGCCTAGATCTGTACACTAAATTTCATACTATTTTCAATATGATGGATTTTATCGCGAGAAGCTTTCAAAATAATTTTAAAACCTTGAAGCTTGCCAATGCGGTTTTCGCGCCTCCTCCCTTTTTAGCGTGACTGCGGACGCCACAAAGCTCGCCTTTTCTTCTTCGTCGGCTTCAGGGACATCCTCCGATCCAGTCGACAACACTTCAAACCTCAGTTACATCCGCGGATCTTCTAAATAACAACAGAGCCTTGTCCACTCGGGATTCTATTTTCGGCGGCTCTAAATGTTTAACGGGAACAGTTTCACCTATTTTATGGTTTTTCTCGTTTAGATCGTACTCGTTTTGCCGAAGTCTCAAGCGACAAATTAAGATCATGTTTCCAATTAGTGAGAGAAGAAGACAGGCCATTAACGGGACTATGATGATCCAGTTCATCTCAGAAACTGTGGAAAAGATTAAAAAAAAACCTGGGAATTAACAATAGCACGTTTTTCTCTGGGCAACTATTTTGTTAGGTATATTTCAAGATGGCGGTGTTAGGACGTTTGTACCAGAGAAACATAAAACAGTCCAAAAAAGACTGAATTCAAACCCAAGCCATGCTAATTACTTACAACTACGCTACCAGACTGCTGGCTCGTCAAGGAACTATCAAACCAGTATAAAAACCAGTTGGAATATTATAAGGTTGCGACACAAGTATCGTAGCAAAACCCACAACACAAGTTGCATTCGCAAATACACACAGACACTTGATTACAGGAAGGGGACAAAGAAGAAAGGGAGGAATAGGGAATTGGAGATATTTTACAATTTAAAAAAATGCAGGGAGGGGAGGTTGGTTAGACTGGGTGCTTCCTTAGATCCGTCAATGAGTTGCACGAACTGACCAAACTAGCCACATTCGGACCATTTTGCACGTGCAACTATTTTGTCATAGCCATTTGTCATTTTACAATAACTATGTGAATTAGCTCATTTCTATGGCCAATGAGAGTGTAGACCATGAAAATGACGTAACAGGTCATTTTATGACGTCATTAGACCCGAAGTTGGCCCAGAGTCAAACCCAAACCTTCCGCGCTGCTGACTGCAGCCCTACAAACTAAGCGAACAGCCTAAAGTCACACGGCGTTCATTACGATATTTACCTGATTCTAAGAGGCTTCTATGCTTGGATACAATTTGATCGCCTGAACTGGCATGAGCCAGTACTGTCTGTGTCATTGTTTTTGTTGACTTCGTGACTACACTTGGACTTGATTTACTTGTTGGTAAGGTTCTTGGCCGCCTGACCTCCAGGACAGGCGGATGTGTAATTGGGTTCGTTGAGCGGAGTGTCGTGGATCCTGGATTTGTAGAAAGGATTGTAGCTTGAATTTCTGTGGCGGTGCTGGCGATTTTTGTTGTTGCATTTGTTGACGTTGTTCTTGTTATCGTTGCTTTTGTTGTTGTTGTTGTTGATGTTGTTGTTGTTGTTGTTGTTTTTTGTAGGCTACAACGCGGATCTTGAAAAAGGCAAGAAAAAAGTTGACAATGAGCCATTATGTCGACTTGAATTATGACGGACATGTCATGTTTAAAGTAGAGAAAAGCCCCACACTCCCAAGAGACCGAGTTTTATGTTGGGAGAACAAAATAAGCCAAACAAACGAAGGAAAGGTTCAGAAACATAAAGAAAAGTATAATCATAGAAATCACAACAAAGGAAAGTAACTTGTGAACAATGTTTGACTACAGGATCACTTTACAGGTCAGTTATGGACCAAACAGAACTTAAAAAAAAAAAACATGCGGGTAGGTAGGCACCAAGCGCGGGAAAACGTGTTTGGCTGCGCTCATCCTGATTGGTTAATTAAAAACACTTTTGACTGATTGGTTAAAACATAACTATTAAAAGTTTTAATATGCGTAGTGGCGAGATTGTCGTAAACCACCAACTTGACCCGGGCTCGATTCCTGTTATTCCTGTTATTCCTGTTATTGTGGATTGAGTTTATCAATCGTTGGTTCCCGTCCGTGGTGTGCGTTTCTCAAAACTCCCGAAGTCATTTCGGCCCGAAAGCTATTTTTAAAATGTGGTTTCTAGCGAATGACGTTGAAGTTTTTAGCCCGAAAACGAGCTCAACTTATATAGTAAATGTAAGAGTTTCGTGAATCAACAAAAACCAAATCTTTATTGGTAAACATTCTGCACATAACACAGCTTTTCGGGCCCGAAAGGTTCTCGGGACTTTCGAGAAACGTACGCCTGGTCCGACGTTTATTTTTTCTCCGAACTCTCCTGTTTTTCCTCCCTCTTCAAAATCCAAGACTTCTAAATTCAAAATGGACCTGGAATCGAATTAATTTATTT
This sequence comes from Cladopsammia gracilis, assembly GCA_022457155.1. Taxonomy (NCBI): domain Eukaryota; kingdom Metazoa; phylum Cnidaria; class Anthozoa; order Scleractinia; family Dendrophylliidae; genus Cladopsammia; species Cladopsammia gracilis. Next base: position 626,018 of record JAJGOT010000140.1, on the reverse strand, counting down.
AACAAAACACTTGCTTTCTAGCATATTTCTAACCTTTGTTGTCGACACACACAATTATTCGTAGTTTCATATTCCTATGTTGGCAATTTCCTCCTGATGTTCTGTACAGTGATCCGCGTGAACCATCTGAAGTCGCTGAAATTTTATTAGATTAAAAATCAATTTGAAGATTCTCGAAAACAGAAAACAGAAATTAAGTCCGTGTCAACTTCTATCTGTCATAGAATGAAATATAACCATTTCATTCTGTTACCTAAATAAATCAACAGATCCAACCAGAAAGATATCTAGAGACCAAGAGATACGTTGCAACATTTTGCGCAAACGAATTGCAGCGTGTCCATCCCTAACATTCATGAATCTGCTACTTCTTAGGCATGCACAACAAGCAAACCTGCGCCTAACAATACAAATCTATGTAATATATCCTGCGCTTAGTTGTACCCTTTGTTCGCCCCTAAAATGTTTCCCATCCAAGAGCGAACTTTCACTAATATACTGGTTCATTATTAATTTTTAGAATGTATGGGTCAGTCCAAAGTGTGATCTTTGAAATGAAAGTTGGTAAGCCCCCTGCCCTTAAGAAAAATGGTAAGGAAAGTGTTGGCAGTTTAATGAAAATACGACACAGCCGACCCTCCCGTATGCGACCACCCATGCATTTGGCCAAGTCGTGATAGTCGCTAACAGGTGTTTTCAATTGTAGAACAGTCGCCTCTCTCGTAGGCGACCATCCTCGGTACAGGATAAGATAGTTCCTTGTATGGGAGATGCATGGCAGCTTACGAAACAGTGTAGATACAGCGTTTGACTGTGACTATAAAGGTGGCTGTTTACGCGACTGGTCGCTCATAAAAAGTTAACTGTATGTTTTTCCATTACAGTTTACTTGTCAGGTGATCTTTCATGAGGTTTCAATTTGGTTACACGAGAGAAATTCAGGATCATTCATTATAAGTTTTCACAAAAGAGAGGTTTCAATTATAATAATTTGTCTGCACGAGAAAAATTCTGAATACATTTATATATACATCTTGTCCTCTACACCTCCCGCCACAGTACAAGTGCCTTCGCTCCAATCAAAAATACCCCCCCCCCCCCTCTAGAACACAAAGGTATCATGTGAATTCTAGAACTTTAGTATAATGTTTTCAAGCTGCAATCCACGTTCATTTTTTGCCATCTGTAGCCAACATACCACGTCGTAGTGTTTCTAATTTTGTAGTTTTGGCTTGGACAGACAAACCATACCCTGGATCCAGAGGTCCGTTCTCTGAATATCATGAGTGATAAAAAAACCTCTGGCACCCAGGGTAGACAAACAATTGATACTGCCAGAAAGATCAACTGGCGTTATCTCTAGCTTACAAACGAATATATAGGTCAGTGAATTTTGAAATTTATACAGACGTTTGTATGGTGGTATGCAAGATTTGCGTACCGCCATACAAACATCTCCAGATTAACTGACCTAGCTAGTAAGGCATAGCGTTCAGCTTTGCAAGTATTGCTAATATAAATTAAAGGTGCCCTTTCCAGCAGCATCGATGATCCGTCTGTTCAAGTTGAAGAAAAAAAATTGAAAAAATAAAACTAATTTCCTGGACTTTCGTTTAAAAATTTCCGTTGATGTAAAAGTAAATATTATTTGAAAAAGCGCCGCAGCGCTTATTAACTTCTTCGACTTTCCAATGCGGCGCTCATTCGGGGCCGATACTTAAAAACACAATATTAGTAATAAAATATAAATTCTCTTCTCCTAAAAGAAAGAAAGAAAAATCAAGTATTCGTGCATGAGAAAAAATGTCTGCAGTGGGTCGAAAGCGTATCATAATGTCGTACATTTGCTTATTATGGTTTAATTGTTCTCTCTTCGCGGAATCACTTGATATAACTTTCCCCTCGGTTCTCTAAGAGCATTTTGTGGAAGAGCAGAAAGTACTTAGTCAAATATGTAGTAGAGTTTTGAATAAAAAGAGCAAAATCCCCGTGACCTAGCCCGTTTAAACTTTTCAAACTGCAATTATAAAATAGCCTGTTCTAAACCCTTTAAAACTTTCTTCATGTACTACGTACCAATAAAATAATACTCTTTTCCAGGAATGAACACCTGATCGTAAACAGCGCTGTATCTCTGAAACACTAACGTATAATACTTGAGTGTCAGAGGGCTGATGCACCGGAAGAGGTTCCTGTCCCCATTATTATAGTCTGTGTTACAGCGCTCATAGCTGTCACGTGACACTATCCATAGGTTTTGATAAAGTTCATCCTTTGAAGCGCTGTCTTTTACCCTTTTCATGACCGTCGTTGGATTTGGACATACAATGTGAACTCTAGACATCGGAAGAACGTAGATTACGCTGTCATTTCTGTCAAAACTGAAACGAAAATAAATGGAAAGCAAGTAAGCAGTGAGATTCCACAAAAAACTAAATCACAAAGCGCGCGAGAGTGGCTTAGCTGGCTTAGAAACACGCGTCCGGTTATTTGACCTTTTGACTACCAGAGTCAAACTTTATTTGGTTCTAACTTTTGAGCCTGTGGATGGAATCCTAAAGTGTCACCATTCAAATTAAAGCTACTGAGCAGTATTTTCCTGTGATGCTGTTTATTATGCTGTACATGGTGATTATAACTTTTGCTTAGAAATCCTAAAGTGTGACTATTCAAATGAAAGCTACTGAGCAGTACTTTCCTGTGGTACTGTTTATTATGCTGTACATGGTGGTTATAACTTTTGAGTGTGCTTAGAAATCCTAAAGTGTGAACATTTAAATGATAGCTATGAAACAGCACTTTTCTGTAATGCTGTTTGTTATTTTGAACATGTCAAGGAGAAAATTCTCCATGAAATGCGGTATTCGAACGGTCGCGCATGCGTTACAGTCTCGGGAAAAGCTATCGAGTAGTCCTTCGGGTATTTCTTGGTGTTGCGGAATCCACTGTTCGTTAGTTAGCTATTACGCTGTGGCATGGTTATTGTTCATTGTCTTTTGAATCTTTTGTTTTACGTCACTTGGTGATCGCAACATCCGGAATACCAAGAAACTTCACACCTCCTTGTGGTACCGTTGAGAAGTACAACTGATGTGGATCTGACTTTTGAATTTGTGGGCAGTACTTTCCTGTGATACTGTTTATTATACTTAACAAGGCGGTTCTAACTTTTGAGTCTGTGGATGAAAGCCTACAGTGTGACCATTCAAATGAAAGCTACTGAGTAGTACTTTCCTGTAATATTGTTTATTATACTGAACAAGGTGATTCTAACTTTTGACTCTGTGGATGAAATCCTAAAGTATGACCATTCAAATGAACGTCCTGCAGCAGCACTTTCCTGGCGACCGATTTCTTTTTGGTATGTTTTCATGAATTGTGATCAGTATGGTCGCTCCGCTTAGTAGTGAAAAGGTCAAATGAATGGACTTCAAAAGTGAAGGTCAAGTTAAAGTCCATTGAACGAGGCAATGAAGAACGAAGCCATTAGAATTACAGTGGTGCTAATCCCTCTGGAACTCGGGAAGGGATCCGTAGTCTATCGTAAGATTACCAACCAACATTTTGCTAAAGTTCCCTAGGGGTCCCCTATAGCGGTTTGCTGGTAGCCATGTATACACTTGGGTGAAGAAAGACAAATGTTAAGCAAAGTTTCTTCTCTAAGGAAACAATCTAGAATGGCAAAGGGAACGGAGGGATGAGTGTTCACCGACTCATAAGAACATAGTACTCGGCATGCAGATCAAAAATCACTTCCTGTGAGGTAAAATGTTACTTCATCTTTTCACGCGATTTACAGCGCAATTTAACAAATAACAAAAATAATTGAAGGCTTTCCTTACTTATTGAAAAACAGGAAATTAGCTCTGAAAGAAACTTGGCATGGACGTATCTTTGACTAACAATATTGCTCGACAATAGTTAAGTACTTTTAAGTACTTAAAAAAAGGAAATGAACTCAAGATAAGTCCTAACCAAAGCCGGAGTAAAGGTACACAATTACCGCTTTGAACACGCGATTTCAGAAGGAGAAAAAAATCGGTAAAGCTTTAAGGTGTTAGTTGACATTCGGCAACTGTTGCCAGTAACTGAGTATCAGTGGAGAAGGCGCGAAAAATTACCGGACAAAATTGAGGAGAGACTGGAAAGATAGGCAAATTGGCGCGCATGGTGTCACAATAACAAACCAAAATAACTTAATTTGAATAAGATCATAAGTCGATTAAAAAAAACAACCTGACTGAGCTTGAAAGATAGTAATAAGTTCATTTCTGTACGAAAATAAAACAAACGTCTACTGTCGAATTAGTGTATCATATAGGTACAGTGTAATAAGTTCAGCGATGACGAAACTAATTTAAGGAAATAACCATTCTAATCGTGCAACACGTACGAGAAAAGTTATTGCAATTACAGTAAAATATTATTTTACAACTTTTTCTGAATTGAAACAGTCTGTTAAGCAGAGGTTCTTACGGGGGGGGGGGGGGGGGGAGGGGGGGATCATTTTTTTTTGGTGGTATTCCAGGTTTATGAATAAAGAAAGCATTTCTTTCCAATTGCGTTGCGAATAAATTGAATACATTTGCGTGGTGAAAACGTCCTTCAAGTCCAATACTCAAAGCTAAGAACACCTGTGTCAAGTGGAAAAATTTCCTATTCTTCAGTGTTGAGCACGTATGTTAAACTAAAGTGGAAAATATTCCCTTTCTTGTTTACGCTACTACTTCAATTTTTTTCACCTCCCGAAAATCCTCTATGACAAAATTTCGCAGAGAATAATAGAACAATTACGATTGTGTTCGTTGTTCCCCTCCCAGAGGGGGTGTATATGTCTAATAGAACAATTACGATTGTGTTCGTTGTTCCCCTCCCAGAGGGGGTGTATGTGTCCGCTTTGGGAAGTTTCGGTCGTCTCTCGGTTGTTAACCCATATACAGGCACACCTTATCAAAGTATTGAGCAAGGCTGATACTACGTAGAACATTTAACGCGACAACCAACCGACGCCTCCTTGTTAACAAAAACAACTTGTTATTTGCGTCAGATAATTACGGTTGTGGTAAGGAAATATCACGCAAAACATTACGGGACAATTTCAATGCTTTCTTTGTTTGTTCTTTGAAATAAACACCAATTGCATATCGAACGAACAAACTTGGATAGCCTCTTTCTGTGTCAATATTCCCCTTTATCATAACGAGGTTTGGCCAATCAGCGCGTAGAGATGAACTACGATGTATTCACGTAAATATTTAGCCAACAGCATCAATACTTATTGCATGCATAAAGCAAATGTTGTTTTAAAAAACCCATCGCGGGAGGTAGGGGCCATATCTAAAATTACAATAATCATGATAATTTTCTCGTGCTATTTTTCAGTCTGCACTATAAAATGCCCCTTCGTTGAATTAACAGTTAAACCAGATGCGCAAATCTGCGTGGGTGTGGTTTTCAGACAAATGTGCAACCATAAATATAAACTGGAAAAGCGGCACAGGCTGTTTTGTTTTTATTTCGCGTGAGTGCGAAAGGGTCGGTCAGCAGTGCTGGAGGTTTCCTGCGTTTCGTGAAAACCGATGCTTTTGGGGCGTGATTGAAGTTGTTAAATATGAAGACTACTTCCGTATGTGTTGTAATTTGTCTGAGGGAATTTAATTGAAACTTGCAAAATAGGAAATAATTAAAGGAAATAAATAATATTCAAAGCGCTACCGTTTTAAAATGACAATGCACAAAGTGGTACGGTAGCTTGAATTTGGTATTGAGGCGTTCATAGTATGCAAACCGCTTTTTTTCAAACAAAGAAGACCACTATTGGCTTGTGAACAAAAAAGGAAATTTCACTATAAAGGAGAGCGTCAGCCGTTTCGGGCGCGTCGCTTCATATAAACCACGAAACCGACCAAAGGCATATCAAACAAAAACAGGAAATTGAATCGCAAGTTTTAATTGACTCTATACTGAGCAGTTTATAGATGCATTTCTTTTTATCTTGTGTTAGAAAACACAAATGGCAGTATTTTGTCAAGAATACTTACAAGAATGTCCAAAACAACTTCGACTCATGTCACACACCTAGGCATAAGTACATAAACGTGGGTGGCTATATATAAATATTATTTTTCAACTTCCCCGAAGAATGAAAATAGAGGAACTCGGATGTGTTTTCGTGATATTGTTAACTTCGGATTTCGCGAAGCAAAGAAAATTATTAGTAGGAGCATATGTCTGTGGTGCGCCGCTGTTCAAATATATACAACTCATTTTTGTATTTCAATGCCTTGATATTGCTTCATGAAAAAGTAAGTATGTTTTGCTTACAAAAAGAACGAAAACACACTCAGATGATATTAAACGAATACTGATCACAATACGTCCAATAACAACGCCGAAATGGGTATAATAAAAGTGTAGGGTTAACTCTCCGCTTTTTTCTTCTTCTCGTTTCTGCCTTTGCTCCATACAAGGTTTACATTTTGTTCGAGACAAAGCATTTTTTTGGGCATCGTTGGAATGCTACAGTCTGCCCAAAACTGAACTGCGCATGGGGTCGGATCAATGAAAGATTTGTGAAATTCTTAGACAAACTAATATTTTAATTTAGACCAGATGGCGGTTCGTACCAAAATAGTATTATGCCGAAACCTTGATCTGTCGTTAATCAAAATCAACTAATGATAGATAGGTCGTTAAACCCCCAATAATCACCTGACTTTATCTTCAAATACTGTTTTTTTGATTTTATCTCGACTACTTTAGATGGCGGTCAGGGTCAACGTAAGTTTCTGTAATATTTTTTGTTTTGTTTTCGGCATAAAGGTTTAGACTTTGGAATTGTCTAAATAGTACGGTTAATCGTAACAAAAATGTAAAATATATAATTTCACTTTCAATAAGCGGAAAAAATAACTTGCCGTATTAAACTCTGAGTTCAGTACCGCCAGAGATGGATTCACCGTGTTGTGCTCAAGTTTGTCAGGTGGTTTGTGTACAGCGTTGCAATTCACAATTCAAAGGGATATTGTAACATGGTTATTTAAAGTTAATATAAGTATACACGGTAATAAATCTATATAGGTAGTTATAAAACACTCTTTAGACTGCATCAAGGCAATATTTCGATCTTCCAAGACCATCGATAAATCCGTCACTCCACCAAAGCTATGCTGAAAAATTGGCTCACTAACTTTGCAAACGACGGAATTCTCACTTGAGATATTGGCCAAAAATAGTTCACCACAGCCATAGCATTGAAACGTAGGCGCTCTAAGAAATAATACAAGTTCCTGACTTTTAACACGAGCAATGGAAATGTTTTAACACAATCTATTCCGTCCATGACCGATCATGATAAGGAACACGCAAGATTGTAAAGCTTGTACGTTCCACCATTTAGTTTTTAATTTCTCTGGTCGCTAACTCTGTTTATGCAAGGTCAAACGATGACTAATTTGAAGCAGTAAGAGTGCAAATTTTCTCTTTTTCGTGACCTTTGTGTTTCCTGAAGACAGTTTTGTAATTTAACTCTGCAAACAGACTAAAAGTAGCACCGACGGGCATGACCTCATGCCTTTTCTATCTTCGCCATGCAGATCTAAACACCGTTCCAGACACAAGCCGAGACAAATCACAAATCCGACACTCACCAAAAACTCCGGAAAGTAATTAAATTGGAACGCGGTGATGGACAAGGGTGAACTTTTGCAACAACTCAGTCACCTTTCCCTGCGGTAATGTTTTCATTTGAAAACGTATCAGTGTAAAATAAGGTAGTGGAATTACGTATTAAGAGGTTGTCCGCTCAAATACTAAACTGCAGCGCTTTGAAATGCGTTAAGGTCAATGCGTAAGAATGGAAGTAACGAAGACTATTAAAAGAATAGAATGGAGAGGAAACGATTAACACATAAGGTGTTTACGCTTATTAATTCTTTTCTAAGCACTTTATATTCTCGCGGGCTTATGACGCGCGAAAACTTTTATGGAAAATAAGACCGTCATTACTCGGCGCATACTATTGCAGTTGTAGAAAAGATGAGCTATTCTTATTGTGTGTTGTTTTCTTTTCGTCTCTCTCTCTCTGGCGAATATAACGTGCTAATATCCACTGATAACATTTCATCACTTTGCAAATAAAAGTCCAATTCTGTCTTTAAGAATTTAAATCGATTATCAAATAGGCCTTTTCGGCAAGGAATACTCAATATTTTGAGCGTTTTCAACTATAAGGTTACAAAAAATGCGGTTTTTAAGTGCTGCTTTCAACATGGTCTAAGTTTGGCCCCCTCGGAGTTTAGTTTACGCCTAAATAGTTTACACAGTTTTCAAATTTGTCCCGCGATGTTTTTGCAATTTTACACTGTATCACGCGAGTTCTCTTTTGGAAACGCGATCTTCTCTTCGCTAATTGAACTTCGTCGACAGATCAATGTTATCCTTAGAAACAACAGAATTAACCGAAAAAACATATGAGGATTTCGAATTCCACGAGTTGGCAGACTTAATTTTTGTGCAAACAGGATTACCCCCATAGGTAAATGCCAAGAGCCGAAGTCATACATCTCGCTTTTGTCTACAGATTCAAGGCAATCAATTGTCTTGATTCAATGCAACACGGACCTTGGCTTATCTGCAATGTCTATTGTTTTAGGGCAACGCACTTTGATTAAACTTAATTTACGTTGGGTCACTCATTACAATTGAAAGGTCATTTACTTTTGTTTGAAGCTGCGACAGCCAACGGCGAACGGAAAAAGCAACTCAATCGGTTACAGAAAAACTGATGCAAGGATATGAAAAAAGCAAACAAAGCGTAGCCTCGTTTGTGGTTCAGGCATTGCGAAATTCAACGTCGTTCGAATGCATTTTTGACATGAGCTCTAGCGACCAAAACGCGTTCCCTTGGTTTAGTTCAGTAAGTACAAGTTCTAATCCTTTAAAATCTTTCTGCATCCATGCTGGAAGTTTTATAGCGATGGTATTCACTAGACCTCACTAAATTAAACGAACTTGTAAATTAAATAAAAAATGACAAATTCTGTAATGTTTTCTGTTAGTTGTGTACACATCCATTATTTAGGAATGCGGTCTTCATTACAAGCCGTTCTTCTTGTTTTTCCAACGCAAAGCATCTCAAGTCACACACGGAGTTGCAAGGGTTATCAATTCTTCAGTCATTAAACATGTCAAGCTAATATAGAAAAAGCTCTTACAAACTACATCAAAGTTAAAAGGTTTTCTGCAATTCTTCTGACAACGTATAAATGGCTTTCACAACGTAGAACCAAACGCCAGGCCAATGTAAACAACGCGACATGAAAGTAACAAAACAAGAACTATCAACAATTGTATCAACGGCGAAGGCAAAGAGTCGAACTGAGAATAAAGAAATCAGAAGACTGAAATTGAATTTTATATTGAAAGTTTGTCCCAGACGCCACGAGTATTGCCTTCTCGCCGGATAGAAACATAAACAGAATTGCTTTCATTTGTAGGAAGAGAATAAATAGACCATTCATATTTAGTGCTGTAGAAATACAACGCGATAGTACATCGCTACAAGGTGCCGCCAAATATCCTTATCAGCAGCTTCTGACACATTACAAGGTAACAAAATCGCCAATAAGTGTAAGGAGTCATAAATTTGCTCGCACTCGATCAAACTGATAACAGCGATTTGCGTTCATTGTAAAGGCAGCGCGAAACACATAATTAGAACGCGAGACAATAGAAAATTTAGTGATTTCAATAGAGAATACAATCAAATGATGCCGTTAGTTAGAACCGTGAGAATTTTAAGAAAGCGGCATAAAAACACGAGAAACGAGTCCACATATAGACTAAACAGTCAAAGATCTAATTGAGAATATACCCCAAAAGCTCTAATTTACGTAATCTTATTAAACTATCACACATAACTGAGCCACAGGTAGAAAATACTGAATAACTTACAGAGGATTCTGTGGAGTCCACTGAATTGATGGATAAATAGCACACTCCACAACCTGGAAAAACAAGATAACTTGCGCCACAAACAGCAGATGATCACGCTTCATCTTAAAGTTCAATCCACACTAAATGCCGCCAGCCATGTGCAATGAAATAAATCTGGCTTACTACGCGCTATGGTTTTCCCCTGCTCAGGTTTCCGTTTCTCAACAGTTGGATAGACGAGAATTTCACAGCTTCCTCCCCAACCACGTTAGTACACCGGAAACGCTTTGATTCGTTAATACTCCTGCGACAAATAGAGGTGTTTTCATTCAGGAATATTAGTCTGCCATCCGTGCCAACTCCGTACCAATATGGCTTGCGTGCTGAGCACTCGTTGACAGTCTTGTCGCGCTTGGTTTGGAACGTGCCTACGAGCAATGACCGCGCGTGTTTGAATGCTTGTCACCGTCACCTGAAAAACCAGCGCTTCAGAGCCCTTTTATGAAACTTTCCCGCATGCAAATTAATTTTGCAAGGTTCTCTTGTTGTTTTGCTCGGAGTGTTTAGCTCGATCCCTGTTAAATACGTGTATGTAACTGCACTTGACAAATCAACCCTTGAAACACAAAACCACTCATTCATTGAAAGGCGTTGAAAACCCAAGAGACAGATATTTGATTGGCAATTCCACTCCCCCACTCCACCCCATGAATTTTCTTAAATCGTCTCTGCCCTCCCCTCCCTTTGTTATTTTTACTTGTCTGTATTCTTATATCGTGTTAATGTCTCTTGTGTGGATTTTATAATCAGAATTTTTCAAAATTGTACAAAACAACTGGACAGATATTGAAATAGTTTCGACAATTCCGTTAAAATTCACTAGGTGACCTTTTTCAAACTGGAGCACTTGCACAATTGAAAATTTTGTACCATATGGTGTGTAATTCACACAATTAGGTTTAACCGAACCATTATTATTAGAGACCCCTGCTGAAAACACCATTACTACCCACGTTGAATACTAAATAAATATCTTAGTTTTCTATTATTGCGGAAACCGAATTTGAAAGAACATTATTAAATTTCCGAAAAAGCTTACTATGATCTGTTAAGTCTTTATCGAAGGTGGAACGAATTAGTGGCAGTAGATTACTACGAGGTGTCAAGGAATCAATAAGAAGTCCAGGGATAATGCGATGTAGTAACATTCTTCGAAGTTTTTATTAGTAAACAAGTGTACAGCGTTCTATAAATAGGAAACAAATGTTATCATTTAGTGTTTGATATTTAAAAACCTTGTGGTAAAACGATAGCGGGGTTCTACCTAACAGCAAAACAAATTTATCAATCTTGAATATTTAAATAAAAGTTGAAAACTGTGGTTATTAACTCTGAGAAGCCAAAGACGTAGAGCGTTCTACGTAATAGATGTTCCATGCATGGGTTTAAAACATTCAATTCAAGCTTTTATTCTAAAGCAACCGAGGGGAAAAGAAAAAGATCTCATAAATACGCTTGATTCGGTCGATCGCTGCATGTCTCTTTAACCCTGCTGTGATTTCTATTAGTTTATTAGAACGGCCTGGCTTTCACGGAATCTCTAAATTTGTTGATCGATAACCTGTCATGCAACATGGCCACAGTCAGGCAATGCTGTGGCAGGTCTAGTATTTTGATAAATGATTTTTTGATCAGTTTTAATTGGAATGTTATTTATATAGCAGGGCTCTGGAAGGGTACTGAAAATGATATCATCGACCGAGAAATTGAAATTAATCAAAAGAATGTTCCTTCATAAAATACACTGTACTCTTAACTCAACTTCCTCAAACATTTTAACAAGCATTAAACCTGAGAAATGTATAGCTGCAAAAATGAGGCTTTCAGTCTTGGCAAGAAATGCAGCGGCCTGGTGTAACACGGATGAACAAGTTCCACAAATGAATTAACCGTGGCTATATATTTCCATAAAGTCGACTTAGATGCCGAAACTCTTGTGCTATTTTATCAGCAACTTATTTTTGTAAGCCCTGAATTTTTATACTTCTTTTGCTTTCATAATCTGAAAGTTCGTGGTTTTGCCTGCATACCAATTTGACATTTCAAGTGATAATTAATTATACAAACGTATTTCCAGTGTTGCTTTGTGCGAATCTTGGTCGTAACCTTGACATTTCTGTCGTGCTTCTTCGTCTGACGAGACGGTTGCTTCAGTATATATACATAAAACCAATTTTTAGATAAAAATCCTAAACCTTGTAGACGTTTTGTATATACATACGACATATATGCCTGATTTTCAATTGTTTTGCTCTCTGAATCTTATAATAGCTTTTGCTTTACAAAGTTAGATGGCATTGTTTTTCAGAGTCGCAAGCATTCATCCATAATTTCTAGTCAATGAGTTCGAGTAAATAAGAGTTTGTTTCAACAGATTAACAATCACTCTTGTAATTAGCAGATGCCGACCGATGTTTTAAACAACATTCTACGCTAATGACATTTTATCCATTAGTTGCCAAGGAAAGTTACTTAAAATATTTACATGTAATTAAGCTGATATGCACTGACCGTGTAAAAAGTCTAAAAAGAACAAGAGTGACTGACGAGAGTAGAAAAGAGAGTAAAGCGCCCCATTACTAAGGCACAACTCGACTTCATATACGAACGTTCTTTGGCACTTCACACGAGTCACAGGAACCGGATGATGTTTGCAAGGGACCAGAAGGCTGCAGCTTCCGGGCTTGTTAAATGATGCTCGGCTCCAGAGCCTTTGGTTGCTTTACTGAGCATGCAAGAAAGACATGCTACTGTCGTCAGTTTATTACGCTATTTATTTTAGTCTTTAGCCTTAGATCTTTCAAAGTTCCCCGTTAAAAGTTCATAGTACTCCTAAATATCTAGCGTTGTATATATTGCGTATTAAGTTTAAGGACAAATGAGCTCAACTCGACTTCCTATACGAACGTTCTTTGGCTCTTCACGCGAGTAACAGGAACCGGGTGATGTTTGCACGGACCAGAAGTCTACAGCTGCCGGGCTTGTTGTGATGCTCGGCTCCAGAACCTTCGCCGGGTTGTTTTACTGAGCAAGAGAGAGATGCTACTGCCGTCGGTTCAGCATTCTATTTATTTTAGCCCCATCAGGAAAATCACCAAACCATTAGGAATTTGTTTGCTTTAAAATTTTTAAAGTTTTTGTTTCATTCAAATTTGCATAACCGTCACTTTTACTTCTGAAGATGTATGTTGTAGCATACGAAACGTCATGTTAATTCAAAGCTTTTTAATTTCAAACCATGCGTAGTCCATGTGTTATGTTTAGTTACCGCAGTTTGTTTTTTATTCCTCATCAAATTGAAATGGCCGAAGAATAAGACACTCAACAAGAGTGTTTATGATGTTGCTTTTCTTCTTGCTTTCTTGCTTTCTTTCTTTTCTTTTTTTTTCATTCATTCATTTTCTGGTCGATTCCGGCATGCGTTTATTTGCTCACTCTTTTGGTTTCTTTCTTTCTTTCATTTATTATTTCTTTTGGGTTTGCCTATAACATGGAATTCGAACAAGTATGGTTTAAGTTAAATTAATTGCCATCAAAAAGCTAAGATGCACCATATGGTCTCATATATATAAAATATAAAATGGCAACTAACCTGTACAACGTATTTGTATTTGTCAACTGAACAAAAAGTACGTTGTTCTGGTCAGCTTCCATTTTATATTTAACGATCAGACTATGAGTTCTATCGCGTGATAGCCGGATGAGGGCGAAGCCCGAATCACAACTATCACGCATAGAAATCAAGAGCGAATAATCTAATTGTTTAAGTATAAATCTACTAGTCGTTCAAAACTAAACAACAAGAAAGGCCCGCGTTTTTATTGAATAATGATATAAATAACCACCGCACATTGACAACCATAAACATTCACTCGGCAACAACAGGATAGATAGTGAGTAGCCAATAAGAGAACAGCATTCGTGATAGAACGCTAGTAGATTTATACTAAATAAGATATAATATATCCGACTCTGCTGATCAAGATCCGCCACTAGATCTAATGTTGGCATCATATGGTCGTCTACGGTTCGTTCAATGGTTTTATACTTTCGTCACATCAAAAGCTACATGTTTATGCAATCGACTTGTTCGGAACTCCACTTTTGAGCTGCGTGGTCACGATGGTATTTTGATTGACAGCTGAGTTGAATCACGTCGTATATTTTGCTGACGGCCTCTTACTCTCTGCCATAAAAGAACAGCGTTTAAGTCAATGGACAGGACTGCTACAGTTGTCAAGATGGCGATTGGCATCACAGAGATATTGTTTTTCTGGAAATGATCTGCATCACTTTTATCTGATCCTGTTAAATAAAACAACCAGTCAGTTAATTAAGTCAAATGAAGTCTTCTTAATTTCTTAGTCATGAATTGTAACAAACAAACAAATAAATAAATAAATAAATCTGAATAATAAAAACAGTAAACCATAACGATAAAGATGATCTTATAAGCAGTTTAATCGATGAGAATTCAGGCTCTGAACGTGCACAAGAGTCGATGAAAGTGCACGAGGTCTGTTGTAAGAGTCTAAGCTAGAGAGCGAGTGTTAAGTTCTTGACTACGGCATCCCTCGCGCAATTCTGTCGCCGAGATTTAGCAGTGTAAAGAGCTGCGTGGTATAGATGTAGAGCGCATGAGATTATCAGACCAAGGGCGAGAGCTCTAAACATCACGGATTTGAATGTCTTTACGGTGGCCAGTTTATTTTATCAACGCCGCTGATAAAAAAACACTGAAATTTCCAGTTTTAACTCTTGTAAACAGTGTTGGGTATGCCAACTTTTAGTTGAAATTTTGGATGTAGCATAAAAAAGATATAAATTCTGTTTCAATATTGGTGACATTACGTGTCTATACTGTGTATATATGTTAAGACACATAGCTACTGGGTGAGGTGACGGTGGCGAATCGGCACATAATGAGTGTAATTGCTCAGCTATATAGTGACGATAAAAGTCTGGATAAAGACCTCGACATCACTCAGTTCAAGGTGGCGTTTCCTGCTTTATACCACTGATATATAAAAAAACAAAAACAACAGACTTTTCATGAGATAAACGTACCAAACGCAGAATTATTGCACAAATTGGATACAGCACATTTCGTATGATTACTCTCGTTCAGTGATGCAGTGGTGGAGGGGGAGATTTCACTGTCTTCGTTAGCAGGTATCTTTCTTTTCGTGTGATTGCTCTCGTTCAGTGATGCAGTGGTGGAGGGGGAGATTACACTGTCTTCGTTAGCAGGTATCTTTCTTTTCGTGTGATTGCTCTTGTTGAGAGATGCAGAGGTGGAGGGGGAGTTTCACTGTCTTCGTTAGCAGGTATCTTTCTTTTCGTGTGATTGCTCTTGTGGAGTGATGCAGAGGTGGAGGGGGAGATTGCACTGTCGTCGTTAGCAGGTGTACATGTCGTTCTTTTTTCTTTGCATCTTGCATCTGAAACGGAAACAAATTTATGATAATGTTGTCGATAGTGCTGATGCTGGTGGTGGGAATATTGATGGCAATAGTGTTGATGAAATGAAGACGAAAATGAAAATGAAAATAAAGAAGGAGATGGAGATGGATTGTAAGTGAGGGTTATCGGCCTTCAGCTCGGGGCTATGTGATGCTACGCCCTCGGGCAACGAATTGATCACATAACCCCGAGATGAAGGACGATAAACGGCTTATTTTTACATTGGCGAGGATTCCTCAAGGGATGCAAAAATACACTGAAGAAAAATGCCTCTACTGTTCACCTTTCTTTTGTTTTCGACATTCCATGCTGGCACTGGTGGTATTAACAAGGTTCTCGGCTTTTTAATTATGTTAATTTTTCTAAGTCGCATTTTAAATTAGTTGTTCGTAGTGAATGCTAGAAACAGCCTAGCAATGTCGAGTGATTCGGAGTCCAAACTGTTTATTACTCAAAGCATTTTTAGTGGCGGTACTGCAATTGAGCTTTCGGAAAACAATTTTGAATCTTTATTTTCGGTTGCAGACAACGAGCAAGCAGTTGGCAACTTCAATTTTTGCACCGAGGATGTTTTAACCGACCTCTTTCCAGATAAAGATGATTACGGGAGAAGGAATCCGAGCTCGTGTAAAAATTAGTTAACGGAAAGAATGATGTTGATGACAATGCTGATGATGATGGTGGTAATAAAAATGGAGATAATGTTTATGTAGATGGTGAAAATGAACATGGAGATGAAGATGAAGATGAAGAAGGAGATGGAGATGGAGGTTGTTGAATTATAATGGTAAGGCTGG
This sequence comes from Cladopsammia gracilis, assembly GCA_022457155.1. Taxonomy (NCBI): domain Eukaryota; kingdom Metazoa; phylum Cnidaria; class Anthozoa; order Scleractinia; family Dendrophylliidae; genus Cladopsammia; species Cladopsammia gracilis. The sequence goes on along the minus strand of JAJGOT010000140.1, from coordinate 609,762 downwards.
TGATGTTGATGATTAAACTGAAGATGATGGTGCTAAGTTGATGAAGAAGATAAGGATGAAAATGGAGATCAAGGCCGGAGATCAATATAAAAACGGAGATGGATTCTTGCGATAACGATGAAGATGACGTTGATGATAATGATAATGCTGATGATGACGGTGATAATGCTGAAGGTTAAGACAAAGATGGTAAGACATGACGTTGAAGATTAAGAAAGAGATGAGGATATGAATATGAAGATATCAATCAGTAACTTAATCAGTACCCAGATAAGGTGTTATAGGTACCTTCTTTATCCCTGCAGATATACACCTTGAACTTCATGTTATGGGTTGAGCAGTGCCCACTGGAAGTCGAGTTCAGTGACTTCTTCGTCCCGTCTGATGTGGCTGCAAGATCAAGACTAGATTAACCGATCAATCCTCGACGATAATTACAAAGTGGTTACTCAGTATTTGATGGTAATCCGTTCGCAATGTTATCGACCTGCTTTTACAGTTAAAGGTTATTTAAGAACAAAAAAGCGAGCGATCTCTTACCAATGAAGAAGTATTCCTTTCCAGGTTCAAACACCTTTTCAGGAGATCCAGGCAGGTATGTTTTGAACACTATCGTAACGTAATGCAGCTTTGATGGCTTATCACACACCAAAACTGATTTCCGTGTAACTGCTGTTCTCACTGAACACGTCTTGTAACTTGTTTCATCCACCTTCCAAAGGTTCTCGTAAAGGTTGTGTATGGACGTTTGATCTTTCAATGTTGTCATTACAGACGACGGATTAGGACAAACAATGTGAATCCTGTTGTTTAGGAAGACCTTCAATTCGTTTCTCGAGTTTGAGAATCTGTTAAAACAAATAATGATTGTTTTAAGGTGATTCCCTAGTACTGCATCGCGCATCACTACTGCGCATCATATTGTGCGTCATTTGCGCGTGCACGAGCGCGCGCATTATGAAGCAAAAGGGCTTCCTTTCAAGATTAAGTTCGCTAAGTAAATAAGTGGTTGTTTTCTCATAAACGAGCATTGTGACCTATCTTTTTTATTCCACGTATTTGAAAAAAAAAATACTGCTCTCCATTAAATATCCAAATTTAATGAAATTTCATTAGTAGACTCTGAAATATTCTCATAGAATCTTTTTAAAATCTAGTTTTTAGCGTTTCACTGGGAGCGTGAGGATGCTGAAATTGCCCTATTTATATTTCATTAGTTTCTCTTTTTCGGTAATTTTAAGGGTTTTCGCGATGACATTGTTATGCTGTCATAATAGTAATACTAATATTTCATTGCTAATAATAACTTTCTGGAAATTATGATTAAGGCTAGGATTTTCAATGTTGCCGTCACAAGCTAGCAAATTAGTTATACTAAAGCGCTGTAACGTGAGAACGGGCATGGTGACCCCCTATTTCTATCATATTTTTTTGATGCACTAGATGTAATAAATAACTGTGCAAAGTTTTAGAAAAAATTTATTACAACTTCTTTTTCGATGGAACCATCTTAACCCTCGGACGTACAAAGGGGGGAGGGGAGGGGGGAGGGGAGGGGGGAGGTGGGGGACGGGGTGCCCCTTAAGTTTTTCTCAGGTTTTTTCAAGAGCATTTATTGTTGGCATATACCGTCTTTAGTAGCTATTTGTTTATCTTTTGGACACACTGGTAAATTTTGGCGACAACCGTACCGGTTGCTATGGTAACAAAATATGACGTCATAAGTAGCATGAGTTCAAGCCATTATTGAATGAAAATCCGTGTTTCTCACCTTTTTTTCGGTGAAACAAGCATACAAAACATATAAAATGCTGCCAAAAGCATCAAAATGTTTAATTGTATCACATTTTGCAATTCTAGCAAAAACAAATTGCAATTTCGTCATTTTAACGATAAAGTTGAAGTTTTAGTAAAATCCAAGATGGCGGCCATATTGTCGGCCATTTTGGATGACGTCACGTACCCCAGCAGCGATACAACCCATAATATTTACCTTATCTCGTAGAGCACATAACAGGCTATCTATTAGATGTAAAATATTTTCGAAATATTGTTTCACCGCAAAAACCCAAGGGGTGGCTGCAACAACCCCCCGCCCCCTTTACCAATAGCCCAAGAAAATGTTAATTCTTATTTCTTTTTCGGGTGCTTAAAAATAAAACCACTCACATTGGATTTTGTGGCGTCCAGTAAATTGAAGGATGAACCCCGGCTTCTATTAGGTAAAGTTCACTCCACACAGCTATAGTTACAACAAGGAGGATGCTTTTAGGAACACTCGCACAATTCGTCGGCATTGCTTTGTAGATTGTAAGACGTTGGCGGTTCTTCGTCTAACATCTGTCTTCCACAGACGATTGTTACCGAATAGACCATGCAATAGGGTTAAAGGTGCCTTAGATCTTTGAAAGTTCCGCGTTAAAAGTTCATAGTACTCCTCAATATCTAGCGTTGTATTGCGTGTTAAGTTTAAGGACAAATTAGCTCAACTCGACTTCCTATACGAACGTTCTTTGGCACTTCACACGAGTACTGAACAGGAACCGGACGGGATGATGTTTGCAAGGGACCAGAGAGTTCGGTTGCTTTACTGAGCAAGAGACATGCTACTGTCGTCAGTTTAGTACGCTATTTATTTTAGTCCCGCCAGGGAAATCACCAAATCATTCGTAAAGAAAAAAGGAACTGGTTGTTTGGCTGCTTTGTTTCTTTCTTTTATTCATTTATTCATTTTCTGGTACATTCATTTATTTATTCACTCTTTTGGTTTATTTCTTTCATTTATTAGTTCTTTTTCCTTCGCTTATTACATGAAATTCGAACAAGTATTGTTTACGTTAATTGCTATCGAAAGCTGAGATACATCATATATATATAAAATATAAGATGTAAGCCTGTCAAATGAACAAAAAAATACGTTGTTCTGGTCAGCTTCCATTTTATGTTATATAATATATCCGACTCTGCTGATCAAGATCTGTCACTAAATCAACGTTGGCATCATATAATCGTCTACGGTTCGCTCCATGGTTTGGACCCTATTATTGAACTGCGTGATCACGATGGCATTTTGATTGACAGCTGAGTAGAATCACGTCGTATATTTTGACGGCCCCTAATTCTCTGCCATAAAAGAACAGCGTTTAAACCGATGGACAGGACTGCTACAGATGTCAAGATGGCAATGGGCCACACAGAATGATCTGCATCACCTTTGTTTGATCCTGTTAAATGAAACCTCCAGTCAGTTAATTAAGTCAAATAAAGTCTCTTAACTTTCTTAGCCATCAATTGAAACAAGCAAATATAAATGCATAAACAAATAATAAAAAAATAATAAACCATAAGCATAAAGCAGTAAGCAGTTATAATCAATGAGAGCCTTTCAAACTCGGAACGTGCACAATAGTCGATGAAAGTGAACGAGGTCGGCGGTAAGAGTCTAAGATAGAGAGCGGGAGTTCTCTACTCCCATCAATTTTGTCGCCGAGATCTAGAGCGCATGAGACTTTCAGAACGGCTAGAGAATTTAACCGGCGACGAAGGGCTAGGGCTAGAGCTGTAAAAAAACACGGATTTAAATGTTTTTACAGTGGCTAGTTTACTTGATCAACGCTGTTGACAAAAAAAAAAATTTCCAGTTTTAACCCTTTGACTCCTAAATTTCCACCAAAAAAAACGCTTTTTCAAGGTACAAATGCCATTTTATGGCCATTATCTAGCCAAATTGAGGCCGAACAGTCAACAACATCGTTTGCAGCTCGGCAAACTAAACCCTCCTGCCATTTGTAGAAATATTTAAGAATTTGAGTTCGGGCATGCGCACTGATCGAAATTTCGACAGTTTTTGAACGAGAAAAACACAACTTGCCTTGACTTTTTCTTTTTTATTCTCAAGCCCGTTCTTTTAGTTTCCATTTTGTCTGTTCTTTTTTGATCAGTTTTGTTGACCTTTTAATAGTCTTTCTTGACAATGTAAAGTTTTCACCCAAAGGTCGCGGAATGTGGAAATTTTGATCGTCAAGTAGTCGTCGGTGGGAAGGGCAAATTTTCCTTTGATTTTGTAACATAAAGTTCAGAGGTTGTTTGCGTGAAACTCCAGTTCAATTCATCCAATCGGTCTCATCTGGGTATGTTTAGCAAGATTTCCTCCTTCTCTTGCCGATAATTGAAAAAAATATCTTCGGACGCTTAAACTGATGACGTCACAAATGGTACAATATGCATGACCCTAAACAGTGCCTAAAGGCGCGCTTGGGGGGGAAAGGGTTAACGCTTGTGAACAGTGTTAGGTATGTCAACTTTTAGTTGAAATTTGGGATGTAGCATTAAAATGATTTAAATTGTGTTTTAATATTGGTTGACATTACGTGCGTTTATTGTGTATATGTGTTAAGGTACATCATAAGTAATACCATTACTAACAGGGTAAGTAAAGTCGCGCACCCGAGCCAGAAGGCTCATAACGGCCGGAGCTTAAACCCGGTTTCTATAGCATGAAGCGACTAGGAATATTGCTACTCCCCCCTGGATGGGATGCTAGTCCATCGCAGGGTTACCCTCAGCATTTTGTCGCCGGTACCCATTTATACACATGGGTGGAGAGAGACAGTGTGGAGTAAAGTTTCTTGTCTAAGGAAACAACACGACGGCAGAGACCAGGCTTCGAACCACCGACCTTCAGGTTGAAAGTCCGACGCGCTAACCACTACACCACCGTGCCTACTAACAGGGTAGTAAGTGTATAATTGCTCAGCTATACATAACGATTCATAGTGACGATAATAGTCTGGGTAAAGACCTCGATCTCACTCAGTTCAAAGTGGTGTTTCTAATTTGTAAAAAAAAAAAACAACAACACTCTTTTCATGAGATTAACGTACCAATCGCAGAATTATTGCAAAAATTGGATACAGCAAAATTCCTGTGATTGCTCTCGTTCAGTGATGCAGAGGTGGAGGGGGAGAATACACTGTCTTCGTTAGTAGGTGTCTTTCTTGTCATGCGATTGCTCTCGCTTAGTGAGGCAGAGGTGGAGGGGGGGAATACACTGTCTTCGTTAGCAGGTGTCGTTGTTTTCTGCGTGTTATATTGTTGAATATGATTGCATCTTGCATCTGAAACGAAAACAAAAGAATGATAATGTTGTCGATAATGCTGATACTGGTGGTGGAAATATTGATGGCAATAATGTTGATGAAATGAAGATGGAGATGGAGACGAAGATCAAAAAGGAGATGGAGATGGAGATAAATTGTAATGGAAAGAATGCCGATGTTGATGATAATGGTGATGACGATGATGGTGGTGGTGGTAATGACAATGGCGATAATGTTGATGAATATAGTGGAGATAAACATGGAGTAGAGGTGAAGAAGGAGATGGAGATGAAGATTGTTGAATTATAATGGTAAGGCTGATGATGTTGATAGAAATGCTGAAGATGATGGTGCTAAGTTGATGAAAAAGAAGATGAACATGGAGATCAAGGCGGAGATCAAGATGGAAACGGAGATGGATTATTGTAGTAACGATGAAGATGATGGTGATGATAATGCTCATGATGATAGTGATAATGCTGATAAAGATGAACTTCAAGGTTAGGACAAAGGTGGCATGACATGAAGTTAAAGATGAAGATGGAGATGAGGGTATGAATATGAAGATATCAATCACTTAAGGTGGCTCCGTATAGTTTTTTGGCGCGCGAGGCGTGGGCACGAAAATGGCACTTGCGCGCGTTTGTTTATTTTTATGACGTCATGAAAATAAAGAGGTCTTTACAGTAACTAAAACGTTTATTGCGCGCATTCCACACGGTAAATTTTTATAAAAAACTGGCAAATTGGTAGGATCTTCTTGGTTGTCGATCGCAGAAAAAAGACAACATTTTTTGTACATACACAAACCCACTAAACGTAAAGAACTTCGAAAAGTAAGTAAATTGCCGAAAATTATGTACCGATTTTTTTATGGCTTCGTTAGATTAGACTTACTGAATGTTTCTTCTCTTTCACCAAAAATTGTGAATATTCTGACCGTGTAAAAACCGAGAAAATCCGTTGAGAAGTTTCAGGCCTTGAACAACAAGCCCAACAACTCAATCATTGGTTGCCATGGTAACGAGACAAGACTGCCAAATTAGACTATTCCGTAAAAGAGAAAGCCTAAGCTACGTGTATGTGTATATTAGGTATAGTATCGCGAAACAAAATTTTCGAAAGATAGCAATAAGATCGTGTATATTTTATTTGAAAGACTGGCCAATAATTATATGGAGCGACATTAATCAATTCATTAAGAAACTAATCAATCAAGCAACAATCCAATCAGCCAAACTGTCAACCAGTCCGTCCGTCAGTCAGTCGGTCAGTTAGTCAGGGAGTGAGCGAGTTAGTCAGTCAGTCAGTTGTTCATACATTTCTGAATCGATCGTTCAATTATCCGATGCTTGGCACCTCCAGTTATCGACCCTTTACGGTGCGTCCCTTTGGGATGATCCGGATCCGGATCACTGATCCAAGAACACTCGGATCATGAAGCATCAAAGGAACCGATGAATCCTTGTGCAGAGTGGATTCATCGATTAGATGCTTCATGATGCTTCATGATGCTTCATGATCCGAGTGATCTTGGATCAGTGATCCGGATCCGGATCATCCCAAAGGAAGGCCCCTTAGATAATAAAGTACCCAGGAGAGGTGTTATAGGTACCTTCTTTATCCCTGCAGATATACACCTTGAACTTCATGTTATGAGTTGAGCAGTGTCCACCGGAAGTAGAGTTCAGTGACTTCTTCGTCCCGTCTGATGTAGCTGCAAGATCAAGATCAGACAAGATTAACCGATCAATCCACGACGATAATTACAAAGTGGTTACTCAGTATTTGATGGTAGTCCGTTTGCAATGTTATCGACCTGCTTATACAGTTAAAGGGTTACTTAAGAACAAAAAAGCGAGCGAACTCTTACCAATGAAGAAGTATTCCTTTCCAGGTTCAAACATCTTTTCAGTAGTTCCAGACTGGATTGATTTGAACAATATCGTAACGTAATGCGACTCTGATGGCTTATCACATACCAAAACTGATTTCCGTCTAACTGCTGTTCTCACTGAACACGTCTTGTAGCTTGCTTCATCCACCTTCCAAAGGTTCTCGTAAAGGTTGTCTATGGACATTGGATCTTTCAATGTTGTCATTACGGTCGACAGAGTAGGACAAACAATGTGAATCCTGTTGTTTAAGAAGACCTTCAATTCGTTTCTCGAGTTAGAGAATCTGTTAAAACAAATAATGATTGTTTTAAGGTGATTCCCTAGTTCTGCATCGCGCATCACTACTGCGCATCATATTGTGCGTCATATGCGCGTGCACGAGCGTGGGCATTATGAAGCAAAAGGGCTTCCTTTCAAGATTAAGTTCGGTAAGTAAATAAGTGGTTGTTTTCTCATAAACGAGCATGGTGATCTATCTTTTTTAATACTGCTCTCCATTATATATCCAAATTTAAAGAAATTTTCATTAGTAGACTCTGAAATATTCTCATGGAATCACTTCAAATCTAGTTTTTAGCGTTTCACTGGGAGCGTGAAGATGCTGAAATTGTCCTCAGTATTTATATTTCATTGTTTTCTCGTTTTTGGTAATTTTAAGGGTTTTTGCGATGACATTGTTATGCTGTCATAACAATAATACTAATATTGCATTGCAAATAACAACTTTCTGGAAATTGTGGTCAAGGCTAGGATTTTCAATGTTGCCGTCACAAGCTAGCAAATTAGTTATAGCGGAGCTCTGCGGGCCGAAGGCCCACGCGGAGCGCCATACTCATAGAACCCATGCCGTCATTTTTCATGGTCATGGCCAGCGGAATGTTTCGCGGGCGGCGTCTGTCATGTCTGTCCGTCCGTCCGTACGAACGTTTTTCGCGCGGCTACACAGCCGAATGTCACGTCAGCTGTACGCTCAACACTCTTGTTGAGTCAGTGGTTAACCGTTGAGTTTAGCCGAGAAAAGTTGTTTTTCCCGGCATTTATCCGCGGTTTGCTATTCAAGACTCAAACAGTGGTCAAGACCGCATTTCAGGCTGCGTAATTCTGCAAGACAAGCGTTTTGGAGGAATATAGAGCTAAGTGCTTAAGCTTATTTTTAAACCTGATTTCGTCTTAACTTGAAGCTACAATCAAAGACAAAAGTTCTTGGGACAAATGTTACAAAGTCGTCCTATTAACTATTAATTTAGTGTGACTGCCCAATGAAGCCATGTTTTTCGTTTAAAGCCCATCTTACCAACCCCACCCCTCCCCCCGAGACAATGTTGAAATCCACAAATCATTTTTATTACACGGGCTCAACATTGTAAGGGGGTGGGGGTCGGGAAACGGGCACTTATCGTTTGCGCGTAGGGAAACATCGTAAATGCAAATTCGTCCCAACCCTTTTGTCCTTGATTGTAGTATCATTACTTTACTGTTCTATATTGTGCATTTTTGGCTTGCATTTAAAAAGGTTTCAATTTTGAATAATTAGGTTATATAAAATGTGCTTAAATTCAGTTGTCAATTCATGATTTCTTTCACCGAAGACAATCAGCTCGGCCTCGATGACCTATAAATGCTACGTTTTGCTTTTAAACATAAACTAATGGAGATTTGAACAAAATTTTTTCGAAAGAAGATTGCGTTGTCCATTTATATGTGCTTGTTAGTTCATTCATTACATTGGTTGAAAAGCGATTTATGTAAACAAAACAAGACTTTGATTTTATGGTACCGTTCTATCTTCACTCGCGTCGCCTTATGCAAAAATGTTTGAGTATTTTTTGCAATTTTGATTTTCAAATCAGTTTCTCGGGCAATTTTTGACAAGCAACAAGTGTATTTTATTCGGAAAGTAGTCGTACTAGTTATTCTAGACGGAGAAAAAGTTGTTTTTGTGAACTTTTGTACGGTCTAAATGTACTGTGCAGACGGTAGCGTAATACTGTTTTTGAGAATTGCTAAAATTGAAAAATAGCCTTCGTCAATCTTAATTCTAGTGCTTTTAAACATAAATTAATGGAGATTTGAATAATTTTTTTCGAAAGAAGATTGTGTTGTCCATTTTTATGTGTTTGTTCATTCATTACATTGGTTGAAAAGCGATTTTATGTAAACAAAACAAGACTTTGATTTTATAGTACAGTTCTATCTTCACTCGCATCGCCTTATGCAAATATGTTTGTGTATTTTTGCAATTTTGATTTTCAAATTCAGTAGTTTCTCGGGCAATTTCTGACAAGCAACAAGTGTATTTATTCGGAAAATAGTCGTACTAGTTATTCTAGACGGAGAAAAAGTTGTTTTTGTGAACTTTTGTACGGTCTGAATGTACTGTGCAGACGGTCGCGTGATAAGCTTACTGTTTTAGAGAATTGCTAAAATTGAAAAATAGCTTTCGTCAATCTTAATTCTAGTGCTTCCGACCTTTCACCTTAGTTGAGCTTGTTCACAGAGCGACGCTGTTAGGCTAAGCCTATCTATATATATTACACTACAGCGCTATAACGTGAAAACGGACGTGGTGACGGCCCCTATTTCTATCATATTTTTTCGATGCACTAGATGTAATAAATAACTGTGCAACGTTTTAGAAAAATCTTATTACAACTCACTTTTTCGATGGAATCACCTTATCACCTTAACCCTGGGACGTACGAGGGGGGGGGGACGTACCAGGGGGGGATGCCTCTTAAATTTTTTCTCAGATTTTTTCAAGAGAATTTATTGTTGGCATATCCTGTCTTTAGTAGCTATTCGTTTATCTTTTTGACACACTTTCATAAAGTTTGGCGACAACCGGTTGCTATGGTAACAAGATGTGACGTCATAAGTAACATGAGGTCAAGCCATTTTTGAATGAAAATGCGTGCTTTTCACCTTTTTTCGGTGAATAAACATATAAAACATATAAAATGCTACCAAAAGCAGCAAAATGTTTACTTGTATCACATTTTGCAACTCTAGCAAAAAAAATTGCAATTTCCGCATTTTCCCGATAAAGTTTAATTTTTAGTGAAATCCAAGATGGCGGCCAAATTGTCGGCCATTTTGGATGACGTCACGGACCCCAGCAGCGATACAATCCATAATATTTACCTTATCTGGTAGAGCACATTACAGGCTACCTACTAGATGTAAAATATTTTCGAAATATTGTAACACCGCAAAAACCCAAGGGGTATTTGCAACAACCCCCCCCCCCCCCCTCCCCTCCGTACCACGGTGGGGTATAAGTTTGCGTGTACGTCCAAGGGTTATAGTTAAAGGCAGTCATAAAACTTAAGGAGAGGCGCGAATTCGCGAAAGTTTACATTCTGGTGCGAGTGTCTCTGCCTAGTCCTTTTCTCCGTTGTCACATCATTCCATGCAGATGTTTTGTTCGAAGACCGCGCACGTTACTAAGAAGACTGTTTTGGATTGTTTTGTTGTCCAAATTTTACTTGGTAACGTTACTAAGAAGACTGTTTTGGACTGTTTTGTTGTCCAAATTTTACGTGGTAACGCTAACTGGCTATCAACTCGACCCAGTCCCCAGCTAATCTGGAAATCGCCATATGCCTCTGTTGAAGGCTCATAATGCAAACAATAATCCTCGTCATTATCATAAGCGGCTGACACTTAGCGTCAAACTACATTATCATCACCAGTTTTGTTATCGATAATTCACCATTTCCCGTCTATTTGATTTACCTTTTAAATTTTTGTTTCAAAGAGACTACTTTGTTGTCGTCAAGTTTATTTTTGACGGTTTTATCGATCACTTTCACTCAACCAAATCGACAACAACAAACTTTAGTTATCAATACATAGGTATCGAAAACAATTCCCCTCGTCTTTAGTTTAGTTTCGGATCGACTTTGTAATAGTTTTGTCTGACTCATGAATTTGTAAAATGAACTAACGTACATGAACTGTGACAAATAAACGAAGGCGTGAGCAATTATAATTAATAAGTTGCCTCACCAATGTAATAATAAAGCATGATTGTTTGCAGGTAGATTTAACCACAACGATTCAGTTTAAATTATAATATTAGTATATGCGGCAAAGTTGTTACTGAATGTGTCTCTTTGACTCGTGCTTAAAAATTACTACAGATACAATGTAAAACGTTGCTCACTGTAGCCACAAGAAATATTGCCATGCCATCATATAAAACCGTTTTCGATACCGAACTTGAATTTTTTAAACCAGCCGAAGCATAGATCTTGGTTTCCGCTTTTCAAATAGGCAAATAAGCACAAGCCGAATATAAAAACATTAGCATAAAACAATTTGAAGTCTTTGGGCTAACAGATACGAATTTTCCTTTAGTTTTGCTGATCGTTGTATTACAACAATAGCCCAAGAAAATGTTAATTCTTATTTCTTTTTCGGGTGCTTAAAAATGAAACCACTCTCATTGGATTTTGTGGCGTCCAGTAAATTGAAGGATAAACCTCGGCTTCTATTAGGTAAAGTTTGCTCCACACAGCTATAACAAGGAGGATGCTTTTAGGAACACTCGCACAATTCGTCGGCATTGCTTTGTAGATTGTAAGACGTTGGCGGTTCTTTGTCTAGGATATGTCTTCCACAAATTAAATTTAACGATTGTTACCGAATAAACCATGCGATAGGGCTAAAGGTGCCTTAGATCTTTGAAACTTCCCTTTAAAAGTTCATAGTAGTCCTCAATATCTAGCGTTGTATTGCGTATTAACTTTAAGGACAAATTAGCTCAACTCGACTTCCTATATTCTTTGGCACTTCATCCGAGTAATAGGAACCGGATGATGTTTGCAAGGGACCAGAAGGCTGCAGCTGCCGGGCTTGTTAAATGATGCTCGGCTCCAGAGCGTTCGGTTGCTTTACTGAGCAAGAGAGACATGCTACTGTCGTCAGTCTAGTACGCTATTTATTTTAGTCCCGCCAGGGAAATCACCAAACCAGTCGTTAAAAAAAGTAACTGGTTGTTTGGCTGCTTTGTTTCTTTCTTTTATTCATTTATTCATTTTCTGGTACATTCATTTATTTATTCACACTTTTGGTTTCTTTCTTTCATTTATTAGTTCTTTTTCCTTCGCTTATTACATGAAATTCGAGCAAGTATTGTTACGTTAATTGCTATTAAAAGCTAAGATACATCATATATATAAAATATAAAATGTAAGCTGATCAATACAACGTTTTTATATTTGTCAACTGAACAAAAAATCATGAAATACGTTGTTCTGGTCAGCTTCCATTTTATGTTATATAATATATATCCGACTCTGCTGATCAAGATCTGTCACTAAATCAACGTTGGCATCATACTGAATCGTCTACGGTTCGCTCCATGGTTTTGAACTTTTGTCATATCAAAATCTACATTTTTATGCAATCGACATGTTTGGACCCTATTTTTGAACTGCGTGATCACGATGGCATTTTGATTGACAGCTGAGTTGAATCACGTCGTATATTTTGACGGGCCCTAATTCTCTGCCATAAAAGAACAGCGTTTAAACCGATGGACAGGACTGCTACAGATGTCAAGATGGCAATGGGCCACACAGAGATATTGTTTTTCTGGGAATGATCTGCATCACCTTTGTTGACCCTGTTAAATAAAATCTCCAGTCAGTTAATTAAGTCAAATAAAGTCTCTTAACTTTCTTAGCCATTAATTGAAACAAACAAATAAACGCATAAACAAATAATAAAAAAACAATAAACCATAAACTATAAACCATAAAGATAAAGATGATCCAGTAAGCAGTTATAATCGATGAGAGTTAAAACTCTGAACGTGCACAATAGTCGATGGATATGCACAGGTCTGGGGTATGAGTCTAAGATGAGAGCAGGAGTTCTCGACTCGATCCCATCAATTTTGCAACCGAGATTTAGAGCGCATGATACTTTCAGAACAGCTGAAGAATTTAACTCGACGATGGGCTAGGGCTAGAGCTCTAAACAATTCGGATCTTCTCTCTATATGTCTTTACGGTGGCCAGTTTACTTTATCGACGCCATTGATAAACATAAATTGTCCAGTTTTGACTGTTGTAAACATTGTTGGGTATGCCAACTATTAGTTGAAATTTGGGATGTAGCATGAAAAAGATTGAAATTGTGTTTAAATATTGGTCGACATTACGTGTCTATATTGTGTATATGTGTTAAGATACATAGCTACTGGGTGAGAGGGCGGTGGCGAATCACCACATAATGTCATTTCAGGGTACTGAGTGTCATTGGCTAAAGACCTCGACCTCACTCAGTTCATGGTGGCGTTTTCTGCTTCAAACTATTTATATGTAAAAACAACAACATTAACATCGACTGCGCATTTTTAATGAGATTAACGTACCTAACGCAGAATTATTACAAAAATTGGATACAGCGCAACTCGTGTGATTACTCTCGTTCAGTGATGCAGAGGTGGAGGGGGAGAATACACTGTCTTCGTTAGCAGGTATCTTTCTTTTCGTGTGATTACTCTCGTTCAGTGATGCAGAGGTGGAGGGGGAGAATACACCGTCTTCGTTAGCAGGTGTCGTTGTTTTCTCTTTGCATCTTGCATCTGAAACGGATACAAAACTATGATAATGTTGTCGATAGTGCTGATGCTAGTGGTGGGAATATTGATGGCAATAGTGTTGATGAAATGAAGATGAAGATAGAGACGAAGATGAAGAAGGAGATGGAGATGGAGACGGAGATAAATTATAAGTTAACGGAAACAATGATGATGTTGATGATAATGCTGATGATGATGGTGGTAATGAAAATGGAGATAATGTTGATGTAGATGGTGAAGATAAACATGGAGATGAAGATGAAGATGAAGATGAAGATGAAGATGAAGATGAAGAAGGAGATGGAGATGGAGGTTGTTGAATTATAATGGTAAGGCTGGTGATGTTGATGATTAAACTGAAGATGACGGTGCTAAGTTGATGAAGAAGAAGATAAGGATGAAAATGGAAATCAAGGCCGGAGATCAAGATAAAAACGGAGATGGATTCTTGCGATAACGATAAAAATGATGTTGATGATAATGCTGATGATGATGGTAATAATGCTGAAGGTTAGGACAAGGATGGTAAGACATGACGTTGAAGATTAAAAAAGAGATGAGGATATGAATATGAAGATATCAATCAGTAACTTAATCAGTACCCAGATAAGGTGTTATAGGTACCATGTTTATCCCTGCAGATATACACCATGAACTTCATGTTATGGGTTGAGCAGTGTCCACTGGAAGTAGAGTTCAGTGACTTCTTCGTCCCGTCTGATGTAGCTGCAAGATCAAGATCAGACAAGATTAACCGATCAATCCACGACGATAATTACAAAGTGGTTACTCAGTATTTGATGGTAGTCCGTTTGCAATGTTATCGACCTGCTTATACAGTTAAAGGTTATTTAAGAACAAAAAAGCGAGCGAACTCTTACCAATGAAGAAGTATTCCTTTCCAGGTTCAAACATCTTTTCAGTAGTTCCAGACTGGATTGATTTGAACAATATCGTAACGTAATGCAGCTTTGATGGCTTATCACATACCAAAACTGATTTCCGTCTAACTGCTGTTCTCGCTGAACACGTCTTGTAACTTGCTTCATCCACCTTCCAAAGGTTCTCGTAAAGGTTGTCTGTGGACGTTTGATCTTTCAATGTTGTCATTACGGTCGACGGATTAGGACAAACAATGTGAATGCTGTTGTCTAAGAAGACCTTCAATTCGTTTCTCGAGTTAGAGAATCTGTTAAAACGACGGGATACCCCTTAAGTTTTTCTCAGATTTTTTCAAGAGCATTTATTGTTGGCATATGCCGTCTTTAGTAGCTATTCGTTTATCTTTTTGACACACTTTGGTAAAGTTTGGCGACAACCGGTTATTATGGTAACAAGATATGACGTCATAAGTAGCATGAGATCAAGCCAGCAGCGATACAACCTATAATATTTACTTTATCTCGTAAAGCACATCACAGGCTATCTATTAGATGAAAAATATATTCGAAGTATTGCAACACCGCAAAAACCCAAGGGATGGTTGCAGGTACACGTTTGCGCGTATGTCCGAGGGTTAAAGTTAAAGGCAGGCATAACCGAGAGGCGCGAACTCGCGAAAGTTTACATTCTCGCGCGAACGTCTCTCTCCAGTCCTTTTCTCCGTTGTCACAAAATCCATGTAGGCCCCGAATGTTCAAAAGGTGGATCTATCCAGCGGGTAAATCTCTATCCAGTGGATAACGCAATTGGTTTTGAGGCCAGATTTTTTGTTTGAAGACCGCGCACGTTACTAAGAAGGCTGTTTTTGATTGTTTTGTAGTCAAAATTTTACGTGGTAACGTTAATCTATCAACTCGACCCAGTCCCCAGCTAACCTGGAAATCGCCATATGCCTCTGTTGTAGGCTCATAATGCAAATAATAATCCTCGTCATTATCATAAGCGGCTGACACTTCACACTACATTATCATCATCATCAGACGGGAAAGATGGGAAATTCGCCAGTTTTGTTATCGATAATGCACCATTTCCCGTCTATTTGATTTATCTTTCAAATTTTTGTTTCAAAGAGGAAGACTACTTTGTTGTCGTCAAGTTTATTTTTGACGGTTTTACCGATCACTTTCACTCAACCAAATCGACAACAACAAACTTTAGTTATCAGTACATAGGTATCGAAAACAATTCCCCTCGTCTGTCGGGGCCTTTAGTTTAGTTTCGGATCGACTTTGTAATAGTGAATCTGTGAAATGAACTACTATATACCGTACATGAACTATGACAAATAAACTAATTCGTAAGCAATTATAATTAATAAGTTGCCTCACCAATGTAATAATAAAGCTTGATTGTTTGCAGGTAGATTTAACCACAACGATTCAGTTTAAGTTATAATACTAGTATATGCGGAAAAGTTGTTACTGAAAGTGTCTCTGACTCGTGCTTAAAAATTACTTCAGATACAAAGTAAGCGTTGCTCACTGTAGCCACAAGAAATATTACCATGCCATCATATAAAACCGTTTTCCATGATACCGAACTCGAATTTTTTAAACCAGCCGAAGCATAGATCCTGGTTTCCGCTTTTCAAATAGGCAAATAAGCACAAGAATATAAAAACATTAGCATAAAACAATTTGAAGTCTTTGGGCTAACAGATACGAATTTTCCTTTAGTGATGCTGATCGTTGTTATTACACCAATAGAAGTTTATACCTCAAGAAAATAAATAACTGAAAAAAATTTATTTCTTTTTCTAGTGCTAAGAAAATAAAACCACTTACATTGGATTATGTGGCGTCCAGTAAATTGAAGGATAAACCTCAGCTTCTATTCCGCAAAGTTTGCTCCACACAGCTATACTTGCAACAAGGAGGATGCTTTTAGGAACACTCGCACAATTCGTCGGCATTGCTTTGTAGATTGTAGGAGGTTGGCCGGTTCCTCGTTTAAGATCTGTCTTCCACGGTTTAAATTTCACGATTGTTACAATAAACCATGTAATAGGATTAAAGGTGCCTTAGATCTTTGAAAGTTTACCTTTATAAGTTCGTAGTACTTCTCAGTATTAAATTAAAGAAATCAGCCTTAATTTTCCTCGTGTCAGTTTGTCAAAATTCAAATGAAATTCCGAGGATGGCGTTTAGTTCTGTCAAATGCCTTGACTTGCTGACAATATTTCGGTTTCGTGATTCGAATTTGTACAGCTGACAGATATTCTGGCCATGGGGGGGGGGGGGAGGGGGGAGGGGAGGGGAGGGGGGAATGGAAAGAAAACATGAGTGCATTGGAGAGAGTGGGAGAGTCGCAAAATGGTACTGAAAAGGTACAAGGGAGCGAAGTACCGCTGGTATATTCCTTGATGCAAATTGGACACCAAGCAGATTGCACGTATCAGACTTATAAACGACGTTCTTCGACTTCTTCATTTCACCATGAGTACTAACTGTCAAACAACAAGTGTATGCTTTATTGATCAATCTTTGAGCGTTTTTACAATAATAAATTTGAGTACGAAACATGAAGTGATATATTAGATGCTGATCTTTCAAAAAATTTAAATACTGTAAATACTCGAATAAGCGCCCCCTCTCTCTGCTTTTTTCCTTTTTTCTGGGCAGGGCAAGTACATGAATTATTGCAGTACATAATTTATGAACTGCATAAATTAGCATAATCAGAAAACGAAATCGACATTGACGTGACGTTTTTGTAAACATGTTTGGCGTGCTTACTAAATGAAAGTAATCAGTGTTTCGCTATTAAAACTATGCAAACAGCTTTGTACAGTAATACTCGCTTTATGCAAAGTTCATATGCGCAAAAGTTATATTACAAAACTAAATGACCATCTGGCCAGATTTCGGGGAAATGAAATAAATGCCTTCGAATTAGCGAATTTAGCCTAAATTTGAAACAAGCCTCTGGGCGCTTATTCGAGAATTTACGGTAGGATAAAAAGACCTTCTATTGTTAAAAAAAACACTAACTTATGTAAGCACGGACGCCATATGCAATTCAATGCTGACAAACGTTTGGTGCCAGGCATCATAATTTAAGATTAAGTGTGTGATTAGTGTGCCTAAGTGTAAATGACTATGAAGCATTATGTGTATGAGGCTTCCGGTTATTCTTAAAAATTATTCACGTATTTTTGTTGATTCTTTAATTCTAAAATATTTCATTTAATATTAAATTATATTACTTTGCTATAAAAATGAACTAATTATAATCTGATTTGCATGATACTATCACATGGAACCTTTGATCTTAGCCTATTCTAGGCTCTTGATAGTGAGAACAAGAGAAAAAATATTTTTCGGGGAGAGAAGGGACGTGGACTGGAGAATAAGGGCGGATGTTTTTTCCCCGTTTTCTCCATTGCGCCTTTTATATTTGTCTTCGTTGGTTTTTTGTTGTCGTTTTCACTATAAGAAAGCCTGAAATAGACTGATTTTGAGTTAAAAAGGGGGAACCTATCCAGCGGTATATTTGTGCTCTACATGGAAGGAACCCTTAGGAAATCTGAGTGCGAAAGCTGACCAACAGCTCTTCGGACGTTTTTACTCCCCGATATTTTACTTGTGGTATAGTTTTAGCTGGACCTCTGATTCACATCTCGCCTCAACATGAATACGTCATAGTGACAAGCCCCGTCAACAGATCGGACGTCCTTAGAGATCGTCACGACAACCAATCCGTTCCTCCCCCTAAGGTCGTCTTTTATTGTCGGAGGCTACCTTCACAGGGGCCTATGGCCCCATCATAGCACACAGAGATCAATCGCAAATAGTCCACGCCACGTCGGTTTTAATTGTGTTAAAAACTGTAAGTGTTTTCGAAGTTAAGGATCTGAATTTTGCACGAAACTGCTTTGTACCAAACCGAATTACAAAACTAGTGGCTGATAGTTATCAACTTTTTGTTTGTACTGAATCTCGACGTAAAAAGCTCACGTTTTCAGTGAAAGATTAAAAAGTTGTTTTTTTTTTGTTGGCTAAACTGTGGCGGGAACTGCTCACACGCGTCACGTTTGACCGCTGTGACTGGTCATGGACTTCTGACCGTATATGGTGACCGAGCAAACGATGACCTTTGGCTCATCCACTAAACTGATCTGACGCGGGCCAATGGGAATCTTTCGTGACAGGCCCCGTCGGGGCAATCACCTGATGATGCGCTGTTGCGTGACGATGGTTGGGCTTTAGCTGTTCTGTTCCAGTTTAACTGGAATATCAAGATAACAGACGCAATGAGTAAGAAAACACACACGAACACGAGGATGCCGATGACAATCAGGTATCTTGTCTCATTGAATGTTCTGTCACTGTCGTTTCGTGGATTAGCTGTAAAGAGAATGGATTCAGTCATATTTTTTAAGAATGTCAAATTATATTGCTCTAATGATTAGCTTTACAACCTACACTGAATGTCCTTTACTTACTACAGGATCTGGGGCCAGTTGCATAAAACTTAACGTCGGACGTAAATGCTAACGTCTGACGTTAAAATAGTAACTTTGACTGGGCTGAACATCCGACGTTAGCTGTTATGTCTGGCGTAAAGTTTTATGCAACTGGCCCCTGGTACTTCTATTTCGTTACGGTAGTCTTTGCAAATACAGTTACTTGTTTTCTTAACAAGATTCCCCATGCATCATTTATTGCATTGTGGTCATAAATCTTTCTTAACGACCTGAATTCGTTAAGGGAAGGGTGCAATTTTGATATCACAGTTGATGGTAAAATGTGCTCCGGAGTATTTTTTTGCCGATGGCTGTCGTGTGAAGGCGGGACTCACCCTAAACTTGAATGAAATTTTAAGGGTTTATAAGGATTGTTGTTAAAAAGAAGGGTTTAGGAAGGGAGAGAAGGGATAGAAGAAAGAAAATGATTTTGGAACACCAACGGACAGTTGATACCCACACAAGAGCACCCCAGGTTGCTAATGGACTATTTTGGTGTCCATCTATTAATTATTAACCACAAATTGTAATTTTAAAACTTCATTAAACCTTCAATATTTCTTATTTCTCTAAATTTTACAAATCCTTTGAGAAAAACTATTTCCTCCCAAACATATTCCAAAACCACCCAAAAATTTGCAAAACACCCAATAACATAGATTCATGAGATGAGTATAGAGTTTTTGGATTGTTTGAAACGTGAACGAGATATTTCCATTGAAAGAGCCATGTTAAGTGGCGGGAAAATGGCATTCAGGTTGAGTCCTGCCTTAACCCTTTAACTGCCAAATTTCTTTGGGTTCCCAAAGCAGTTTTGTGGGGCTAGGCGATCTGTAGAATTTCGTGACTGCATATAAATAGCTCACATAAAAATACACGCTGTTTCAAATCAACGTGGGCTCGAATTTTCATTGTGACGTCAGTATTCAGCCGTTGCTCGCTCGATTAGCGATCACACGGACTCGAATCTGATAAGAATTTGGTTTATAAGTGCTTTTTCGAGTCATTTTCCACTGCAGAAACCCCCAGGCTGGCATCATTAAGCTGGAATGGTGGGCAGAGGCAAACGTCTGAAAGAAACCAGAGGTGAGAGATGATTTGACTATGACTGGAACGCCAAAAGCATCTGTAGCAAAACATGGCGGTCCATGAGTGAAGTTGTCTCTCTGGCCCTTCTGTGGTTGGATTTCGAGACCTACCAAGGCAATTTGGACGACTTTTGACTTCTAAAGAAAGCAATCGGTGCAATATTTTGCCAGTTGGTCTGGGTGGCTCGACACTTCTAACTTGCATGCCGCCGGTATGGTTGTATTACCCAGAATTCCTTTCGGTCGTGCATAAAGATATTATAAGTTTGCAAGAATAGCTCTGATTGAATGGAAATTGCTCGGCCTGTTGAAATATTGATGGGAATTTTTCTAAGTGGATGCAGAGGAATAGGTTCGAAGTTAGCTGCAAATGTACACTTTTGGATTTAGAGTTACTTTTTCATTAAAAGAAATTGATGCAAAGATGTGCGTTTTTTGTTGTTTTCCTGGGAAGTAGAAAACGGGCATTTCTGGATTTGCTGCCGAATGAACAACCATATGGAGCGGAAATCCATAGTTGTAGTCAAGTAGGTGGTTGTTGATGCTATGAAACTTATCGCTTTGCCCTAACAAGGGATCATTACTATCATTTGTGTAGATATGTGAAAGCTGCAGATTTTTAAATCACTACTAGTGATTTTCGTACGAATATGTACGATTGCCAGTTAAAGGGTTAAGGCAGTTAAGGGAAGGGTACAATTTTGATTATTACAATTGATGGTAACATGTGTCGTGTTCTGTGGTTTATTTTTTTGGGTGTCGTGTTAAGGGAAGGGTGCAATTTTGATATTTTCCAGTTGATGGTAACATGTGCTCTGTAGTTTTTTCATTCGCGTGTCGTGATAAGGGAAGGGTGTAATTTTGACATTACAATTGATCATAATTAATGTTTTTACCTGCTGTCGTGGGAATGTTGTACTGTGTTGAAGTATTTTTTACGGTGTGGTGAGTAGTAACAGCTGCTGTTGTCGGCTTCGTTGTGCTGGCAGTTGTTGGCTTCGTTGTGCTGGCAGTTGTTGGCGCTAGTGTAGGAACTATGCCATTGCACAATTCATCGCTTTGACATAGTACATCTATAATGTAACAAAGCACTGAGTATTCCAACTAACAGTCTTAGAGCCGCCAAACGTACAGTCAAACCTGCATTATTTAAGCGGACACCCTCGATGGATGCTCTAGTGTCCGCTTACTACAGGATGAATCAAGGGTTGGCATACAGAAACTATGGTGGTGCGTCGGTGGGGGTATCTTAACCGCGGTCAAACGAGAGAAATTTGCAAAAGTTAAGCAAAGTACTTAAAAGTTAAGGTTGTCCCTTTCCCTGTATAACGTATATTGCCAATACACTGTCAATTTACCAAACGTTTTGAAAGTTTACCAAAAACGTTCTAAGCGTTTAACAAACTGTGAACTGCAGAATTGTCGACGACATTTGCAAACATAACTTCGACCAGGCGCAAAGAGTTTTTGTCAGTTTTCAATGGAAAAAATCTCATCATTTTAAGAAAAATTAAAAGATAGTAACGTCAACTAATTTTTTTTGTACATCCTTGCCATATTTCCATTTAATATTAAGTAAAATCCCACTAAATAAAACGAAAAACGCCTCGGACGTTTGACCGCGGTGGTGGGGGTATCACGGCTCGGTGGCCAATTTACCTTATCGACTCAGCTCAGCTGATAAAACCACATGTTCGTGTTAAGGAGATGTTACACGGGAAGATTCGAAACGACGATTTTGAGCGCAACAAAATTAGCGACAGGTATGTTACACGAAACAACTTGATGAGTAAAATTCGTGTTTTTGCGTTGCAAGTTTTTGAAGCTGATTCAAAGGATCCCCGCTTAACACAGGTTGCCAAAGAATACATGATTACTTACGCTCGGCAGCTATTTTTTTAATTTAAAGCAAGACATTTTACTCAGTTTAGGTAATGAATGATGATTTTACAATCCATGGTAGAGTCATGGTAGCACTATCCACTGAGGATGGGAGGTTTTTAGCAATCACAAAGCATTGTAATGAAGCTTAGGGATTAAATACTGTCTTCATTCATTTACAACGGCTCATTTACTTATTCATTCATTCATTCATTCATTCATTCATTCATGAAACAAAACACTGAAAAGGTATTGAAAACATACCGCCCTCACGGAACCAGCTACCTCTTTTTCTGTTCCAATACGTTAACAACTTCTGTACTAACCTGACTTGTTTGCGCAAACGTGGAATTTTAGCTTCATGTTGTGCGTTCTGCAATGTCCTCCAGAACTGTCGTCGATAGAGGATTCTGTGCCATCTGAAGTCGCTAAAAACACGACAAAGTTTTGGTTGGAATGTGTTGGAGGACTAAGCAGGGATCGGGCGTTGTGAAGAGTAAGCTAACCGGGCGCACTAAGCTTTTCATTATCAGTTGTACGGCCGACATTTATTTGGCACAGCCATATGCGCGAGACAACAATAAAAAATGTATTTATATTTACTGCCTTGCATGTGTAATTGTAAGCTGACTCGGTGAGTCCGTTGGTCAACCAACGTGCGCAAACTTGTAGCCTATAATTTGTGATTCCTCTCCTCAGTTACCTCCCCTTGGGTGCCTGTTACGGGGGAGGTGGTACAGTAGGCAGGCAAACTCGCACACGAGCCGCAGCCCACAGGTAGCTCACTCTCCCGGAGCTAAACCCGGTTTTTGTAGCATGAAGCAACTAGGAGTATTGCTTCTCCCCCACCCCCCACTCCCCCTGGATAGGATGCTAGTCCATCGCAGGGTTACCCCCAGCATTTTGTCTCCGGTACCCATTTACACCTGGGTGGAGAGAGACAATATGGAGTAAAGTTTCTTGTTTAAGGAAACAACACGACGGCCGATAACAGGCCATGAACCACTGACCTTCAGATGTGAAGTCCAGCGCGCTACCCACTACACCACCGTGCTCCACGGAGGGGGGAGGGTGTGGGGGCTACAAAACGTTCCATTTCGCGTTTACCCAGCGCTTTGCACAGTTGCTCCAAGCTCACCTATAAAATAGTAGTCATTTCCTGGTTCAAACAGAGGAGCACTACTGTCAGCGCTGAATCTCTTGAATATCACCTCGTAATAGCTCAAGACCAACGGTTCATCGCAATCTATCAGCTTCCTGTCGATCGACTTGTTCACTTCACAACGTTCAAAGCCCTGTTTGCTGACCAGCCACAGATTTTCGTATTGCGGACTCGCATAACTACTCTGTAGTCTGGTTACTATGGTAACAGTGTTTGGGCACACGAAGAATATTCTGGACTTTGGAATAACGCAGTGTGTTCTATTTTTCGAAAACCTGAAATGAACAATGGAAGTAATGATTCCTTCAGTCGGCAACAATTTTTTTTTTACAGATACTGAAGGAATGGGGCAAATATTTGTTTAGCAAAACATTAAAAAGTTATGATATCTTGTGGTAAACGAGTTGAAGACCGGTCGTTCAATAACTATGTTGATCAAAGGCCTTGTGAGGGTTGCTTGTTACAATTTTTGAGACAACCTATATTTACAGGTCATTTTTTATTACGGTCAAGAGACCAATACATCACTTGAATGGCTGCAAATAACCGCCGATGCACAGTTTAGGTTGGCGCCAGGAACACTGTTGACCGTCACTGTTGACCGAGGATCCTTGCCACGAGATTGGGAATGAGGGTGGAATAAAGGCCCGTTTACACAGACGATTTTTTGTGCAATTTTTGTCGCACTTGTCGATGCAATTTTTGTCGCGCGCAAGTTGCATCTTCAAATAGCATGTGTAAACGGGCGGCGATTTCTGTGCGATTTGGGCGCAATTTGTCGCGCGATGTCGCAGAGGTTTCGAACATGTTCGAAACCTGATGCGACTTGGCGGTGATTTTTGGGAAGTCACAGCAAATCAAAGCAAATATCGCACCCGAATCGCACAGGAAATGCGACAAAAGTTGCATTGGAGAGCGCGACAAAAATCGCATCAAAAATCGCATGTGTAAACGGGCCTTAAGGTAGTTATTTGCAGGTGACTAAGTTGGGTCTCAACTCTGAAACCAATGAGGGAAAAAAGGAAAAAGTAATCAGTTGACTTCGGCAAAACACGGGCGCATTTTATCCGGTACTGAATACGTAACAATTATATATAATACGTTATATATAATTTATTTTGTATATAATGTATGTTATATATAATATGTAAATAACAGAAAAAAACAGGGTATGTTCTACACAAGTTCTAATGGTTATACCTGCAAAGTGAAGAAATGATCCTCGCACTTGCGTTTGCAATTTAAGCAATTGTAAAAAAAAGCCTGAAAAACTCTGATTCAGGGCTTCAAACTGCAACGGGATTCCTTCACTTTACGTTCTCTATCCGCAGTTCATATATTTTTCATTCATATACTTCATTTGTCCTTCTAAGTTATGGTTATACCTGTTTGCAATTTTTTTTAAATAGAACACGACTTGCATTTGACGATAAGAAAACCATGTTATTCGTGTTATTTTATGTATTCTAGCATTTTGGGCTTTATAGTTGAACTGCATAATGTATTAGACACGAAGGCACGTTTCTATTCAGTCATGTCCGGCTTGAAACCTTGTTTACTTTGAAAGCGTTTGTAAGTCACGTTCGGAATTATATCACTGCAGGGAACCAATCAATGCACCAGTTGAAATCCACTGCTTAGTTTTAACATACATTGTATTTTGGGAGGAAGTTGACATGTCGCATGAAAAATGCAATGGGATAAAATACAAAAAGAAACGAAAACTGAAAATCATTCATTTTGTGTCCGATTATAAACTGCCTTCTTAGAAAACAACACGACGTGTGGCATCAAGAAACAAAATACACGGAATTGTAACCAACATGGCGCTTGAATGAACTGGGAAACACCGAAAATGATATAAATAAAGAGTCAGTGTGCGGACGTTTTTCCTTAACCGATCAGCTAGCATCCGAGAACATTTTCACAAGTTTGCGTATTGCCCATAGCCTTTGGGATCAAGGGACTCTCTTGTGAGTCGCATGCAAATTGCAATCGATTGCAAATTGCCAAAAAGAGGTGATAAGCATATTACGTGACAGTCTAAAAATAAGAATTATGCACCCAGTTCGGGGAAGATATTTACTGAATGTGATACCAATTTTAATAATCATAATAACGAAACTGGTAACAATTATTAAATTTTATGGATCGAATGATTATATTTTGTAATTTCAGGGAAATAAAGTCATTTTCAACTGGTATCCCAGGTACGTCTACCTTGGCGGGGAATCAATTTTTCCTGAGAACATGCATTTTTAATTATTAAACGAAAACAGCGCTCGATAAATCGTGGGTGTAAAACTTTTAAATCACACAACACGGAAAAGAAGTGCACCTCCGCTGAAGTGAAACAGGAAAAGGCGTGAACAGAGCGGAACAGAAAAGAAACGAAAAGAACATTTAACAAATGGCTTACATGCACTTAATAAATTGTTGCCAAATTAGCTCAAATTGGGCTCGCTCAGTTATAGCTATCTTGGAGTTGACTTGCCTTAAAACTTATGAAGCAGTATTGAACTTGATATCGGTAAAAGCCTGAAAAAAAACCTCATATAATTGAAATGTTGAGCTTTAGTCTTCAAAAACTCAAGTAGCAGCATAGAAAATTACCTATATTCTAAACGTCATTCGCTAATTCAAACATAGATTAGAGTTGTTTGTGTTATCATCCGAACAAGAAATATTATTACAGCGAAAGATAACTGAAATATGGCAAAGAGTGCAGCTGTTTAATTGTCTCAGTTCGATGAACAGGCGATCTCTAGTGTGAAAAGAATTTCTA
Organism: Cladopsammia gracilis; assembly: GCA_022457155.1. Classification (NCBI taxonomy): domain Eukaryota; kingdom Metazoa; phylum Cnidaria; class Anthozoa; order Scleractinia; family Dendrophylliidae; genus Cladopsammia; species Cladopsammia gracilis. Next base: position 583,850 of record JAJGOT010000140.1, on the reverse strand, counting down.
TTGCTCCTTCACAATGTGTTATCTATCGAGTAAAGTCGGTAAAGATTGCACGCAATATTTTAATACGGGTTGCAGTAATAAATATTCAATCTCTCTTTCGTGTTGTTTGTACCGGTGAGGCAAGTGCAGGAATAATACTTTGGAATAAACTTTACCTAGAATTTCACTCAAGTTCACCTGTAAACGATAAGAAGTTTATTAAGATAACGCACGTCCGGTCTCTGTAATTGATTCAATTTCTGTCAGATACTAAAGACCTGGGATCACCTATTTCGTCCTCATCTTTGAGATAGCAATCGTGTCGCACAGTTCGTGATAACTATATACTTTTTGCAATCAAATCTTTTTTTGATCAAAACTGTTTTAAAAAACTTCAAAAGAGGAAGAAGAGTGTTATTGTTAAAGTACTTACAAGGGGTTTGAGTGAGTCCACTGTATCGAAGGATACAGCTCGCATCTTGCCATGTGGAACATAATAAAGAAGACAAAACCGTACTGCATCTCTAGTCTGTAGAATGTTCCAGTTTTCAGCCTTTTAAATGACTCTGGTGGAACCCTTGTTTGTGGCGTAGGCTTTACACTGACCTAGCCTTATCAGCAAGTTCCTCTATTCCCGGGAAATTTGCATTAATAGTTGTAAACAACGTAGGTGATTAACAAACGTAATTTCCGGTAATTCGGGTAAACGTCTAATATGACGAAACAACAAAAAGCTTTTCTTTTACCTAAGATTTAAGTAATTAATCAGTGTTACTGTCGCAAAAATAGTTGAGGCAAAATAACCGGTTTGCGCTGGAAAACAAGGATAAACTTTCCATCTACCGGGACGACAAATTGCTAAAATTGGAATTTGTTCGGAGTTGCGTGACATTTCAGGCTGTGTGAAACCGCAGTAACTCGTGATCGTCATGTGATCAAATTGTTTGTCTGCGCCGACTTAACGAAAACAAGTTTTTTGTCAAATTTGTCAAGACAATCAGTAGCTTGCTCGGACCAATTTCTTGTGAGCAGATCAATTATGCAAATGAAGGTTCCAGCTCAATTGAGTCCGTCGTTCGATCGCCAAAAATTGATGAAAATGATCATAATTGACCGGGCATAATGATCAATGGCGGCGACTCCATCGAAGGAGAGGAGGTGGGTGGGGGGAGTCTGGGCAAGATAATGGGGGTACTGTGATTCCAGGCACCAGCTCCTAGATCCATGCTGTAAGTACGGTTTAAGTCACCGGGTTTTTAAACTTTTTTGCACAACAATCTCAAAGCAGTTCGTTGAAAAACAATTATGTTTCTATGATTTATTAACTGGCTCGTCGCTTCGACGAGTCAGTTCTTAGAATACCCTCTTTTTACTCATGCGCAGTAAGCGCATGAGGTATAAAATCGGTGGCGTTTCTTCTTGTTTTTGTCACATTAGTGCATGCAAATTTATGCACGCATATATTATTACTAACCGGGTCGCAGGTCACATAAAAATTCTACAAAAATGTCTGCCGCGCTCGGCATGTGCTTGGTTTTCTTTGTCTTGTCGGAATAATAACACACATTCAAAATACTCAAAATGGAAAGACAAAGCTTTAAAGAATACTCAGAAGCCGCTGTAGTGGAGAAAAAGGAGAGCTGTAAGCGACGAGCGACGAAATCTTGCTTCAAGTTTTATCAGTGCGGGGGGCGATCAAATCCGAAGAAGCGGAGTTTTAAAGAATTTTCAAGCAGGCGAGGGACTTTACTATAAAAGAAATTTCATTTTTCGGTGAGAATTTATGTTGATATCAATTTGTGATTGACTTTTTCTTTGTGTCATACTTGTTATTCTAGACCGAGAAAAAGTTGCTTTTGTGAGCTTTTGTGCACTCTAAACACAGAGTCAACGGACTGTCGCGTAATACAGTTTTTGAGAATTACAAAAATTGAAAAATAACCCGGTCGTTTACTGATTTTATTGCTTTTAAAAGTAGTCTTTTCAAATGTAACAGAATGCAGTCAAGGTTTGGGAAACATTAGACGCAAACTTGTTCGAATGTTTTCTTCGTGAAGTCAATAATCACGGTAAAGGGACGCTAGTATTTAAATATAATTAAGTTAAATAGCGCTTTCTGAAAAAAGTTTGCTTTCAAGATTTTTTGATTCGCGAAAACATTATGCGAATCATCTATCATCGGATAAGAATGGCATTCTATATACACAAGAAAAGTCGGAAATTTTAGAAAACACTAGATATAATATAGCAGGTTACTGAATGTAAATATTATTTTGTGATGTTTATAATATAATTCGCAGACGCCAGCGCTGCGCACTGCAATGAGGATAAATAAATCGCCAAGCCTTCCGGAAGCAGAAAATCACTGAATTCTGATAAGCGTTTAACTCTTTTGTTCAAGGAAAAAACATTTTCATTCAAGGAAATACGAGTTTCATTAAAAAGTTTGGACCTTTAGAACAAATATTTTGGATTCATGATCATGTGAAAGCATCACGCGATCGAATTACATTCCACACGAAATTTGCATATATGAAAGAAGTGTATTTGCGACAACACTTTGAAAAAACTGTGAAGCTTGGAAAAAACTAATACCTGGCAAAATCAAAGCAGTTATTTAAAGGACTAGCTTTATAGAAAAATTTCATTTCGATTTGGTCTTGAAATCAAACGGCGGGGGGGGGGGGGGGGTCAGGATTCATGATGTGTCACGCAATATTTATTTTTATTAAAATGTTTCACCAATTTAAAGCAATCATCACCACAGTTTTCACATTATAAAAGTAGAATCTCGTGGATCCGATTACATGTATTTTTATCATTACCTGTAAATTTAGGGCTTCCACAAACTTATTGGAAATCCGGGCAGGAAAAGGGGTCTCTTGGCTTGGAAATCCAGGCGGGAGGGGGGGGGGGGGGGGGAAGGGGTCAAACAATCTTGCCATCCGTCGGTGGGGGGGAGGATTCTTTCTGGAATAACCCAATGTAATAGAAATAATTCACGGTTAACGTTTGGGAAGTATTACACTAGTGTGGGTTTGATCAGGAATCATAAATTAAATATTCAAAGCGACTACAGAAAAATTGGTAGCTTCAATAAACCCGTCTTAGAGTCTCATGCGCATGAGTATAGGCTATATGTTTAGCCTCTTGTTTTTTTTTCTGTCGTGTCACCTGCCCCGGGAATCGCTTTTGCTGCGGCCAACACCGTACCTAATTCACTTCCGGTGTTCAGAAATGGCGTAATCAGTGATGTCGGCAACTATAATTCAAATATTTACCGTTCTAATTTCGACGGAATTGTTAAAAATTAAATCTCTGTGATTTTCGGATGCGATCTATTTCTGGTAAAAGGAAAGCGAGTTGAATTTTTCTAACCAAATCATCGTTGAATAAAACACGTCCCGGCAGGTCACAGAACTGCTGAGTAAACAATATTCTCAAGCATTACTCCGTGGAGTCACGTTCAAATTCCGCACATCTCGTATTTATGTCACGCTATTTGATCGATCATATTGATATTGTTAATTTATTCGAAACCCCATCACCGATTCTCCAAAATGCCTGTGTTAAAACAATCCTGATTCCTTGTAGTAGGTGGTTTCAAGGATTTTAAATCAAAGGCTCCTTCGTGCGTAGCTAGTGTTAACACGAAGGAATGTGTTTACTAGCGAAAAAACTTCGTCGCCGATTTGTTGTCGTTGGAATATCGTCGAAAGCATGCTATGTTTTCATGACCGTTTGGCTTCAGTTTGCCCTCCTCAGGACGAGTGGCTCCTCGACGGAACCAAAAAAATGAAAAATGAAAGGGAGTGAAGGAAAGAAAAATGATAAGCCTACGACACGAGGTATTCCCAAGCGGTCACCCATCCAAGTACTAACCTCACCCGACAGGGCTTAACTTCGGTGATCAGACGAGAACCGGCGCATGCCAACCAGTGACAGTGTTCCTAAAGTTTACGTTTTTTTCTGTCCGGATGTTGTGCAAGAATTTTTATTAGGATTGTTCCATATCTGTTTTTTTCCATTGGCTCGCTGTGTATTATTTTTTTCTTTACTTTTCCTGTGCAGGGATTTATTTTTTTAATAATTGCGAAACTGAGACCAAACGAGCCAGTTTCGAAGCCCATCAGGCTCCTTGTTTCTATCAGTTTTGACTTCCAGCCAAAAATACCATATTATCTTTCCGTATTTTTTTTAGAACTTATACGAATAGGGATTTCTCCCCCGGGTTTCTCCCCTTATAACGTTATCTCCCGTTTTGTCGTTGCCAGAGTCCGCGTTACCCATGTCCAGCGGAACGGGGGAACGCAGAAGCTTGCAGTGGTCAGTAGTTGAAACTAGTAGATAAAAACGAGGAGCTCTGGGGTCGAGAATGGGAACGAGATTGTTTTGTGATTTGCGCTGTGAACTGGTTTTGTTTCGAGAATCATCACCATTCATCCTCCGCTTTTCCTAGGCCACCCAGGTGTATAAATTGGAATGGAGCTGTTAGACAAACAAAACTCTGTCTTTAAAACGGCAGCCATCGGATTAGCCGATCCCAGACCATGGGTCAATTCAATAAAACTTTTACAAGTGTAATTTACAAGTGTAGCCATTGTTTCAGAGGTTGAAAACAATAGCTACACTTGTAAAAGTTTTATTGAACTGACCCCTGAGCCCACACATAATGCCCAGATATATAAAGTTATAAATCCAAGACTCTGTACTTTAACAAGCGGCCCTTCTTGCGAATGCGTCATTACCTTAAGGGCCCGATTATATGAGCGGGGCTGGCCCGGTTAGCCGAGATGGCCTATTTTGCCGAGATGACTTTCAGCCCGGTGTTACATGAAGCGAGCCAGCCCGGGCGACAACTGGTTAGCCGAGCTGGCCCGGTTTGCCGAGATCTTAGCACGCCTGTTAAACGTAACAAAAATCAACGTTGCGATTATATGACAACCGGGCCAGCCCGGTTAGCCGAGATCCCGGTATCGCGATGCCGGGATCCCGGCTAACCGGGCTGAAAATTTTCCATGTAATTGCAGTTTACCGGGCCAGCCCGGCTAACCGGAACAGCACAAAAATTTGCCTCTCTCGATCGAAGCAAACCTCGCCTGTAAATGGCCCTTCTCTTTAAATGATAAAGAGATATGCAACGGTGTGCAAGCACGAAGTAAATAAGCTAAAATGCACAAACCGGCTAACCAGGACAGCACAAAAATTTGCCTCTCTGAGCAAACCTGCTCGCCTGTAAATGGCCCTTTTTCTCTTTAAATGATAAAGACGTACACAAGAGTGTGTAAGCACGAAGTAAATGAGTTAAAATGCACAAAAACCTCTTAATTGAAACATTTTACACTTTGCGCCATTTTCAAAACAACAACTTTCAGCCAAAGCCGTTGATGCTAAATTAGTTGTCGCCCGGGCTGCCTCGCTTCATGTAATACCGGGCTGCAAGTCATCTCGGCAAAATGGGCCATCTCGGCTAACCGGGTCAGCCCGGCTCATATAATCGATAAAAAAGTTTACAAACAACTTGCTTGACTTCTCTGTGCACATTAAACAGGATTACAGTTAGCCTCCCCCTCTCCGTTTACGCCTGTCACGCAGGCTAGACTACAGTACTTTTTCCTGAAATTAAGACAATTAACCAGAGAGCTACATAGCGGCTTAACTGTTAGGGGACGATGGTCGCGTTATTCTGATTTTTTCATGTATTTGCCTGCAAAAAAAAAAACAATGCTTCTAAAAAATCCGTCAAATTCCACAGGAAAGAAGTAGCTAAAAATGTCTTTAGCAGACAAAGAATGCTTCGAATACGAATTTTATGGAATTATTCAGACTGATTTTGTTCCTCATACTTTTTCAGGTCTATTGTCACAGCATTTGATGACCGTGCTAAACGGACAGTGTACTTGTGTCTCGGATAAAATCAGTGTCATATATTGTGTATTATAATTCAACACATTGATACACTGCCCAAATATGGTCAAAAAGTTTTCGATATACGCTATGTCTACATGACGTATATCCAACGATGGAGGTAAATTTCGCATTTTGACAAGAGAATGCAAAAATGACGGACCGGCCTCGATATTTTTTCTTCAAACTGTGCTTTGTTATCAATGTGTTGAATTATAAAACTATTATTGCGCTCAAGCTTCCGTGGTATCGCCTAATTTTAGCCGACTCGGCCTACGGCTTCGTCGGCTAAGAATTAGACGATATCACGCGCGCTTTCGCGCTTATAGTTAAGTAAAAGCAAAGACATTTAAACTGAAGTGACATAATAACACTAGGTATCCCAAATTACTTGTTCTGTTTCATGCTCTGTAGAAAAGAATTTGGAAGCGGATCAGCAAAGAAAAATTCTTGGAAATCCTGAAAAACAAAATCCGTAAAACTAAATAAATCTATTATTTTTTCACATTCATATGATTGACGTCACGCAACGAAACAACGAATGCGTGACGAACTATTAAGCAAATAAACTGACTTGTTTGAGCTGTTTCATTCCGCACAACAAAACTATTCTGGGAAATGTAGTCGACAACGTTTATTCCTTACATGTAAAATCGGAAAGTGAAGTGACTGAGTGACTTGGGTAAATATTTCGTAGGGAAGTGTGACATAACATGAGTGTGACGTATGAAAAAGTTGCGTTGTCTGCGAAGACTCGTTCCCAGGCGCTTAGGTCATTACTAAATTTGGAATCATCCAGGCCCAGTCCTGTTAGGGCGGCCATTTTGTATCGCTTCCGCCCGTTAGTGAAAACTACAATCTTTCAAAAATCCTTGTCATCCTTTCGCCGTTTTCTTGGCTTTTTCATCATCAAAGATCAGAAGAGCCTCCTTTTCAATTTTATGTGGCAATTCTGGGTTCTAAAATAATATTTGGAGCAGTAGGGCTGTGACAAGAAGGCGTAGTTTTTGAAAGACGGTTTATTTATCTGGGATAACTGAAGTTTACCGCTATGGGGACGAAAGATGACGAATACGACTATCTTTTTAAAGGTATTCACATGCTTGATCATTGTTTTGTTTTTTGTTGGAGAGGTATTGTAAAAAATGGACTGAAATTTCTAAATGACATACATTTCCACAGTTGTTCTCATCGGCGACTCTGGTGTTGGCAAGTCAAATCTTCTCTCTCGGTTCACAAGAAACGAGTTCAATTTAGAGTCGAAGTCCACCATCGGAGTAGAATTTGCTACCAGAAGTATACAAGTTGATGGAAAAACTATCAAAGCCCAAATATGGGACACTGGTAAGACGACAATGGTATTTTGTTTACGAGTTGTTCGTTTGTTTAGGCATGTAAATTGCTCAATCTTTTGAGCTGGTGTAAGCTTACAACGAGTGAGGGGGAGTGTAGGTTCGTCTTTCCTCCCGGAAGCCAGTTATAAAGTGAGTTTTTTGGAACTTTTGAGCACAGCGAACCATACAGCTCGTAAAAGAGAATACAAAAGACAAAAGTATAATGTACATGTAATTGTATTATAAAATGCACAAAGGTAGATCTCGTTGATTTCGTTGGAGCCATCAAATGGCTTCACGGTACGTGTTAATATTGATCGTGCAGTAAGCAACTTTCGCTTCTTTCACTTTTTCACAGCTGGACAAGAAAGATACAGAGCCATAACAAGCGCGTAAGTTTTCCTAAACTATGCCATACATGTCTATAAGTTGTAATTGCTTGTACATGTACCGTTATACCATGGTTTATCATCAGCAGCAAAATTAATAAGTAAATATTATTGTCAAAGTGACTTTCATTCCACGTTATGGTGTGTAAAATAATATTTAACTTTTCAAATTGTATTAAGCTTATATCACGCAAAGCATTATTAGAAACACAGTGTATGATACATAAAGATAAAAATACACATTTGTACTTGTAGACATAGATGAATGTTTTAAAACTGGTTTTGTTTTGTTCGTAAAGGGATGTAAAATCCAAATTGTGTAAACTAGTATCAGATTTTTGTATTCATCTACATGCATCATGAGAACCTTGTCAATATTCTCTGCTTTTCACCACCAAAATGCTTGTTATATATTCAATTTCATGAAACATTTGAGTATTGCCTGTGCCCGTGAATAATAAGAAGTTCTGTAGTGGCTTAATTAAAAAGGGGCTGCATGCAAAATTGAATTTTTTTCTGCATTTTTACTAAAATGCTAAAAAAAATTGTTCAGATGATCACCTGATTGGTTAGCTCTGACACTAAATTTATTGAGACCCTTTTGTTTCTGACCACAGCTTTGTCATCAGTAAAACTGTTTTTTCCAATAAAATAAAGAAGCTGTTTGGCAGTGCTTTATTGCAAGATTTTAATGTATTGATAAACATTGCTTAACTTATGTTGGACCCGATTATGATTTGTGCATTTTGAGTATTTTGTCTGAATATTGTGTATGTACATGAATGTTGAGAAAGTTGTGTAATATTAATTTTGGATTCTACATATAATCTTTGTTGTAAACTTTTTATGTGCAGTTACCTGTACATTTTTAAGCTTAACTAAGTATGCGGCTATCTAATCTTTTTTTTCAGCCGAAGTTAGCAGCTTTTTTTATAGACACAAGAGCACCACAAGAAGCCATCTTTTCATAAAACCACTGACCACACTACATCTTGTTTCATTAAACAGGTATTACAGGGGAGCTGTCGGTGCCCTTTTGGTTTATGATATTGCAAAGCACTTGACATATGAAAATGTGGAAAGGTGGCTGAAAGAACTCCGGGATCATGCAGACAGTAACATTGTCATAATGTTAGTGGGCAACAAGAGTGACCTTCGACATCTCAGAGCTGTTCCCACAGATGAGGCCAAAGCATTTGCAGGTGCAGTATTGCCCATATATAATGATGTCACATTACAGCACATCACTACTCAAAATTAAAAAGATGTCCTGGTTGTCCGAGAACGAAATGTTCTGAACAACCAAATCCAAAACATTGGTTGCATGTGCATGTGTAAATCACACAAATATCACTCTTGCCAGATCTGTTAAAGCTGGGAGAAGATTTATTGGCCCTGAGTTCTCATGCAATGGGCCTTTTACTGAAAAATGGTTGTTCTTTAAAGTTTTCTAGTCATCTTGAATGACTGCAAATTTTGAGCACTGGTACATTGCAGTAACAACTGGGAGAATTATTTTGATGTCATGTGTAAATTGTTCTTATAACCAGGCATATCTCATCAATAAAATCAATGACATCAATGTGTAATCGATGAGTAATAAATGGGTAATCAGTTGATTAGACATTGATTATTGCCGATGATTGATGAGTAATCAATAGGCCACAAAATTTTCAGTCATTGATTACTCATCGATTGCATTGATTAGTCATTGATTTCATTGATTACTCATCAATATCATCGTGTCACTGCAAATGACATTTCTATGAGGGAATAAGAAAACCTCACCATACCTCTGGTAGACCTAGCTGCATGAAAGTGAGAGTGCCAGTTGCAACGCTGCCATGTACTGCTTACGACAGCAGTATTCCAAAGTTCAAGCAGTTTTTCTTTGTAAACTAGACGCCTTATGAGTGTAAACTGGGCTACCCGTATATATCATGTTATAAAAATCGAAGCCTATTCAGTTTAATTGCTGGCGAGCGTGAGCGAGGCAGCAGTCTATTCTTTACATTAGCGAAAAAAATCAAAATTTGGATGTAAGATCGGACGCATGTGCACTTGATTGTGGTTTTATCATCCGGGGTATTGACAACGGTGATGACGTCACATTGCACGTGGAGAGGAATCTTACATGTACATGCCTGTCGCTAAACACTTCTCTCCAGACCAGGAAACACTTAGCCGTATTAAAAACCTGATTCCGTTTTATACATACTTGGCTTAATTGCTTGGAAGGTCTCTGAAGGAACGCACTTCACGAAGTAGATCATGTGATTAAGCGTGAATTATCAAATTAGTGACGAATGTCAATTATCAATCAGATAAGTTGGCGCCTTGCAAAATTCAGGAACAAGTATTTAATGACGTATGCTCAACATCATAAATGAATAGTAGTTCGATCTTGAATATAACGAGAAATGGATCACAAGACACATGCAGTTTACAAAAAAAGGATCGAGATTGAGATTGAAAAAAAAAGGATTGAGATTGAACTTACCGAGAGCTGAGGAGAAACGTCCCAGTGTATGTTCACGTTCTTGGAGACCAAGCACATGGTAGGGGGGCTATCACAATGGGTGATTTGATGTAGAGGGGGGTGTCATAGGTGAAATTTTGTGACACCGGGGAAATTCGACGTAAACCTAGACTCCCCCTGCGGGGGGTAGCCCAGTAATAAACATCTACCGCAGGAAATATCGCGCCATTTTGTTAGCTTCTTATCGTTAAGTTGTTTTGTTATCATTACGAAATTAATGAAAACGTACAATCAAAAATGAAATGCATTTGTTGAGAGCACCAACTTGTTTGCATATGTCTAAGAGGAGATAGTGTAGCTTATGAGTCTTCTTAGACAAGTCAGTCTTGCCTGCGTTATAACTTCATTTACAGGTAAACATCATTTCAATAAAAAAGGGTATTTCTCCATATTACTAGCAGAAGCTGGGGGGAAATTCGTAATAGATGAGTAATCAATAGGTAATCAATACTCCACTCTCATAATGGTGGCCAATTTATTTATTCTTAAATATGTATGTTAATTAGCCTCACTGGCCTCGGTTTAGAGTAAAAATTCTTTTAAATTTTGCACACATCAGCGAGGCCAGAAAGGCTAATTAACATACATATAAAAAAATGAATAAATCGGCCGCCATTATGACAGGGGTGTGGAGGCACGGTGGTCTAGTGGTTAGCGCGTCAGACTTTCAACCTGAAGGTCGGTGGTTCGAGCCTGGTCTCTGCCGTCGTGTTGTTTCCATAGACAAGAAATTTTACTCCACACTGTCTCTCTCCACCCAGGTGTATAAATGGGTACCGGCGACAAAATGCTGGGGGTAACCCTGCGATGGACTAGCATCCCATCCAGAGGGGAGTAGCAATATTCCTAGTTGCTTCATGCTACAGAAACCGGGTTAAGCTCCGGCCGTGTGGGCCATTCGTGGCTCGTGTGCGACTTTACCTTACTGTATAGGTAATCAATGAGTAATCAATGACATCAATGACTAATCAGTGACATCAATAAATAATCGATAACATCGATGAGTAATCAATAGGCCACAAAATATTTTGTCTTCGATTAGTCATCGATCATTCATTGATCATCGGCAATAATCAATGACTAATCAGCTGATTACTCATTGATTACCCATCGATTACTCATTGATGTCATTGATCATTGATGAGATATGCCTGGTTAATATAATATGACACTTGCTCCTTGGTGATCATGGTGTGTATCCTGACTTTGCATTGGTATTTCCAGGAGCCATTTATTTTATGCTGATTGTTTTCATGAATGTTTATAGCTACAGCTGTACATGTAGACTGTATAAGGTTTAAATCGGGTTTGAAAACTTGTTTAGTAAAAAAAAATGCTGTAAAACATTTGTGGGAAAAATACTGTTTAATTTTCAGGCCCAAAAAGGTGGTAGCCTTCTTAAACTGGTTGTTGTAGAACGCAGCACAATGGTAGTACAGTCAAACCCTGTCGAGAGACTGTCGGTATCAGTAACGTAGCACAATAGTAGTACAGTCAAACCCTGTTGAGAGACTCTGTCGGGATCAGTCACGTAGCACAATAGTAGTACGGTCAAACCCTGTTGAGAGACTCTGTCGGGATCAGGGATCACAATAGTAGTACAGTCAAACCCTGTTGAGAGACTCTGTCGGGATCAGTAACGTAGCACAATAGTAGTACAGTCAAACCCTGTTGAGAGACTGTCGGGATCAGTAACGTAGCACAATAGTAGTACAGTCAAACCCTGTTGAGAGACTGTCGGGATCAGTAACGTAGCACAATAGTAGTACAGTCAAACCCTGTCAAGAGACTGTCGGGATCAGTAACGTAGCACAATGGTAGTACAGTCAAACCCTGTTGAGAGGCTCTGTTGAGATCAGTAACGTAGCACAATAGTAGTACAGTCAAACCCTGTTGAGAGACTGTCGGGATCAGTAACGTAGCACAATAGTAGTACAGTCAAACCCTGTGGAGAGACTGTCGGGATCAGTAATGTAGCACAATAGTAGTACAGTCAAACCCTGTCGAGAGACTCTGTTGAGATCAGTAACGTAGCACAATAGAAGTACAGTCAAACCCTGTCAAGAGACTGTCGGGATCAGTAACGTAGCACAATGGTAGTACAGTCAAACCCTGTCAAGAGACTGTTGGGATCAGTAACGTAGCACAATGGTAGTACAGTCAAACCCTGTTGAGAGGCTCTGTTGAGATCAGTAACGTAGCACAATGGTAGTACAGTCAAACCCTGTTGAGAGACTGTCGGGATCAGTAACGTAGCACAATGGTAGTACAGTCAAACCCTGTGGAGAGACTGTCGGGATCAGTAACGTAGCACAATAGTAGTACAGTCAAACCCTGTGAAGAGACTGTCGGGATCAGTAATGTAGCACAATAGTAGTACAGTCAAACCCTGTCGAGAGACTGTCGGGATCAGTAATGTAGCACAATAGTAGTACAGTCAAACCCTGTCGAGAGACTCTGTTGGGATCAGTAACGTAGCACAATGGTAGTACAGTCAAACCCTGTTGAGAGACTGTCGAGATCAGTAACATAGCACAATGGTAGTACAGTCAAACCCTGTTGAGAGACTCTGTCGGGATCAGTAACGTAGCACAATGGTAGTACAGTCAAACCCTGTTGAGACACTGTTGAGATCAGTAAACTTGGATTTTAAAGAAAATGTTTACGTGTCTGTGAAACAGGCTTTGATTTTATTAAGTAACAAAGGTTGGGTTCTGGACCTTGAAGCTGTTGAGAGCAGTGATGTCAATATTGGCTATTAACCCTTTCACTCCCAGAGTCAATTATGGAGACAGTGTAGTGTAGTTCTAACTTTTGCGTCTGTGGACGAAATCTTATGGTGTGACCATTCAAATGAAACCTCTTTGGCAGTACTTTTGAGTGGTACCCATTTGTTTTTCAATATTTTACAAAATAAAATTGGGATTTTTCTTAAATTTTGATGTTTGGCACTCTTGGGAGTGAAAGGGTTAAGAGGTGTTCATATTGGCTATTAAGAGGGCTACATGGACTACCAAATTCATTGTTCTCATGTGCACTTTCAGAAAAAAATGGTCTTTCATTCATTGAAACATCAGCTTTGGATTCAACAAATGTGGAGGTGGCATTTCACAACATTTTAACAGGTCAGCATTTCACAGTTTGAATTGATTCTTCATATCATTTTTATTGTCATTATGTCTAGTGTTCACTCATGTTTGCATACAGTACAACTCAAATTAACCCTACATGTATTTTGCCTGGCCCAGGCTAACTTTCAATGTTCATAACTTCCTTAATATGTATTGAAACGCCATCAAACATTGTGACTTTTCCTAAAATTTATCTGGCAACATTTGATATGACATTGTATTGATCACGTGACTTAAAGTTTCCATAGCAACAAGATTTTGACAGCCATGTTTTTTTGTGATTTGCATATTTTCCTTTGAATGAAGAAAAACAATGTTTATTGGTATAACTTACATTTTTACGTCATTTGGCATTTATTTATTGGTTTTGATAAATCAATTTGGACGGTTTTTAACACATTCCTGTCACGCCACCATAATTTCGGACACCCGTGTCTGATGACGAAAAAAATTCCCAAAAATTTGTGTTTCTTTCGATCGCGCCTAAATCTGGAACCTAGCGTGATATTACTCGTAGCCAATAACCTGCCAAGTTTGATCTGGGACCGACCAACAGGGTTCGAAATTAACGGTTGTCCGGTTGTCCCGGACAACCAAAATTATGATGGGGCAACCAAATTGTGCTGAGTGGTTGCCCCTTGGGCAACCCAATCTGCCATGGCACTAGTCCCTATTAATAAAGTTGAAGAAATATAACAGCTTGTTGTCTTTGAAGAGTTAACGATACCTAAAAGTTATTCGAAAGTAAAACAAGTGCGGAAGAAATAGTTGAATATCGCGTACTGTTGGAAGGCTTTTCTCTTTTCTGAATGAACCTGTTGTGCTTTAACCAGCGGTTGTTATCTGTAAACATAGTCCATGATGCACGAGTGAGATCTGCTCTGTGATGCCGCCATGTTTGTTTCCTAAAGTACGATGGCTATTTGTTGTTTGCCTGTTCTCCTTTAAAACCTTTTTAAGTGATTCTTTCTTTAATAATGTTAGTTAATATGAGCCTCTTCCATTACTTATCCGTGAGAAAGTGAAGGATCGTGGCGATAACAACAATTCGGAAGCCACAAAGAAAGATGATAATCAAATGAATGCTACGGGTGTCTCAAAATCTACAGCAGAATTAGCCGCGGCGCAAGAAAGCTCAAAAAAAAAGGTTTCGTACGTTTCAACAGTCGTGGAATACTGGAAGACCCTGGCTGGAATTTCACGCGAAAGAAAACACTATGTTTTGTAGTTATTGCAGACAGTTTTAGAAAGATAAATCTGCATTTGGAAGCCTGCATTTCTGAAGACATTTGAAATAAGTTTCTTGGCAAGCTTTTATAAGAAGTCGATTTATGCGAGGTTCCAAAGTTTTTTTCCCGTTGCAATACTGTAATTGTGTTGATTTTTATAATATTAGTAAGGTTTGCGTGACTGATGGACTAAAAACAACTCTCAGAGAACACAGGCTGTTCAAAACATTTTATTAAGACACTCTTATGAAATACAGTTCACAGTATTTTTATTTTATTTCCTTGTGAAAATTAATAAAACTCACTATTTGGCTCCTGTATTAGTTTCTTAGCTTGAACTGGGGCAAGAGCTTGGACAACCAAAATATTCTATGGGCAACCAAACCAAGTCTTGTGGTTGCCCCAAGGGCAACTGGACATAGAAGTAAATTTCGAACCCTGACCAATGTGCCTTACATGACGAATTTTTTGAAAATGTCATTTTCACTTTCAATATGGCGTAAAAAATGAGACTAATAAGTACTAAAAAGTACTGTATTCATTATTTTTCAGCCAAAATTCCTGGATATGTTCCCAGTATAACAAGGAACATTTCTGCTTTCAACTTTTCCTTATAACCATGCACCATTTTGAATTTTGTTGCTTTTTGTCCAAAATTTGTGGCCAATGTATGCTAATTTATGCTAATTAATATTTTTTTTTACGCAAACTATTATGGTTTTTTGTACAATTTTTTTTCTTGAAAGCTTATTCACTGCCCTTTCAAAAGAGGTATAGCTTTCCACTCTACTGTAAATACTGTAAATACCCTGATGATAAATTAGATAAAGATCAAAGTTGTCAAATTTCACTGTTTTTGAGCTGACAGGAATGAGTTAAGAGGTTTTGAAAAATTTAAGAAATCCAAGACGGCAGATCCAAGATGGCAGCTGTATAACTAATTACCTAACAACTACGCCATATGATGTCATCCAATGTGCGGACTACAAAGGAGACAGCTTTGGGCGTACTATGTACCTTCTAGGTTTCATTGTCATGGCCTTAATATTCTTGAAGTTGCAGGGGAGGGGGCACAATTCCCCCCCCCCCCCCCAGGCTCAGGAACTCCAAAAAAGCCCCGGCACAATAGGGTTAAGGGGGCACCGTCAGGACCAGGAAAAGTGTCCCATTTATGGAGGTGTCCCCTGAATCGAGGTTTTACTATAATGAAGAAGCACCCAAACACAATGAATGATTCAAACTGCAATAGCAACCTTGGACTGTTTTTAGTTTGAGTGAAATTCATGCTCCTCATAGTGTGCTATCAACTTAAGCAATTGAAAAAGCAACCTGAAAAAAAAAATTCAGGTTTGAACAGGATTTGAACCCATAACTTGCGATACCAGTGCAATGCTCCATCCACTGAGCTATCAAGCCATATGGATAGATGGTCAATTGTGAGTTCATAATATACACGATGATAAAGAATATATTTAACTATTATACAAGAAAGTGCGCGTGATATCAGCAGTCATTTTCACTTTCCTTCAAAATGCGAAATTTACCGCCATCGCGCGCGCTGGTTATACGTCATGTAGACATAACGTATATCGATAACTTTTTGACCATATTTGGGCAGTGTATCAATGTGTTGAATTATAAATATGAATATATGAAAATCATATTTGTGAACTACGGATAAACATAAGTGAATTTTGTGATCCTCGCATTGTGCTATCAACTTAAGCAGTTGAAAAAGCAACCTGAAAAAAGTAAATTAATTTGGTAGCACACTATGAGGATCACAAATTGACCATCTATCCATTTTACTGTAATAGCTTTCCGTTAGGTAATTATAGGACAAAACACAATGTCGTTTCCTTTTTTTTTTATAACAAGATTTGTATGCCTAATAAGAGCTGAAGCTTTGTATACTTTCATTACTTGTGGTTAGAGTACATTAAAATCTTGTCAATCTTCTTTGGTGGTCGCATGCTACATTAAACTGTCCCGTTAATGGAGGTGTCCCTTTAATAGAGGTGACAGTTGCAAAGATTACTTGAAGTGAGTGGGTTTTTTTTCGGGACCAGGAAAAATGCCCCAAAGAATAAGTTCCACTGTACATGTTTCTGCTAACAGCTAGATTTCAGGAGGCAAGAAAGGGTTTTTAGCTGCGTGTGCACGCCACATGCACTCATCATGCATTGACATATGCGGCAGCTGATTTTCCTATCAAAAAGTAACACATGCAGCTCACCGGAAATGAAAATACTGTGTAAAATCGCACAAATCAGAAATAAATCGTGCATAAAATATTCCTCTTTATCTAGAAAGTTTGTTCGATGACCTATCCTGATTTTCTGTATGCAAGCAGTATTCGGTAGTTCCTATCTTACACAAGAGTTTGAGAAAAAAAATATCAAGCGGAATTTTTTTCTCATCTGACAACCATCTTTTCGGAAATAATTTGATTTCCACTAGATAGATTTTTGTCATAGTGCCAAAAAGGAAAGATAATTTAAAAAACTAATAGGTCACCAGATTAGTTTTAGAGATAATTATCAAAAACTGAGTTTAAGAGGCTCATTTCATAGAGCTGTACTGTTGCCATGGGGTTGCATCATTTTTTATAATAATATAGTTTTATTCTCATGTTATAACATGACTTGTATTAATTATTATTTTCTTGAACTGCAGAAATCTACCACATTGTATCCCAAAAGCAAATTCACGACTCGCCTGGTTCAGATGGTAACCAACCAAGTAACAATGTCCAGACTATTCATGTAGAACCCACAACAGAAGCTGATCACAAAAGGAAAGTTCAATGTTGCAATGCTTAATGACCCAGAGCTTTTAGTCTATTGTTGACAAATACATATTGGGCTGTAAGCCTTTCAGTACACTGCTAATGGAACCTTTTTTTAAAGGTCTTACACATTTCCCTAGTATATTAATGTTAAAATGAATAGTCTAAAAAAGACTGCAAAGAATATTGTCTAATTTTTGTTGGAAAAAGTGCTTTAAGGGGAACTATGTCACACAGCTCTTGGTGGTTTATTTTGCAAAATCAAATTCTTTTGCAAATTGAATAATTACATTTGTACTCAAATGTTGAGTTTCTTATAAGGTCATGTTCTATTGGGATCATCCATTCAATAGTGACCTTAATAGTTATTTGGTGAGTTTTGTTGGGGGTGTACATTAACATTGTAAGTGTGAAAAAAGTTATTTGTAAGGATAATCAAAACCGGCTTTCTCTGCTGTATATTATTCATGATCAAGTGGTCAATATTTTGTTTGTTTGGTTGTTGTTGTTGTTGTTTGGATATTATGATATATTTTTTGAATCAAGTTTCAAATTGGTTGAAAAAGAATCCATAAGAAGTTTTTTATCATTTTATAGCTGATACCACTGCCGTGTGCAGTGCCAGACCCAGGTTTTTCAAACATGATTTGTCCATCATGGTCCTCCCATGATCAGACAATTTTTGTAAGGAAATTCACACATAAACGGAGTTCACAGAGAAAATACTGATGTCCTTAAATATAAAAAAAATGATCTCAGTGCAGTATGCTAAGCCATTTTGTTCATGTGATTCGTCCACCATGATTCTCGTATCCTGATTCACCAGTTGTGATTCTCCTGTCATGATTTGTCCATTGTCAGAAAATGCTGAAGGAAATTCAGAGATCTTGTTCTTTTTGGCTGTTTCTATTTCAGGAAGTATGTTTATTATCTTTAGGTCATTTTATGGGAAAATTCTTTCACCTTTGTCTTGTCTTGGAAGGACCATGACAGGCTAATCATAGCCAGCGAATCATATTTGAAAAACACGGTTCTGCACACTACAGTGAAATCAGCTGTAAAAAAATGGACAGAAATGAAATATGAACAGAAATAAACATACAGTGTAGTTGTGATAGTGGCAACCAACATAGCCATAAGGAAACTGATGATCCCAACAGAACACAAACTAAGATTAAAAACAAACGCAAGTAAACCTTTATTCTTGCTATCTATAATCGTCATTCGTTTATTTCTATAGCATTTGGGGAATTTGTTACGTGTAAGTAGCAAGCTGCATGTACTTTTCCTCTGGTAAACATTTCTCTTGACTTGTATGTTTTATTTCCATCATGTTAAATCCCAGGTTAAATCCACATTGAGATTAAGTTACAAGTTGATTAGTCATATCAGAAATTGTGAAGTAAATTGATCAGGGAACGGATGTCAATTATTGAGACATGTGGTGTTGTTCTAACTTTTGAGTCTGTGGACGAAATCCTATGGTGTGACCATACAAATGAAACCACTTTGGCAGTACTTTGGCATGGTACCATTCTTTTTGCAATATTTCACAAAATGAAAAATATAATATTATTTGAAATGTTTCTTGAATTTGGATTTTTGGCACTCTTGGGAGTTAAAGGGTTAAAATCAACTGATGGAAACCCGGGTTTGACATGACAACGTTTTGCAGGCTAATAATAAAAACAAAATTGGAAATGATACAAACACCCCAAGGAATTGTTTGGAGTACGAACTGGACAACACTTACAAGTATGTAATCTAAATGTTTTCTTCCTGGGTTGACAACAACAGCTGCATTTTCCTAAACTGTCTCTTACGTTTGCAATACATATAGGATAGATATGCAACCAAATGTGCAATCTGCTTCTTCTTCTTCTTCTTCTTTTAGAGATTCTGAATGTATTGTAGTGATAATGTTTTAGACAGAGTGAACTTGCAAATGTGTATAAATGTATGTAAAAACTAAATTTCTTGAAGGTAATTTTGTTGCATTGTAGTTGTTTCTCGAGCATTTTTTTCCAGTGACAAACCTGTCCAGTTACATTATTCACTAAGGGTTGTCACTATTGAATGTGCAAAATTCCACTTCTTCATGTAGAAGTGACATTGAATTTACTGATCATCTTCATATGCCACCTTCGTTCAAAATTGTAATGTGGCTACAAGGCGTTCAGCTAATGTACTCATTTGGTTTCGTATTCTTTGAGTCTAATGGGAATTAAGAGGCAAGGGAATCTCGACAAACATGCAATATTTTTTTGGCAGAGAGCCTTGGAGCCATGTATGGTTTTTGATAAATCGGAACACATAATAGACTATTCCCCTGAATTATAAAATGTTTACAAGTTGTAATTAGCTGCAAGAGAAGAAAAAGACTCCCAGACACTTACTTTGGATTTCGTGTAGCTTCTCAATCCCACATCTTCAACTGAAATTTCAAACGACAGTGGTAATTTTGTGTATATCTTGCCTCGTGTATTATAACACGGGAAGCGCGAGTAGAGTGATGTGTAATGCCTCTAATTGATTATTAATCAGTATAATATTTTGGAACAAAAAATGTAGAATAAAGGTCTGAGTTACAGATGAAACATGGGCAAGATAGTCGTGTAATCTACAGAATTATTGCTTATTATTGAACACATTAAATATATGTAACAATTAGATTGTGAGCTCGAGATTCAGTAGAAATCAAGAGCGAATAATCTAATTGTTTTAGTACAAGACGTTCAAAACTTAACAAATACTCTTCACATACACTTCGAAAACGTCTAGAAGCGGCCGCCATTAAGCTACTCACTTTTTACAACAATAGATAACGTAAACAATTTATTGATTTTCAAACATGTACAGAATTGACACCACTCGCAAATGGCACAGGTTAAGGTGGTTGATTAACAATTGGTTCATGCTTTGGCGTGCACTATCGAGTTATGGAGCACGTGGGAAGTTTGGAGAGCACGAAAGAAGCGTAAAAGTTCGCCGAGGGCAACTCTAGCTTCTTGAGTGCTCTCCAAACTTCCCACGTGCTCCATAACTCGATAGTGCACAGCTAAAAGCATGAACCAATTGTTTTATAACATAGCCGGTGGAATTGTGCATCAAATCCGACGCGAAAAACGGACAACAATATCAGAAGTGATTGTTCGCGGTAAGCGAAATATTAAGCAAAATAGGAATTGGTTTTATTTCAAATTTTGTCGAAAATTCGAGTTTTTGTTCTGGACTATTTTGATGTCCATCTATTAATCATTAACTATCAATTGTAATTTTTAAACTTCATTTAATCTTCAATATATCTTATTTCTCCCAATTTTACAAATCCGTTAAGAAAAACTACAGTATTTCCTCCCAAATATACCTAAAAATCACCCAAAAATTTACAAAACACCTACCACATAACATAAATTTATGAGATGAGCTAAGCGTTTTTGGATTGCTTGAAATGTAAACCAGATATTTCCATTGAAATCATGTCAAGTGGTGGAAAAATGGCATTCAGGTGTACCCCTACCTTAATGGGTGTCCCTCTTATCAAGTACGTGGAAAAAGTGTTTGCATCAGGATTTCAAACACCGAGAAGTGGGTTGAAAAAAAAAAAAAAACAAGACGCAGCCGAGATTTTATAACTGAGGTGTTTGGATACCTGATAAAGTGCTCTTTGGAAAAAAGGTAACTGTATTTGCAAAGACCACCGTAACGAGATAGAAGCACCGGATCCTGTAGTAAAGGATCTAATCAGCTATAAAATAATAAAACAATTTGATAAAAAAAGCAAGGCTGATAAACGGTACGGAAACGACTGTATTAAATATAGCCGTTTCCGTACCGTTTATCAGCCTTGCTTTTTTTTATCAAATCTTTGGAAAATGAAGGAATTTATTCGCTAAAATCTATGCTAATTAAGATCGAATTTCCAAACCGTATCATTTCGGGTGTCAGAAAAACGCGGGGTCGGAAACGGGGCAACATGTTGCAACATATTGGATGGTATTGGATTAAGTTTGAAAATCGTCAAATTTGATCCAACACCATCCAACATATTGCAACATGTTGCAAAAGGATGGCCAAACGCGTGTAACACGTTGCGCGCAACAATGTTGCAAGATGTTGCATTGAAATATTGCGTTCGTTTGGACGGGCCTTAAGACATGATAAAATGTCTTCGTTGTTTCAGATTACCAGAAAACAAAGACGACTGGCAGTTGCTGGAAATATAAACCTCCAAACGCGCGATTTCATCGGGTGTCACGTGACAAAATACTCCAGGATTCTTGGAGCACGTTTCGGCAGCCTTGCCCAGAGGTTTTTTCTGCCCGCCCCAGGCCCGCCCCGCCATTTTAAAAATGGGAGTCCTGGGGACGAGTTTATATTTGGCTCCTTTTTACCGCCTGCGTGTGTTCAATGAATAAAGTGTCGAAATGGCTTCAACACGATCCAATACAGCCTCGTTCCCAGTCGTCCTCGGCGTGAAATAGAATGTGACGTCACACATCCAGCTGATTGGGGGGTTAAGCCCAAATCATACCTTCCAGAAGGACGTCGGACACCTTATTGAGACTTATATAACGGAGTAACTGGTTAGCTTTCAGTTGAGGTTGGGGGTAGCAGTTTATATAGTTAAATTTAGGACTAAGCAACCCGAGAAGCTAGGTGGTTCTGTGGTTCGGTAGGCTATGTGAGCCAAAGCCCAGCTGAGGTCACAGGTTCAATCCTGAGTGGGGATTTTAGATTTTCTTTTTTACACTTAAAAAATTATTGAAAAATTATTGAAAAATTATTACGTTATATAAGTCTCAATAAGGTGTCCGACGTCCTTCTGGACAGTAAGATTTAGGCACAACCCTGATTGGGAAGGTTCGCCTATCGCGCTCGGCTCAAAGCCTCTATGAGCTCTTTTTACTCGGATTTGTAACATTTTCGATCGCGAGAATTAACAAGGAAAATGTTTGAACACCTTTCATGAACAACATTCAACATGTTGCAGCTTTCAAGAAATAAAAATGGGATCCGTTTTGAATGTGTCTGCTGCACGCTGCTAAATTTTTCTTCTTTTGAAATTTTGGAGTCTATCCTTGGCCAAATTTATAAGGTCACCTGGTGGGTAGCAATGATGTTACCTTAGCCCACGCGGCTGTCACGCGCGGTCTTCAGGTCTGATCTTCATTGGACAATTTTTCTATGCTTTCAATGTTCGAAGTGTCGGCTTTTACAGTACTTAGCCTGTAGAAAGTGTGGGAAGGCGAATTTCATATGCGATCTCTTTCCGGTTGCCAGGTGATTAATAGGTTGCAATATTGTTACAGCTGTCATTCTGGTATAATACTGACCATCTTAAAGTAGGCTATTGTATATTATGCTGGCAAAATTTCGAACATAATACTTATCAAAGAGTAAGGATAAAGAATTGTTAGCATTATACTGACGTCTTTTTTTTAACTGGTCCTTTTGCCTGAAAGAGAAATGTAAACTAACATTGATGGATGTTGTTGACTAGTCCTGATCTGTAGAAGACTGAGCTGTCTGCGAGTTTCTTTTCATTGAGAAACTTGTTAGTTAAACGTTGTTGTTGCAGTACTCTTAGCAACATACGATTCTCCAAGCCTTAAAGTGCCATGAAGTAATTTTTATTTTGTCTTTTTTTGGAGGCTATTATGTCTTTATTTCGAAATGAAAAAAGAAATTTGTCAGAAAAAAATTTAAGGCCTCTTTTTTTGCCATCCAAAGTTGCACAATTTACAGAAATCAGTGTCCGGGAGACTGGAAACGAGTTGTCGATATCCACGGCGTTGATGACGTAGAAAATACTTGAGATTCGTTCTTTTGTATGCTCACAGTGTGTTTCGTTCCATGTCAGACTGTGATGAAGTGATGTCTTCTACAGAGTCTCTGTCAGACAGACAGAAAGTCGCCGAGGTCGAAGACTTCTCCTTTGCCGCCGTGATACTCGTGGGTTGAACTATTTTATACGTCACAGCTTTGTAATACAATAGCTTTGGTCGCGCGAAGAGACACTTTCTGGCGGAAAATTCAAAACTTTCAAGCCGAATAATTTCACAATGGGAAGGATCTTTTCGATGAAACCCACAAATTTAGATAAAGAAAGTAAAGCACTATCAAACCATGGAAATTCTTTTTTTACTTCATATGCACTTTAAAGCTAAAAGTTGAAAGAAACACCAGGAAATCACTTTCAGTGGCTTGAGAACTTTTCTTTGTAAACTTGTTACAAGTTGTTGTTGCAGTAGTTGCAAAAAAGGTAGTTGGCAAACTTATGAATTATGTTTAAACAAGCATTATTCTGAGCATTTATATACTGGCCTTTTTTTGTGGAAGGCGAGGATAATACTTAAAAATTGGGGCATAATGTAAAAGCATTACTCTAAAGGAAAAACATAATGTACAAAAGGAGCCAATTACCCTACTGAAAGTAATGATCACACAACACATCTCCTCGACATGGCCAGTATTTTTTGCATGCGCACAACCATATTAGCCAGGCAGCCATGCTAATGAGTCATAATGAGGACGAAACAGCTATCCATGTCTGCCATTCCCTGATTAAAATGGCTGCGCGCATACGTAAGGTACTGGCTATACCGCGGAGATGTGTTGTGTGACTATTGCTTTCAGATGGTTTATTTTTTCATTCTGGTGTTGGCGGTTCTATTGTTAAGAACTCTCCGTATATTCGGTTGGAAATATGGTTGTAACAACATAGCAAATTGAATAATAAATCGGAAGCTTGTTTTGAAGCGCACAAGAGACAGTTGCACGTTTCAACCCATTTATCGGTTTCTGGTGTCATGTCATTATTTGGCAGTATTTCGATTTTTCTTTCGTTGGTTGGTCCTTTATGAATAAAATTAACCACGACAAATAAATTAAATTAACAGACACAGACAAATAAGTTAAATTAACCAGCACAATAAAGACGCGATAATGTGAAGGTAAACAAGATATATTTTCAGCTTTTGAATATATTTCCACCCTTTCTCGATCGACCTCCAGTTTTAAAATACACTTCATATTGAACCACATAGTTCGCCTGTCTCGCTTCTCGCCAATCATATTGTGCGATGGCCAATCTTGAGGCAGCCGGCTTTTTCTGCTTGGTTTCATAGTGTCATCTAAATTTCCGTCCACAATTTGCATTTTGGGAGACAGAAAGAGCCAAATGCTATAATTTAAATTAATGAATAGTATTCGCCACATCGTTTAGATCTCCATGTTGCCTGCTGGTTCCTGCTTTTTGTTACCTGTTTGTTCGCATTTAAAATAGACAATAACACTGCCGGCGCTTCTTTCTGTTTTCTCGTCGATTGCCATATTTGTTTACATTTCTGGGAACATTAAGCCTATTGCGATATATCATTGTTTTTTACTCGCCAAAATGTTTGAGTAAATGACTGGAGGATTGACCTGACTTAGATCACATTTCATGTAAGCTCATCGTACAGTTTACTGGACGAGTTTTCCAATATCTGCTGTCGTCGGAAAGTCTTGGGTGTGTATATATGGTCATGGCCCTGTGCGGACACTTCACGGATCGTAAAACATGAAGGCAAGCCGATATCTTCGTTCAAGGCGTCTCAGTTTTGTAAGAAAGGTAAGGCAGAAGACAGCATATTAATTTTCATTATTTTCTATTCGTCTATAGAATAATATGTACAGAATGGTTTCGAAATTTCTACGTCTTATTTAAGTAATTTAGTCCTACGAAGCGAGTTATTTATCGTTGCTTGTAAATATAATTCTTAAGCTTGATTTTCGCAAGGATATTGCAAGTTACTTTAAAATAATTTGTATATTCAATAAGTACGAAGTCTGATGGCTGCAAAGCTACAGGACGGTGAAATAAACTCATTTAAGAGAACCGCCAAGTTGACTGAGTACGGAAGCAACATAAATTTTTCAAAGCGTTATGTCTGATAAAGAAATAATGAAATGAACATGAGACTTTTTTAATTTTGTGCTTTTCTTTCGATATATCTTTTAGTTTTCATCTGTCAATGCGTAAAGCAGATGTTTTCGCCTAAATATTTTCCATTGTTAAAAATCGCCCAAAACTGTAAACCTATAAACTTGACTGGACAAAGGAAAGTATAAAAACCGCATTGAGAATTTCTGAGACATAAACGCTTTGTCTCTTATGCGATTTTGTTTATTATTGCCGGTTTAGTTTCAATTATTCAGAGAGTTGTCTTCTTCTTATTCTTTTCTATTTTGTATTTGGAACCAAAGATGAAAGTTTGATTGTATAATCGCTCTCCTGTGTTATTGAAACTACAAACAACGCGCACACAAATTGAAAAGTTTGTCTGTTTTCGACTGTTTGTAATTTTGAGTATAATTTTCGAGGCGCGCGTTTTGTAAACTTGTAAGAAACTTCTCTTAAAGAGTTCAAAACATTAACAATCCATCAATCGGAGGATATATCGATAAAAGTTATGAAATCAGCTTACATGTAAAAACTTTCGAGGAATATAGAGACTGCAGTTAAAAATCGCCCAAAGCGTAGGACAAAACTGAAAGCGGGGGGAAAAGCATATCGAGTGTTTAGTGCGGGTTTAATTTCAATTATTTAAAGAGTTTTCTTCTCTTTATTCTTTTCTGTTTTGTATTTGGAACCAAAGATGGAACTTTGATTGTATAGGATAATTGCTCTCCCGTGTTATATTGCCAATAACAAACGGCAACGCGCACACAAATTGAAGAGAATGTTTATTTTGGGTATATTTTTCAAGGCGCTCGCTAAGTAAACTTGTAAAAAACTTCTTTTAGGGGGTTCAACACCCTATTTTACTACTGCACACTGTTAAATTCTTTGAAATTTTGGCGTCTACCCTTTGAAGGCCAACTCTACAAGGTCACCTGGTGGTAACAGTAATAATCTTATCCCACGCAGCTGTCACGCGCGGCTGTCAAGCGCGGCCTTTATTTTCATCTTGTCTGATCTTTTTCGGACAAGTGTCATCAATTTCATGTCTTTAAAGAACAAAATATTTTTTAGAGGTTTCGTGTTCGATATGTCGGCTTTTTCAGAATTTAATCAGTAGAAAGTGTGGAAGGATCTTTGATTGATTCACGTCCAATATCAGTGCCATGGCATTGACCTGATCTCTGTCTAGTTGCGTCATCGTTACAACTTTATTCATTGTTACCATGATCTCTTTCCAGTTGTCTGGTGATAAATGACTGGCATCATTGTTTCAGCTGTTATTCTGGTGTTGGCGGTTCTATTAATAAAAACGTATATCAGAAAACTTCAGGTTTACAAACTTTCGGTGACACCGTCCATAGCAATAGCAATAGTGTCAATGTGCACATGCGCAGTAGACACAACAATTGAGAAATACGCAAGACTCGGTGATACTTTCTTGCGAAAATAATGGTATATCATAACCATAACGGAAAACAGGTAAGCTTCAAAAAATAATGATCTTACTCATTCCTACAAGTGCAATATATTTGTTCAAGTGATGGTGCAAAAGTATGATTACAATTTCGGTTGTTCTAAAGCTGTCGCTATCCACTGGATAAATCTATGTCCAGAGGAGGACACAATTGGTTTATTTATCAAACGTTTATACTCTGGAAATTGATTTATCCGGTGGATACCCTGTGCGGGGGGATGGCTATACGGATCTATACAGGGAAGCCGCTCCGCCCAAAATGGGTACCTTTTTCATTATTGTAGTGTACGAAACGGTAGCGAAATTTGAAGTTTTATTATTTAAAAGACTCACAAAAATACACTGGAAAATGAAAGGGTAGCTTAAATTCTGAGTATAAGAAGGGTAGCAAAAAGTGGGCAGAAACTACACGCAAAGATAAAGCTTGCCGCCGGAAAATATTGAGTCGATACAGTTCTTTTATATATTTTTTCTCTTCCACAGCGTCGATGTGACCCCGTACGGGATAATCTTGTCTTAGCCTTAGCCTTATCTCTGAGGTATAAGAAAGGGATACAGCCTGGTCCCTAGACGTTCTCCCTCACCCGATTCGCGTATAATTAACCGCATATAAGCGAGTCTAATTAGCATCAAATTACCGCATGCAAGCGGTAAAATAGGCCCTATTTACCTAACAGTAGTATTCTTTGTATTACTGACGTTAGACACAGAACTGAGAAAAAATGGCTTCAGTTTAGCACTGATCTGCAGTTTAAAACGGTTAGCTTTCATTTATGGAGAGGGGAAACTCTATAAATATGTTAATGTAGTGGATATAGGTATTAGTTATGAAACAAACGACTCGGGTTCAAGGCATACACCCTTCTGATCTTTTTCTTTCTTTTACTAACAAAAAGGAGTTTTACTTTATGTAAAATGTTCAAGTGAAAGACAAAAGCCAGTTTTAGATCAGCTCTATTTTCGTTATTTCTCAGTAGGTAAATTGGGCCTACTTAAACCGCTTGCATGCGGTAATTTGATGTTAATTAGACCCGCTTATATGCGGTTAATTATATGCGAATCGGCTGCGGTTTTTAGCCTCGTTCGGGAAGATGAGAGACCCTGGGGACGAGGTTGCTCCCACGCCCCACGCCTGGAACAGGCTAACACTAAACAATTATCAGTAAATAACAAACCAAGATGGGCGCTCAAGAGAGGTGTGCGCGCAAAGAAGTTCACCACTGTATGTAAAGGAAAATCCCCAACGAAATGTGTTCATATTTAGTCTCGCATATCTCGTCCCTGCAATATTTAAAGGAAAGCTATTTATAAGTTATAACGTGGCAACTTGCACAGAAAAGTTCCGAAACTAATTAGCGACCCTTCTAGATTTCTACTCTTTGAACGTAATGGGTTATAGGCAGCTAACTGCGGTCCGAAAGTACATGAGATCGTTAGTTTCAAAGAGTTTAGGGACAAATGTTCTGCTTATGGCTTAAAAAAACTTACAAGACCAATCGTCATGCAAGGAGAAAGACACAAATTTGCAAGAAAGCCTCAATATTTTTTTGAGCTGTTTCTTTTTTCATATTGCGTATAATAAATAAACCTTAATATTGCAGTGAATATGATGCAGACAAGACAAAATAATTGGACAATTATAATCTCTTGATACAGACTAATCGGCTTTTTTTCTGGGGTCACGGAATTTGCATTCGCATCTGAAATCGGCAATGTATATCTCAGCTTATCACAAGCAAGTGAAGATTGTTTCTAGTTTGTCTTATTAATTAATAAAAGTAGAGTAGAGTTTTAGAAATATATTTTTCCATAAGCATCAATTTTCGTCAGTTGCAACTATAACAACGGGAAGTATTTTACATGGGACGGCTGAGTAGACGGCTGAGGGACGGTATTTTAAATGGGAAGACTGAAAGTAATAAGAACTTGAAAACAAAGAAACGTAAAAATGTGATCTGATTGGTTGCGCGCATTCAAGCGTGAATTCAGCACAGAAATTCAGCACAGAAAGTGATCACGGTGCGAACAGCATTTTGGGTGAAGGCACAGGGTCCAGAGGAGCTCTATTTGATCGTACAAGACGCTATTTTCTTTGAATCGTCGCTGTCTTGAAAGTTAAACTGATTGCGTTACACAAAATAAGTACCGCGGGCCAAATTACTACGGGCTCTTTTCTCTTAGCACTTCGTACCTCGTTGTCGGCACTTCGTGCCTCGTTGTCGGCACTTCGTGCCTTGTTCGGAAAGCTTCGCTTTCCGAAGATAATTGCGCCCTTAGTAATTTGGCCCGCGGTACATATTGTGTAACTCAATCAGTTAAACTTTAAGACGGCGATGATTCGAAGAAAATAGCGTCTTGTACGATCAAATAGAGCTCCTCTGGACCCTGTGGTGAAGGTGGTCCTTAAATTACGAACTTGTAGTAATAGCGATTTTTCTCGTTACGTCACCTATTGTTATTAATGTGCCAACCAGAGAACTATCGCTATAGAGGGAATTCACAAAACCCGTTAAACAAACTAAATTATCATTGTTAAATAGTCAAACATAAACAGAAGAAAACAATGGAATAGATGTCGCCTATTGTGTATTTCGTAGGTTACGTGAAACCACTCTGTCACAGTTAATAATTTTATATTTATTTTATAACATTGATTTGAAACTGAAAGAAAAAGTTTATCGAAAAATGTCTTCTTAAGGCAAATGTGTTGTCGTTTTAGTTCTCAGTAAAATTTAAAGTTAACGTTGAGTTTATGCCTAATCAGATGACCCATGGTAACTGGCAACTAACTACCTTTTTCGTAAAGGGGCGCACGTATTGATATGCGATACTCCAACCCGAATTCAGTCTTAGAGTACATATTCAGTCATTCAAACCAAATTATTTTTGTACATAACTGTCCCACTTTACTGGTGGAAAAACTGTTAAAAGGCAAAAAACTATATTCTATAATCCTGCTGCTTGTATGCGGGATCCTTCAGAATAACAATAATAATCTTTATTTAATAATCCTACAAAATGGATCAGCGGATACAAAAGTAACTGCTTCAGTCAAAAAAAAAATAACAACTGAAGTATACACTTTAAAGCAAAGCTGAAAACAGCGTATAGTTTGTTTCTTACCGCAAAATTTCAGCTAGCCAGATCAGCCTTCTTCAGGTATAAGATTTTTTACTAAATTTACAATGTGATATTAATATACAAGGAGAATTTCGCAATATAGAAGAATTAAGTCATTTTACAATGTGACATTCGATGTAAGATACAAGTAGAATTTCGCAATATCGAAAAAAATTTACAATATAATATTCGATGCATCATTCAAGAAGAATTTCCTAACAAGGAAGTATTACTTAATTCAATATTACGACCAGACATGATATACTCGCGGTGATGGCTGTTTGTTTTTACGGTCAATTTCCACAATTTTCAGTTAAATTGTTGCATGGCCAAACAAACATTATTTTAATAATATGCTTCTTATATTTTCTTATATAAAACCGGCGATGTTTTCATCGAAAACGTTCCAAGAGATAATTTTTCGCGATGAACAAAAAAAATGTGTTTCGGGTTTCGTTCATAAATTATTCACTAAGCGATCCTAGAACCGATAGCTTTTGTATAGCGGTGACAGGTGAAGACTAATGTTTACATTTTTCTAACCAATAGTTGGCCAGCGAGCTTTTTTCCTGCTCCGTCATTATTGTAATTTTAATACAAGCGTTGCTTTGATTAATTATGCTTAAGTTTGAAATGGTGTAATGTACGTTGGAGAAATTTTGGCAATAATTAGTTCTCAAACGCCGGCATTCAATTATTTTCCAAGTGATTCATGACAACCCTTCATTGTAGTTCCACTGTCGAATCCAGGGAAGCTAAGAGCTGAAGATGATATTTTTAGACTTATACTAATCGTTCAGAGGACATTTTCTGATTTTAAATAATCAAGTGAAGGTCTACGAAGTCTCGGTGATCGGAAGCGAGTAACAATAGCAAAGTCCAAAGTTTTTCAAGACAATCACATGTTATAATCCGGGATTTACATCACGGAAGGAAAATACGAAGACCGGTTAGAGTGTGTTATCGTGGGAAAAATATGTGAGAAATTGCGTTTTAACAAGATTCCTTTGAGGAAATCTCTTTATTTATTTTTGTAAATACTCTGCGAAATGGCAACAAAATGGGAGAAAGTGAGGAAAATTTCACGCGTAAGACCGGATTCGGACGACGGAGTAACAGATGATTGTAACGACTCGTTAGATGACAGCCAAGTTTTTGTGACAATTAATGGTGAATATGCGGTACGACGAACGGACGAACAAGGCTTTAAATCAAAGTTTTATCAAGGAAATCCAGTGTGTTCTCGATCTCAACCGATTCTCACGCAGAACTCTTACGACTGCTTACGACTTGCTGTTCCTCAAGACAGAGGAAGACAAAATACTCGCGACGAAGCGGGCAGAACTACTTTAAGAAGAACTTCCAGTGTATCATTGCTTAGCGGCAATGAAATTGATGGAGATATTCCCACTCGATCACATTCATTCCTTAAAAATGCCCAGCGGATACTTGTTAAGGATTTGTTTACGAAACACGATTCAAGAAGATCTCTCGGGCTGAAGGTAAGACTACACGTGTTATTT
Source organism: Cladopsammia gracilis (assembly GCA_022457155.1). Classification (NCBI taxonomy): domain Eukaryota; kingdom Metazoa; phylum Cnidaria; class Anthozoa; order Scleractinia; family Dendrophylliidae; genus Cladopsammia; species Cladopsammia gracilis. Next base: position 552,489 of record JAJGOT010000140.1, on the reverse strand, counting down.
ATCAACAAACTCCTAAAACCAGGAAACCGCGCTTTTTATATTTTAGTTGTCCTGCTGATAAATTGGTAATCTATGCAAATTCAAGTTTCTTCGTTCGTCAGTTTGAACAATTGTGTATTCAACTAAACTGATTTCTATACCTTTCGCTATTTTCCTGGGAAGATGGCCAGACCATGACTGACATATTTTACGCTACAGGCGAAACTTTAAAAGTTAATAAATCATTGCCACAGTTAAGGAAGACATTAATATTGGACTTTCTCTGCCAAGGCCACTAGCGCAACCGAAGTCACATTTCATAACTATCACGTCACTAATTTACATTTAGATGAAATAAACTACTGGTTTAATCTCAAAAGATACAAAAGAAAAACTAGGATGTGACTAATTACAAAAGTTGATAGCCACCAGGCATCAAATGTGTCAAAGTCACTCTCTGTGGGCATTTTTTTAATGGAAACTCGGTCAACTCAGGGGGTAAAATGTCTGAAACTCGGAGATAGGTTTATATTATGAAGGCGACTAATAACCGACGGCAAAGGAATAATCAAACTTGTGTTTTAAAAAGGAAAGTGTCTCTGTTGTAATTTTAAAATTGTTCTGTAAAATAGAAATATCTCCGGCACTTCAATAAAAACAGCCAGCCGATGCCACTAGGAAAAGTTCGGATGCGCATGCGTACCTCATGACAAAGTCACTTTAAAATTCAACAACATTTTAAAATAATCTAAATACTGAAAGGCCCAGTTCAAACGTCGAACTTCACATGTGCCGAACCTAATGCAAATGAGAAAAATCTATTGTTCTTGCTCATTTGCATTAGATTCGGCACATGTGAAGTTCGACGTTTGAACCGGGCCTATCTGTTTACTGAAACACATTTCATTAAAAGAAACTGTAAATTCAGGCGATTGTTTTGAATCATATAACTTTATCCGCCGGATTTGTTTTTAGTTAGAGCTACGTCATTGTTCATCAATTTAACTTTGAGCAACATGTTTATCTCAGAAATCGAATTGGAACCGTTCCAATTTAGACTGAGAAAACACTTTAATTTTCTCTTCCCGTACTTTTTATTGACGCCCACACAGGGAAGTCGACTAATTCTGCTCAGAGTTTGGATTTGATTGTTATCAACTTCTTGTTTGTTCTCTTATTTGCTTGTCTTTTTTAGCAGTTCCTTACCCTATAGAATTGTACGGTTTTCCAATATTGTTTTACAATAATATAAACTGCAGGTGAACGAGTTTGCAGACTGCTACAAATATTTTTTTTCCGTTGGGAATATTTTGTAAAACCTTATTATAACATTTTATGTGAATATGTGACCGAAAAGGCTCATCGCCAGAATCTTTAAATATTAACACAAACAGCTCCAAAATAGAGCATACTAAACAGTGGACTTACTAGGCAGAGTTTATAAAGCTAAAAATCTTTCCAATCTGAAATATCTTTGAATAATTTGATGAATCTTTGCGCTAAGTTATTTTCAACTTAGTTCAATTTTTTTGTCACGGTGTCCGCCATTTATTCATTATTCATGATTTTTCCTTTTTGCCTTGCCGTAAATTTCAGACAAGCTTAGTTGATTGTAAACTAAATTTAATCGAAGGGAAAGTAAACTGATTCCAGGGTTTAAACTGTATTTTTTACTGTTAAGAATCGACAGCTATTTGACAATAATGAGCTCTAAGCCAATAAGCAAGCGAGAATTCGCACGGTTATTTCAAAAATAAAAATTTACCACCATGATAATAAGGTCAAAGATTAAAAAGTAATGCCGTTCACCGAAACCATATGGAACCATGCCTGCGTTTCTCTGGAAAATCAGACGGATTCCTCAAAGCCACAGAAACCGGCCCTGAATCCTAAAACGAAAAGTGTCCTGAGTTCAATTCGATAAATGTTTTACACTTGTAATTTACAAGCTGGACCCTTGTTTTTACAAGCATGAGTGAAAACGAGTTCAATGAACTCTGTTACAAGTCACCTTTTTACAAACCTCCGACTTGTAATTACAGGTGTAGTACTACGCCTGTAGAATTTAGTGGTTATCCAGTTCAATGAAACTTTTACAACAGTCTGACTTGTTTTGCACAACAGCCCGACTTGCAAACTGCAAGTGCAAATTACACGTCGTAACTTACTTGCAAGCTTTGTGTTCTTATAACAATCGTTTTTTTTTTTTCAAAATTAAAATATGATTATTGGGATGTCCCAAAACAGCATTTTTAAAATTGGAACGATTTTTGAACGAAATAAATACTGTAAATGGAGCAATTAACAATAGCATTAGGGCAACTTTTCAAGAAGTGTTATTAAAAATGAATATGTCTCGGCAGCTCGTCAGTGCACACTTTTCTATTTCCGTGATTAAGTTCTATCAGGTTCGGGAACAGCTACAACTCAAGAATATAGCGAGAACACGCGTTACATGAACACACGTTACATGTGACTTTTTGGTTAATTATAACACGTCACATGGTACTAAAACTAACGTCATGTTTTCCAAAATCCGCCATCTTGGATCCCATTAAGGATTTAATGATTTTTTCGTGGCGTCAAAAAATCAGAATCATGACTGAAAAGAACTCAAAGTCACAAAGAAAATGTTAATTAAATGATCTAAGAGTGAACAAATTATTTAATAAGTGTACTGCAAAAATAAAGATAGTCAACTGAACAAAGAATTAAAACTGAAAATTCAGGAAAATTTAGCCAATTGGCCAGCTTCTCACCACTTAGGATTAATTCAAAATCATGGTACACTTTTTAATTTGCTGGTAACCAGAATCAGATAAAGGGCGAGCGTTATTTATCTGTATTTCTTTTACTAAACATTCCTATTCTTCGTATTCGTTTGACCTCATCAAAGTTCTAAAATCTAAACAGCTTTTTCTTCATAACCCTTCTTTTAACAGGTTCTTTATAACAAACGATCTATAGATCTTACATTACATTAGTGTGAGTGAAAGTTGATCTTCGCAGTGTGTTATCAACTTAGTTAACTTAAGCAGTTGAAAAACAATCGGAAAAATTCAGGCTTGAACGGAATTCTTTGCAGAAGGTAAGGTCAGTTATTGCACTGGTTATTACTTAAATTCTAATACAAAAAAAAAAACATCTAAAAAGCCATTAACACGTTTGGAATAAAAATTAGCGAGAAGAAACGTTACCCCGATGTCTTCATCAAGTTTTCATGTACGAGCGGTTATTTCAGCCCTGCGCTCACAGACAAGCTGACCTCCTCAGTTTGTCACACAATTCAACCAAGTGATCCATGGAGCAATAGAAATGAATTACATTGAAAAAAAAAATATATTTAACCAGATTTGCCAGATCAGTCTGAAATAAAATTTAAAAAATCTCATTGCAGTGATTTCATTTATTGAAGATCGCCCGTTTACCACGTGAACCGAGTGCGATTGGATTTTGCGTTGGGTTTGTGGAAAGTAACCTTGAATTCTGATTGGAAAACCTCTGTCAGGTCACTCAATAACTGGGAAAATTAATAATCATTTCTATCCAAAAGGTCGGGCATTAACCTAACGTATTAAATTTAAATATTCCCGAACTTTATCTTCTTCGATGGGAGCAAAAACTCATAGTAAACAATTTTATTAGTACCAAGTTTTGTTAGTAAACAGTACAACAAAAGCTAAATAAGCAAGACTACGAAAGTGTTTAACGAAATGAAGAAACTTTATAAAGTTGTATGAATAAAATACCGCAAGAGATAATCTTTCTCTTTTTATCATGACAACTTCGGTGAATTTACTCTATGTTGCCAGACGCCGTTTTCCCCATAGCCAGGTTTCACCTATACGGTTTCAATGTCAAATACAAATTGTTGTGATTTGTATAATTTAAGCAATTTGGCAAGCACATTCTGTTGGCTTTCAAATAAGTCGTTTTACTTACGGCCAATTAGCATTCATCAAAGTAAATATGAGTCATTTCAATTTAAGTTTGCTCGATTTCTGTGGTTTTCCTTTGTTTTTTATTAATACAAATCGTTCTGACTTTTACAGGCATAACTTGAAATAGGATTTCAGTTGTCTGTTTTCAAATCTTTCCACCGTTAAAATGCAACAGAATAAATACAACACGTTGTATGTGTATTTTCCAAAGTTCGAACTTTACTTTTTATTTTACTTTTTCATCCAGCATGATATTCTTTATCTGAAGGAGATTAAGTTTAAATTATTAAGATGTATCGACAGATGTTTTGGCTGCCTTTCTGTTTAAAAACCAAAGAATAATGACAAAATTTCAGTCCTTCGCTCCATATTCATAACTCATCTGTGAAATCTTCTCAAGCGATGAAATGCCAAAGTTGCGTACCGGCGCGATGTAAGGTAACCAATCCCTTTTCTCTTAGAAAATTCGTTATAATTTACACCAAAAACGATTCACATGTTGTATCACAAATTTAGGCAAATCACGGCCAAATACATGTTGCTTTTTCATTTGACATGGGCGGTTTATTGTTCGCACTTTTTCCTTTGTCTGTTAACTAGATTCCTCACTGGTGCTAAATTTTAAATCTGTTAGGCGATTAGCAAGATACACAACCAACTCTTGTGACAATCCATTTCCATGTAACAAGGACTGCAGAATGTATTCGCTGATTTAAAAATAGCCGCATAAAATACATTTCTCGATGAGTTGTCTAAATACGTTTCTTTAGCTTTTTAGCTACTGAGTTAAATCAGTCAAATTTCATCCGACAGTTTGATCTAGTCTTATTATAATTGTTCAGTTATTCTGTAAACGTTTTCCCATTTTATAATATTCTTCAAGAATTTTATTGTTTGCTTGAAGCATTTCCATTTCAAACTAACTTCTAGAAACATTTGTAAATTATATTTCTTTTTATCATATGGTACCATAAAATTCCTCATATGTACATATTTTACATTATAATTCAAAAACACTGTAATACAACGGCATATCTAGGGGATCCCGGGAGACCCTCCCCTTTACTTTGCAAATAAAATAAGGCTCGTAAAGCTGAATTTCAGTTTTAATCATTCGGAACCATTATAAATATTATTATTAAATATTATTATTATTATTATTATTATTATCATCATTATTATTATTAGTCCACCACCACACTCTTTTTCACTTCCCACTTAGGAGCATGTCTAGGTCCACTATTGTAATAGACACATTTTTGTTGTGTCCAGGACAGTTATATAATAGGCAGTTTTGAAACTGATTATGAAAAGGCAGTTCCAGTATTTATTCGGTGTATGTTAAAATTCAATTAAAAATCCCCCCCCCCCCAAAAAAAAAAAGAAAAAAAAACAGATGTATAAATACGTAACACTTAACTATTGGAAAATCCAACAATTCAATATGCTTTGAATAAACTGCAAACTATATCCAACGATGGCAGTAAATTTCGCAATTTGACAAGAGAATGCAAAAATGACGGACCGGACCGATATTTTTTCTTCAAACTGTGCTTTGTTATCAATATGTTGAATTATAAAACTATTATTGCGCTCGAGCTTGCGTGATATCGCCTGATTTTAGCCGACTCGGCCTACGGCCTCGTCGGCTAAGAATTAGGCGATATCACGCGCGCTTTCTCGCTATGATAGTTAAACGTATGTTTTTTTTCTTCTCTTCGTGACCTTGAACATATTGTTTGTTTAGTCAGGTGAAAACTATGGCGACGGTGAGAGGGAAACACTTCACACTTTAGCCAGGAAAGGAAACACACAGGAAATCAGAGTTCTCCTTCAGCAGAATGAAGGTCAGTTCTGATTGAAGGTTCCAGGTGCACTGTGGGTGATCCTTAAATTTTCTTTGAAGTTACACTCGAGGAGTTTGACCATGTCGCGCATAAAGTCCCGTAAGCGCCTCCAAAACCGTGTCGGGGATTTTCGAAATTCGCTTTTGTTTTAAAGTAATTGGCACGAACGCAAAACGGATTAGATAGAAAACCACAATATTAGGCAATCTTGAAATCGGTTTAATTTTGTTTTGAAAACAGATATCAAATTTTGGAGGCTAATGTCTGCTTAGTATCATGCAACTACCGGTAGTTTCGTGGAACGAAAAGGTAGCGCGGGTAATTCGCGTTTATAAACATCGGTCATTTCCCGTTTAAAGTACCGTGTCGCGTCTCATTTTTACTCTTTCGACGAAACTATAATTTTATGCGTTTCTCCTTTTTTTAAGGTTTAAATCGATGATTAGGTATACATTTGTTGTACGTTGTACGTTATGCACACACAACCAGTCACTGTTCTTCAAACTGGAGAACAAAGTGTTTTCAGTGGCAAAATTACTGAGAAACGAAAAATAAATGCCTCCGCCGTTATGAATTTGTAATAAATAGTTTGGAGTTTATATGAGTAAATGATAGTTAATACAACTTCCGCGGCGACCTTCAGAGAGGTGATCTTAAGGCGAGGTTGTTCTGATAAGTAAATAAAATTAACTACTTTATAAGTTTTTGTTCGGGTCAAAACAAAATGTTCGTATTAACTGCTGTTCCACTGTATTCGTTAATAAAAGAAATCACTGGGAAATAACAAACGAGAAATTTCATTGAAGACTGCTCTTTCATACAAACAAAGCGCAACTTGAATTTTGTTGGCCCCACATCTATCTGAAGATTAGTCTTCTTTCCCTGAATATTTGGTAGCATAACTTTATCTCTGAAATTAACATCTACATCACTGCATCGTAAGGACCGTAAGCTTTACACTTTTTCCTGCAGACATTGACAAAAGAGACAGTTATGGCAAAACCGCCCTCCATTGTGCTGCATCAGCAGCACAGGCCAATACGGTAAAATATCTCCTACACAACCATGCAAACCCAAACCTTAAAGATCACAGAGAGGAGGCCGCCCTACACGCCGCGGTACGGACTGGCAACGTGGAAGTGGTGGAGGTAATTTTAATGCTTGAAGATTTCAAGTGCTTTTGGTCTAACTTGAAATTGTGTATTGTGATTCTGTATCATATGTATTGTATGGTGAAGTTTATTTAGCAGTGCAAATGCAGGATACGTTTAAAATAGGATAATTTGTAAACTCACTTAGCACAGAGGAGTTTAACCGTATTGTGCCTGGGCTTTTTTTAGTTCCTAAGCCTGGGGAAGGTGCACATTGTGTCCCCCCCCCCCCCCCACCCACCCCCCACCTCCCCCCTCGTAACTTCAAGAACATGAAAGCTATGACAATGAAACCTAGAGGGTACATAGTACGTCCAAAACTGTCTCTTTGCGGTCCGCACAATGGAACGATGACGTCATATGACGTAGTAAGTAGGTAATTAGTTATACGGCCGCCATCTTGGAAATTAATCAAAACCAATAAATAAATAAACGCTAAATGACGTAAAAATGTAAAAATATGCGAATTTCAAAAAACATGGCTGTCAAAATCTTTTTGCCATGGAAACATCAAGCCACATGATCAATAAAATGTCATATGAAATTGTTGCCAGATCAATTTTAGGATAAGTCACAAAGTTTCATGGCGTTTGAATACATATTAAAGAAGTTATCAGGGGCGGAGTTAGGGGGGTGCAGGGGGTGCGCACCCCCCCGCGCACCCCGCCCCTTAATATGACCTGCATCTTGCTTACTATTCTGCAAAGAAAAGAAAGAAAAACGTGGTTACGTAATTCCTTAGAGGTGCACCCCCTCCGAAGAAAAATTCTGGATCCGCCCCTGGTTATGAATGTTGAAAATTAGCGCGAGCACTTTGTGCCCCCCCCCCTCCCCCTCCCCCGGCCCCCCAGGCAAAATAGGTTAAGTAAAAAGTTGATTGAAAGGTCTTATATATAAACAACAAAATGCTGCACTTCCTTCCCCTCACAATTCAATTTTTCTCATATTCCCAGGCCTTACTTCACCACAAAACAACCAATGTTAACATTGAAGGACGAAACAAGTACACACCGCTTCACAATGCTGCTCAGCTGGAAAATAGAAACGCGCTTGAAATCTGCCAAAAGCTGGTAAGGACTTATGGATGACGAAATGTTTGCTTCTCGGACGTTAGACCCAACGCCTTTTGGTGATTTTTATCAAGACATAAAGCCATAATTCTTTCAAGTTTCAATCTATCCGAGTCCATCCTGACCAACCTTAGCCCAAAGAGACTTACTTATTTTTTATGGCACTGATAGAGCGGTTTTTACTCGAAAATTGTTGGTGATCCTGTGTGTTATGTCTTCTGTTAGTTGGACTGTGGTGCTAAAGTAACTGCTCGAGGAATTGATCAGATGACCCCGCTTAGCGTGGCGGCTCAGAAAGGTTCAGCGGATAAAATGGCCCTCTTCTTCAAGAAATGTAAGACATTTTGATTAGTTGACAAGCTTCCGTAGTTGATTAACTAAAATTCGAGACATTTAACTACAGGTTTTTGACATGAACGGCAAACCGCAAATGGTAGTTTCAGGTTAGGCGTTTGGCATTTGAGATATCATGACTTTTACCGGTTTAGCTAGAGGTTTTCACTCGCTCGGTGTTGATCGCCGCCATATTGGATTTTCTTTCTGTGCAAATTCTTGCTTTTCGAAAAAAGACAAAATGCTCGACATGCACTCTTTCGACTTAAAATTCTTCTCTATATCTAGACAGATAACTACATTACATATTTGTACCGTCAATACGTGAGATAACTGAAAAGAAAAGCAAAGAAACCTTGAGGGAAATCCTATACCTCCTGCCGTCGAAAACGTGCGTTTGAAGTCAGCGCCTGGTCACGTGACTTCTAGACGTTTGCGGTTTGACGTTTGCAAGCCGAAAACCTGTAGTTAAATGTCTCTATTGAGCGATCTTTTCCGTTGACCCGACGAGGTGGCCGAGTGGTTAAGGCGTTGGACTGCTAATCCAATGTGGTCTGCACGCGTGGGTTCGAATCCCATCCTCGTCGTGACGTGATTTTGGTTTTTAATCTTATTTTATCTAACACTTAGAAGAATCGTACAAATATGACACATTTTATTCATCATCACTATACCCGAAAACATATAATTAGAAAATTAAAACTTTTAGGAAGACCTAAATAAACATATCTGAAAATTTATTAAACATTTTTACGTCACAGGTAACGACATCAAAAGAGGCACAAAACAGCAGCAAGACCTAATCTACGGTGTTGACTTTGAGGGCAGCTCCCTACTACATCTGGCAATAGACAGTGGTGTTTTAACGGTAATGTTAACAAGAATTTGATCCGGATCAATTGTTTAGATTGCCGTTTAGCTCACAGACCTAACATTGTTTTTTTTTTTTTTCAGGCCGTCAAGTTATGTTTGGACTATGGCTGCTCTGTGACAGCTGTTAAGGTGTGACCAGACTTCGTTACTTTTGTTTTTCTTGTGCTTTGATCATGACTTTGACGACGTCAAAACCGAAAGTCCTTGACAGCCCGGCCTGTGTTTTTAGTCCATAATGGAGAACTGACAAACAATATATATATAGATTCATCTAACACACTTGTCAAATAATGGGTCAATAATAGATAGACGGGTCGAAACTGACAAAAACTGACCAAGCACCGTCTTTGAAGTCTTCACAACCAATGACATCGCGGCTTTACCGAACAATCATATCAACAGCCAAACACTTCAACTGACCATACGCACATCTTATTGTAAATTGTAAGAACGTTGTCATAATAAAAATATATAGCAAATAACAAATAGAATTAATGTACATGTAGATACTGTATATGGATCTTAGGTACGTACCTTGGGTTAGCTGAAAATTCAAATTAACTCGAATAGTATTTTATATTTGGTTTAATTGTATTTGGTATTTTGTTTTGCAGAGGTTGAATGGTGGAACTCCTATCCATTTAGCTTGTCGGCGCGGTGCGCTGGAAATCCTGCAATGTTTGTACGAACACGAACCAACCGCTTTCAAATTTCCTTTAGTAGACAAAGAAGCCATGACTCCCTTACACAGGTAAAATTGTAACGATTTACAGAATATCGCTTTCTCTCTGGTAGTACTGTGACACCACGCTTTCTTTCAGACCAGCCAAAATTCAACTCAACTAAGTTTCAACGTCTTATTTCTAATTATTGTTATCGCAGACTCTTGATTATTTTACATACGTGCACTTTTAAAATGCATTCTGCGTTTGGCGTTCTGCAAAATATCCTTCCCGCATCCAAGTTGCCAACGATCTTCCGAGTAATGACCCCTCTATCCATAGAACATTTCCTTATTTTGTCCACAAGGGCATCTTTTACCAACAAATCCAAGGTTGTGCTATGTGATTACCTATGTCTCCCATCCTCGCTGATCTATACATCATGATACATGGAGCACATTGAACGAGCAGCCCTTTCCAGTCTTTCAAATGTAAGTCGCCGATAAGTCAGACAGGTAATTAGTCATTCCGCAAACTCATTCCTCTTCATTTTTACCCTCGCCACTTTGAAATAGCAAATATTCCTGTCAGTGGTTGCTATAAAGCGTTTGGAATCTTTTTTCTTGTAGATGCGCCATGTATAATCATGTCGGTGTTGTCCAGTTTCTAGTGGACCATGTAAGTATTGTTATTGTCAGAAGCTAAACTAATTTTCAACTTTACGTTGTTATAGAAACCAAAAAGATAAAAGCGATTGTTGGAGTGCATCCTAGCCGCCATGGCACGTCTATTGTCGTTAGACATTGCCGAGGCTGATGGCATGCTAGCATGAAGTGGGCTATTTATGACCAAGAGGCACTAGTATAGGGGTGTCACGTGCCCATAACTTTAGTGGGTTTGCCAAACAAATTATTCATTACCGTTGTTCCTAGATTTACATGAATACTGCACCAAGAGACATGAGACTGAAGTTCCACTGTGCAATACTAGACCCCTGTCAAATTGAACCTTTTTATACGAAGTGTCCAACCCTATTCATTTCTTATAACACCACATTACGTAACTGTTTTTATCAAAACTCAGTCACAGGTTTATCTTGGAATTTTCTTTTGTTCTCTGATATACTTTGTCTATAGGAGGTGGATTTCAACCCACGTGACCGAGAGAAATACACGCCATTGCTCAAACAATTTATTCATTCTGAACCTGCATAGAGAGACGGGCATTACCGTCATTATGGATAAGCGCTGTATAAGTGTTATTATTATTATTATTATTATTATTATTATTGTACCTAAATTTAAATGAATACTGCACCAAGAGATATAAGACTGAAGTTCCACTGTGCAATACTAGACCCCTGTCAACCGTTTTTAGTCGAAGTGTCAAACCCTTTTCATTTCTTATAACACCAGAGTCAGTCACAGGCTTATCTTTGAACTTTTGTTTTTTCTCTGCTATATTTGTCTATAGGGGGTAGATTTGAACCCACGTGACCGAGAGAAATGCACGCCGTTGCTCTTAGCCGCTGCTCACGGCTGTTCAGCGGTTGTCTCACTCTTGTTGGAAAATGGAGCTGATGTCACTTGTGAAGACGACAAAAAACGAACGGCGCTGCACTGGGCGGTGGGACAGGACAGGACTATCGAACGACTACTAAAGGTAAATGGCTCGCGTCACGCAACAAGGGCCCGAACGACATGACACGTGATTTCGAGTAATTTGCATTTGAAATCAGCTGCTCAAAATGGCGGAAGCCTTGCGGTATGTGCATTCAAGGCGCAATTTTTACGGTTTTAATTTTTTTTCCGGACTTTTTTTGCTTCCATCATATTATTAAGGGATTGAAGTGGGTAAAAAAGCTGAAAACTCAAAATCGAGAAAATATGTTGTCCAGGCCCTTTTCGTGTAACCCTTAGGGTATTATTCTAGAAATGTATGCTGATAGGAACAACTTTTCAGAAAGAATCGGTGCCCTCTAAGAGAAAAAAATTACAAATCTGATTGTAAGGCTGGAACTACGGAAAAGGGCCAGCCTTGCATTCACTTTTGTATTTTCACATTCAAGTGACGCCAAGCACGAGATCTTTCACGAGGAAGATCCGGCAACTACCAGCAAGTTTAATTTCTGCCTCGTGCGGACCTCTGCATTCAAAGGTAAAAATTAATGTGAGCCACACCCACAACACGGGTTTGTGGTACCCTTTAGGGGGTTACTTTTAGAATTATCCTCCCCCCCCCCCCCCCCCCCCATTTTGTGTTTTACCGGAACAAATTGAAGTTCTGGAACAAAGTTCAGAAATTCATGAGACAGGTTCTTATTTCTTTAACCCTTGGTCTAAACGGTAGTCAATGGTCACTATTTGCTTAGCTTATAGGTTTTGAAACAACGTTGTTTAAAAAATCAACCCTTTAACAAAGTACAGAACAACTAGATGGTACACCATACAAACCAAGAAATCATTCCTTTAACTGTTTACTTGGATGAAACAAATGGACTTATTTTTGTTAACACTACACGTGAATGTGACGAGGTGGCCGAGTGGTTAAGGCGTTGGACTGCTAATGTGCTCTGCACGCGTGGGTTCGAATCCCATCCTCGTCGCGGCCTGGTGTTGAATTTTGCTTTTTGTTATAAAAAGTTTCAGAAGCTAGCGAAAAACAACAGCAAAAGGATAACTTATAAAAATATGCACTTATTCATTGTAATGGGAAATGACTGTGAAAACAAAAAGATTGTTGAATGTGTATTTTAGATTAATCAGACTTCCTTGGTATCGAAAGCAAAACAACACTATAATATTTTTGTTATTTATTAATTATTTATTTAAAGCAAGTTGTTCTGCAAAACGTTACTATTCTCACTGCACAAATGATCAAAATGGTTAATAAATTGACATTGCAGTCATTGAAGGGGGAGGGGAGGGTTGGAAAGTTTTGACTGTTATGACTTACCCACCTCCCACAGTGAGTTTCTTCATGTGTCGTGTCGCCGATTATTCCCCCATATTTAATGCGAGCCGACAATTGTTGCATTGCTGAATTATTATTCAGTAGTTTACTGTTCTGGCGTGTCGTGCAGGATCCACGAGTTCAAGACCTAAAGCTTGTGAACCAGCAAGACAGCACAGGGGCAACAGCTCTTCATTATGCAGCACAGGGCGGTTTCCTAAAGGTGAGTGGCCTGTGGTTAGCACATAACCTCGTCCCCAGGACCTTCTCCGCTTTCAAAATAGCGGAACAGTTATTTACTCGGAAACCTCGCATTTGATTGGCCCAAAATACAAATAATTTACTTCATCAGTAGAGCAATTTTAAAATCTTTATTTAGTCAGATATATAGAACAACAAGAGAACAACCAAAAACTTCTGAGTCCTAATTCAAGTCTCAATTCTTTCGAACGGAAATCACCATTTCCAGTTAATTTTCGTTATTATTTTTTTTACTTGCTCAGTCAAACTATTGTCAATCCCAATTTTCTAAAATTGAATTTTATTTTTATATTCCCCTGGATTTCCATTTCTTCTTTTAGAGCGTGCTTTTACTCCTCAAGAACGGAACAGATCCAAGTTTAAAGAACAACAAACTCGAAACTCCGCTTCATTTAGCTGCCAGGTACGTAAATGTATCAATTCATAGAAAATAGCGTATGCATGTGTTGCTTTTGATTTCTCTCAGGGACTTATTAGCCAAATAACACATGCTAACATTCGTTGCGGAGCTCATTCATTCATTGGTTGGTTTGTTAAGTAAGTCAGTCAGTCAGTCATTTAGTCATGCAGTCAATCTGTCAGTCAGTTACTCAGTTAACATGGTAGAAAGCTAGTCAGTTAATAACTCATCACATTACTCTAGAGTTTTTTTTCTGACAAACGGCCCCCTCTCTAATCATAGACCTTTCACGAGACTTTATAATTTATTCGGTTTAGATATCCAATCTTATATAGATTTCGCCTATTTCATTCCTTCGTCTTCTCTGCATTTAATGATTAGTTTAATGATCAGTTTGAGAAGCTTTAACAAACACGCGAAACAGTGTTTCGTCAGGTAACCAAACACATCGAAGTAGGTTAAAAAAACTCGGCTGTGTCACTTTTTTCAACCCACTTCTCGGTGTTTGCAAATCCTTATGAAACACTCTTCATCTTGTTTGATATATTACATTTTTTTATCCTGTTTTTATTTTAGTAATGGCTGGCTATCTATCGTGAAGAAGCTAATGGAAGGTCGACAGACTCGTTTAATGAATGTAGGAAACTTAAGTGAACACACGCCTCTTCATTTGGCTGCTTCTAATGGACAAGACAAGGTTGTGAAATTTCTCTTGGACAGAGGCGCCACTATAGAAAGGTACTTACTTTCAATGACTTTTATAACATGGTAATATGTAGCTGTCTCTAAAAAGGTTAAGCCTCCAAATCAAACCCCTTTGGCCTGGTTCAGCGTATGTATGAATACTGGACTTGTCGCACTATTCGACAGAATGTAATTTACATTTATTTAAACACAATATTTTGGTTTCAAATTTATAGAGTGTGAACAATATGTTTTGTAAGAGAACACGTGTAATAAATTAAATTCGCCACCAAATTGCACAATTTCAATTCTCTAAATGGATTTAACAAGGCAGAAACAAGACCCTAGAATGTCTAGTTTTGAGGCTTTTCCGTTACTTTTAGGGATACAGACGGACGTACTCCATTGCATTTTGCCGCAGCTAAAGGTTCGTTAAAGAGTGTTCAGCTAATCTGCGCTGCGAGTTCTAACTGCATCAACATAGAAGATAACGCGGACCAGGTAAGAAAACGTCAGAAAAAATAATGTTCAAGTCGGGACCGATTTCAATTGTTACGAATGACCCGTGAATTGTATGGCAAAACATGCGTACTAAATTCACGTTCAGATACCAACCAGCCGACATATCGGGTCGTCCAACAATAACGTACCCACTGAATAACGTGTTAATCGTGACCAGAAGAAGATACGACAATTATACAGTTACCCTTAAAACAGGTGTTTTGGATGTGGAATGATGCATTATTTCTAACTTCTATCTCATCTACCCTCAGGACACCGCTTTGCACCTTGCAGCCAAAAATGGTCATGCGGGCTTAGTGACGTATCTCCTATCCCATGAATCTCAGAATGTGACGTATAATGCGTATAACCAAAATGCTTTGGATGTCGCCATAGAAGCGGGAAAAGAGCCTGTGGTTTTGACCATCGCAGACCACGCACGGTAACGAAACTGTTCTGACGTGAAATCGTCATTTTAGGAATGGAGTGTTTTCACTCACGTGACCGGCGGCCATATTTGAGTGCTAAAACAATAGGAAATGTTTGAATAAGAATACAGCTTAAGTCCTACAGGATTCGTTTGGGACATCATGGCCGCCATTACATTGTTTTGGGACACCAATATAGCTGCCGTGACGTCACGTGAAAACACTTTATTGTGGCCCTCTCTGTTTGGTCTGTAAGCTAGCGGCATAAGCCGCTGACCGTTAACAACGTAACGCTAGATTTTTGTCTTATCATGATCTTTTATGAGGTTAAGACATTTATTTACAGTAAATTAAGACAATTTATCTCAAAGCTACTGGGACTAACTTAAGAACTAATCTATGTGTAACCTGATCTGCGATAAATTATAAGATATAACATTAGGTCTAGAGTATTTGCAACAGCTTTATACCTCTTATTACACCTTTTTCATTTCATTACCGAACTTAACAATTGCCATTTTTTTTTTTCATTATCACCACACAACACGCTTTCGGCGTTGTTGATCCCAGCAGTATGCAGGACGCCTATTATACATGATTAACAGTAGTATATGGCCTGGCTCGCCACGAGTCTCTTGTAGCTTAGTAGTCAGAGCATCCGACCGGTGAGCTGAAGGTCATAGTCTCGAATCCTGCAGGGAATCAGATTTTTTCTTTGTCCTTCGCGCGTGAAATGATGAACAGTGCATCTTTTCAGTTTTTAAAGCTTTAAAAGGACATGCCTGCAGTTTTCTTCAAATATGTCCACATATCTTATTTCGCTTGTTTCTGTTGTGAAATATCCATACTGGGAGCTACGTTTTGTTAACTTTGATCTGCACTTTTCTCTACAGGTACCCGAAAAATAATACATATAAATAATTTCCACGTTTTGCTTTTTGCACTAGATGGAGGGAAATGTGTCATCGGGTAGAAGAAGGCTTAACACAGCTACAGCGCCTTGTTATGAAAATGCCAATCGCCGCAGAGGTCTGTTATATCTTGTAATATTATCACGAAACATTGACCACTATTAAAAAGATTGGAAGCCTGGGGCGAGAGTGATCGAAAAGGCGCGAAACCTTGCGCTGTTTCAGTATTTGTTGGCAAATTCAATAAATCTGTTCTTAAGTTCATGATGGAAGTTATTTCTTTACCATTTTTTAAATAATACGTTCCACAGTTAAATGCGCAGCCACTCGCACTGGGCTGTCACTCTTTTTGAAAATTTTAATGGCCTGTTGCTTCTTGGCTGCCTTAATATAGCACCAGACTTTCTCAAATACTAGCCATTTTCACCTCTTGTTGGAAGAAAATTAACTTCTCTTCTCTATACTTTTTAAATAAATAAAGATGCTGATTATCTTACAATGGAGGTCATAAGTAGTTGGGACACTTGTGAAAAATGTAGTACTACTCTAATTTTGGGCGCATCCCCACCCCCACCCCCCCCCCCCCCCCCCCCCAAACAATTTTGATTAATGAGGTAAATACTCTTTGAATACAAATGTGGGTTCGATCGTCAAAACTGAACATTGCCTGGGGGAGGGGGGATAGATTATTTGCACCTTGATAAGTGCCCCGACATTATTGTCCCACATTGAATGCCCTCGAAATAGCAATTTAACTCATCATATAGCCTACTCGTTTCATTCCTAGAAATTTCTCGACAAATGTGTAGAGGAGAACGGTGATAAAGACAAAGGTGAAGATTATTCGGTGAGTCTTTACCATAACATAATTAGTTACGTCAATCCTCTCCTAAACAGTTTGTGAACATACAATTTTCATTCACTTATAGCAAAGTTAGTTGAAATATTTTTTTTTTATGTTTAACTATTACTCAAAGTTAGCAGTGGAAAACTGCATTGGAGAAAGATAAATATGCCAAAACTCGCGATTAAAGTTAGTAGGGGCCATACTAATCATTTCGTTTATTCTCATAACGACCATGAATGACTTTCCATCAACAATGACAGGGGACGCATAATCCGTCTGAAACGAAATTGGGCATTCATTGTCCGTCTGGCTATGTACGTATATTGCAGTTCATCTAGTATAAAGACCGTGGGCACAGGATGCGTTATACGTCTAGACTATCTTCCGTAGTGCGTCTTGAACGACGACTTACGGAAGATAGTTCGTCGAAATGCATTATGCCTATTGTGCCTGTCTTTATACTAGACGAACTGCAAGACTCCTAACCAGACACACTACAAATGTTTGCGTCTCTAGTGTAAAAACGGCCAATTTGAGTTGAAATTCATAGCTGAACACACTTAGAGTTTATAGTTCAATGCGAGTAAAGGATTGTTTAAGGCATATTCTTCATACAATACTAGAATATTTTAGGATTTTTTTACCGGTAGTGGTAACGGAACACGTTTTATTTCTATTGTTTGTGAGGTATAGTACTCGAGTGATAAGAAGTAATTTTTCCTGCGCAGCGTCTGATAAAAAGTACTAAAATGTAAAATTTATCCTGAAGAAGGCAGCATAACCGAAACAGCAGCGAAGATCACATATAGTTTACATTTAGTACTTAGATATTATGGCTCGTTAATTTTTATGACGTCACGTCGTCATTATTTTCGTGTTTTCTTGTCTCCAGGTAACGTACGACTTCATGTTGTTGCAAGGCATGCCGGACATTAGAAAAAATGATCCTAAGAAATTTCTCGACAGCTTACATGTAAGTTTATTTTCTGACAACTATTACTTGTTCTGGGTGTTTTGAATACGCCTTTTATCGCCATTATCGTGCCGTAGTTTGGTGAAAATAATTCAATAAATTATCTCATATTTTCCAAATCTATCAAAAGGCGTTTTATTTTCAGTTTCCCATGGTAACTGAAAATTGGATGACATTTGACTCTAATTTTCTAACTCGTCCCCAGACCCCCAATTTGACCCTTAAAATCACAGCGGAAACGCCATTTTTTGCAGGGAGAATCAAAATTTCGCCCATTTATGAATTACTTTTCGGAAATCCACAGTCGGATTCCAGTAATTTAGTTATCATTATATCTGGAAACGTTAGAATATTTTAATAACTTAAAAAAAGTCCCGTCATTTTGACCTAGAAGTGACCAATGTCACGCAAAGGCTTGTATGGAGTTCAACCGCGCGGTCATCGCTTTTAGCGGTATAACTCATTTTAATAGACGTAATGTCAACATCCACACTCGGTTTTGAAGAGACTGAGATCTAGTGAACATTTTGGTGGGAAATATGATTTAGTTGGAGCGAAAGAACCCCGTCATTTTGCCATTTTTTCAGTGCAATATGCCTTGACTGAGCCCATTTGACTTGCGCGGACTAGCGCCCAGGCCGTTCGAGTTCAACTGCGCATGGGTAATAGTTCATTTTAGTAACGCGCACGCCCAGAGCAAACGTCTCCTTTCAGGAGGCAATTTTTTGGTATGATTTTTTCGATAAATTTGAATTTTGAGTTAAATCCAAGATGACGCCATTTGTCCGCTATTTTGAATGACGTCACAGATCCCCACCAGCGCCATAACCCATAATATTTACCTTATCTTGCTTTTATGTCCGAGGGTTAATCAGGCTGTTCTTATCCCTTTTTTACAGAGCATGGTCAAATATAAACGAGTTAACTGTTTATCACACCCGGTTACTGGAGCAATGATGAATATAAAATGGTGAGATTTTATTTATAAATCGGAAAAAATCAGTTTAATAAAGAACTAATCACCAATGTCATATTTGTGATCAATTATAGTTCTTTAAACTGCAGATACTGATTCTAAGTGGGCGGTTTATAGTTAGTTGCCATGAGATTATTACAAAGGCCGGGTAAAGATATTTGTTCCTTCCAACGCAATCCTTCCAAGTCGTTGACTTCCGCGAAAATAGTTTGCACAACTTTATTACAAATCTTGTAGAGAAACCATCTAAAATTGAAGAAAAAACAACTCCTTTCTCATTAAATTTTATTCGTGCAAATGATGATTATAAACAAGGACAATTGTTTTTGTAATAAATGACTACATTATATGACGTCAAGAACAAAGTAAAGGTAAAGGTAAAGTCGCACATGAACCACGGATGGCCCTCACGGCTGGAGCTTAACCCAGTTTCTGTAGCATGAAGCAACTAGGAATATTGCTAGTTGCTAGTGGATGGGATGCTAGTCCATAGCAGGGTTACCCCGAACATTTTGTCGCCGGTACCCATTTATACACCTGGTTGGAGAGAGACAGTGTGGAGTAAAGTTTCTTGTCTAAGGAAACAACACGACGGCAGAGACCAGACCTCGAACCACTGACCTTCAGGTTGAAAGTCTAACGCGCTAACCACAAGACCACCGCGCCTCCACCAGCGTCAAGAACAAGAACAAAACGGATTAAAGTAACTCAATGTCTAAATGTATTACGTCAATGTGAGGCTAAATCTTCACATTAAAGAGTATTATGGTTTCATTTTGTGTTTCATTTCAGGCGAAGCGTGGGCTGGAAGGCTTACGTCATGAATTTAGGATTTTATATTTTATTCCTGGTGATGCTGACCACAATGACCGTATTATTGGAGAAGGATGATGAGACAAAACAAAGTCCTATGCTGCAGTTTCCACGATTCGCTATTGTGGTTATGAGTCTATTCCATTTGCTTAAAGAAGTGTTTCAAATATGGGACGAGGTAAGGTGATAATTTGTCAGTAAGTCTTGTTTACACCTAACAAGGAAAGCATTTACGTGTATGATTAAACACAGTGGTCAAACAAAACCAATGCATTTTAACACAAAAAGGGGGTGTTTCTTGGTGTTGCGGAAGTCATTGTTAGTTAGCTTTTGTGTTGTGGTGTGGGTATTGTTCAGTGGCTTTTGAATCTCGGAAAAAATGGAGCAGATATCTTTTTTGGTCATCTGTGAAGGATAGATAACTGGATGACGTGAATTTTGTTTTGTGACCATAGCAGACAGACATTCATAACGCTTTTATAACTATGAAGCGCTCGGTATCGCCGTGTTGTTACCAGGAGCGCTGGCCCGTGTTCGAAGTCGAATAATTACTTCTTTTTGCTTTTGTTTGTTTCTTTTATTTTTTTAACAGACATTTGATAAATTCGAA
The DNA here is from genome assembly GCA_022457155.1 of Cladopsammia gracilis. NCBI lineage: Eukaryota > Metazoa > Cnidaria > Anthozoa > Scleractinia > Dendrophylliidae > Cladopsammia > Cladopsammia gracilis. Next base: position 532,277 of record JAJGOT010000140.1, on the reverse strand, counting down.
AATCTTAATTTAAGTACTTTATTTCTAAAATTGCGACCCAAACATTCGACTCTAAAAATCAGTGGGAATTTTTGTCATGAAAGTTAGTTACTGCAGTGACGCTGCTAAAAGTCAACCTTAATATGCATGGATCTGTCCCTCAAGTGTATACCTCTATATACCATGAATTGTTGGGTGAAGAATCTTTTATTTAAAGCGTTTTGTATTCATAAGTTGGCTCATAGGAGCCGTTAATTATTATTAAACCAAACGCCACCAAACTTCGTGACGTTTTTAAAAATGTATCTGGCATAACGTTGGTGTGGTATTTCATTGTTCGTGTGACTTAGTGTATCCATGGAAACAAGATTTTGACAGCCATTTGAAAATAACCTTTCTCTATTGGTCTTTCAGAAATTTAAATATCTGTTGAAGGTAGATAACTGGATGGAATGGTTTTTGTACATGACAAGCCTTGTATACATGTTCCAGTATCATGCACTGTACCACGATGAAGACAACCCTCGATACAGCATTAAAGCTGTGGCAGCAACAGCCATCTTTATCGCGTGGGTCATATTTGTACTTTATTTAAGAAGGTAAGCTTCTCATCCAAAAATTAGGCCCCTTTTGGGGATCATGTGTTTTGTGCACGCTGCGATGAACAATTAATTCAACCTTTCTTCTTTTGAAATTTTGGGGTCTTAAAGTTGAAGGCCAACGCCACTATATATGTAGGTCACCTGGTGGGTAGCAATGATATTCTGCTGATGTTTGCGGTTCTATTGTTAAAAAAAATTTCCTGTTAACAAACTTCAGATTGTTGTTGTTTGTGACGTTTGGCTTATTCTAGCTCGTTTAGCTTGTACTATGTTGTCATACATTTAAAAACTATTTTGTAAGTTAACACTAATCCCTAGTTAGTACGTAGTATTTTGTATTGTAAAAATCGAATGTATTATAAATACTGTAAGTAGTTGTGGTGTCGTAAGTATTGTTGATTTAAAAAAAAAACCCTTCAGATTAACAAACTTCCCTTTAGCAAACTTCCGGTTAACATATGTCCGATTTACAAACTTCCGGTTAATAAACTTCTTGTGCCGGATACAGTCGATAGCATAGTGTCTATACAGACATGCGCAGTAAACTGCACTGTGTTAGTGCGCACGTGTATTGTTAATGACCATTACTTGTTTTTGTTTTTGGTTTCAGATTTTCTACGTTTGGTATTTACATAATAATGATGACAAACATAATCAGAACTCTTGTTAAGGTATGTATGATAATAGACTAAACTGGATAATTCGTTAAAATTTAAAAATAACCCCAATGCCTTTAATTTCGAGCAGGTTCAAGAATTAAACTCGTGAAATAACTCCACAGGAAAGAGGATGTTAATGTGCTACTTGCTTGCCTTAAAATAAATAGTAACTATGTATTCTTCCCAACATTCGTTTATTCCCATATTTCTTCCTTTACTCAATTAAAGAATTTTTAGAAGCTGACAAAGGTTAAACCGACAAGGAAGAAGCAAACATTTTCTAAAAGCGAGGAGCATTCACACGTTTTTGTCATTGATTTAAAGCTTTAGTGATTGCTGACTTGCGTTTAATATTGTTCCGTTTTTATTTGCGCGTGTCACTTAAAAACAAACATTATCTTTGGATGTTGGGGTTTTGTAGCTTTGATTTTCTTAGTTTAAAGTGGCCGTGTTTTCACGAGCGATTTTTCAAGTCGCTGAGCGAGTGACAGTCGGAAATCTCGTGAAAACAGTTGCTTGTCCAACTCGCTTAAAGTTAAGCGAGTCGGCGAACTACAATAGAATTCTCATTAAATTTAAGCCACCAAACCAGGTCGCTTAAGCTTGTCGGCAATTAAACAACAAAGAAGGGCATTGTATTGTCGTTCTTTTGTGTTCTAATTTTCTATTGTTTTAACAAAAGAAAATATATCGCGCATGGTATAAGAAAAATGAATAAAGTTCTGTCCGTGAAAACGCATAAATTTTTTAAGCTGCTTAACGCGGTCAGTAAACAAATTACCTACAGGAATGTTAAGCGAGAAAAACCGCCTCGTGAAAACACAGCCATTGTAATCTAATCATCAAATATGTAATTTGTGATAATCGGTATTGACATAAATTAATATTTTGCCGACACGAAACAGAGAACTGAGTGCGAGCGTAGTACGCTTGGGATCATGGGTAGTATGTTTGTAAAGAGACGGTTGAGAAACTTGTGACATTCTACGGTCAGCCTTGCCACTAGCACTTTCTCTTTAGGTTTATTTTTATTGTGTAATTAGCGTCATATGATTTGTTTTTAGATCAACCTTAAAACCCCGAAGGTAGCGCCTCTGCATTTGGTCGGGGGTACACGGTCCCTATTTTTCCTAACAAGGGGTTTTTTGGGGTTTACGTGTCCGGCTTTGGCGCATGTAGGACGTTATTTGATGTATCTCTTAACCACTTTGTTGTAAGATTATTGTTGCAATTAAAATATATCTTGGGCCTGGCTGACCAACGCGCCCATGCCTCAACTTGTGAGTGTGTTCGGTTGTGTAGTGAAGGCAAAATATGGCAAAACGTTTATCCGCGAAATTTTAGCCGGCCAATTTGGCACCATTTTCGCGAATTCTAAACTACACGAAAATCAAAGGCATTAGGATACATTGAAACCTCTGTATACGCAACGAACACCTCTTAGAAATGGAAACTCACTTGTTGTCCCAGCCACATATTAAACGCAGGATAATTAAACTCAGAGGGTGTCCATTTTCAGTATGTCATGCTGTATTCACTATTGTATTCTTTTCTTTTCAATTCATAACTTAATGTCGATATTTTGATTTATTAATAACTGTTTTACTTTTTTTATTCACTCCTTAGATCATTATTTTGTTTATTCCTTTTGTGATTGCCTTTGGGATTCCGTTTTTCCTTCTACTGCGCGAAAAATTTCCGGTAAGCAGTCCAAATTTCATATGTTATAGTTAACATTCTTCGAAATGTAATATTTCCTTATGTATTAGAAGAAAAACCCCAAGCGCCTCACAGCATTTCCCCTCCCCCCCCCCCCCCCCCACTTCACCTTTATAGCATGGTGCTTTAAATAATGCTTCACCGTCCCAGAAACCTCGAACAAGCATCCTCAACAACTTATTCGTAATTATATTTATTTTACAAATTTTAGTGAAATACAAGGATTTATCACACTTAGAAAAGGTCATATCTCGACACATGTGACGATATCTTCACTGTGAAGAGTAAAGATATCAACACCTTCATGTTAACTGCTAAAGGTGTTGGTGTTTGATCAAAACATCTTCGGATCTGTTTCGGAAACCCTTTGATACCCTCGGCAAACCTTTCTTACAACATTTGGACAGTATTCGAAGAATTTTCGAAAATCTTCCGAAATCTTCAGAAAATCTTCGGAAAATTACATTAAAATTTCATTATTAGTGCCGTCTATATAATAAACAAAATAATACATGTCTGCTTGGCTGCATGGCTGCTTGGCTGCTTGGCTACATGGCTTTTCAACTTGATATCTCACAAATGATAAGCGCAGCGAACGAATGAGATATCAAGTTGAACACTCGAAGAGAAATTTCATACTATCTCCGCGCGCCAATGTATTATCTTCTACTCCATCTATGATATATAATGGTTGTTTTGTTTTATTCACAGGAAGGATCAAATCAGTCGACAAGATTCCTGTTTGATTATCTTCCGTACTCTCTCTTTACAACTTTTATGCTGATCCTTGGAGAGATGAAATACCCACACACGGTTTTCAAGTACCAACCACTACCCTACCCCGGGATAACATATGTTGTGTATATCATCTTCTGTCTGTGTATGCCAATCATTATAAAGAATCTTTTGGTAAGTTAATTGATGAGCTCCGATTTCAACTTGGTTCCCAGGGCCTTCTGCGCATTCAAAATGGCGGTCGAAGAACCCCTGGACCTCAACCCTGGACCCCCCAACCTCGTCCCCAGGGCCTTCTCCGCTTTGTTCAATTCAAAATGGCGGGTCGCGCAGAGAAGAACCTGGAAAAGGCTGCCAGAATACTTCAAGAATCGTGGGGAATTTTGTCACATGACACACAATGAAATGGTGTTTTCGGAGGTTACTTCCAGTGATTGGTAGCCGTGTTTGTTTTCAGAGGTTATTTCCAGTGATTGGCAGCCATGTTTGTTTTCAGAGGTTATTTCCAGTGATTGGTAGCCATGTTTGTTTTCAGAGGTTATTTCCAGTGATTGGTAGCCCTGTTTCTTTTCAGAGATTATTTCCAGTGATTGGTAGCCGTGTTTCTTTTCGGAGGTTATTTCCAGTGATTGGTAGCCATGTTTGTTTTCAGAGGTTATTTCCAGTGATTGATAGCCGTGTTTGTTTTCAGAGGTTATTTCCAGTGATTGGTAGCCATGTTTGTTTTCAGAGATTATTTCCAGTGATTGGTAGCCGTGTTTGTTTTCAGAGGTTATTTCCAGTGATTGGCAGCCGTGTTTGTTTTCTGGTGATCTGAAACCTTTGTTCAAACGAAACGAAGACATTTCATCATATGTTACGCTATAAAATACGCCAGGATGTTTGGAGTATGTTGGCAGCCTTGTCCAGGATCTTCTTCGCCCGACCCGCCATTTTGAATTTGAAAAAGCGGAGAAGGTCCTGGGGACGAGATCGAAGGCTGTCAAACTTCTATAAAGAATCCTGGAGTCTTCGGTCGCGTAAAACATAGTAAAATGCCTTCGTTTGGTTTGAGCAACGATTTCAGATTGCAAGCTGAAAACAAACACGGCAGCCAATCGTTGGAAATAATCTCCCAAAACACCATTTCATCGTGTGTCACGTGACAAAATACTCGACGGTGCTTGGCATCCTTGTCCAGGGGTTTACGCTCGTCCCGCCATTTTGAAAGCCGAGAAGGTCCTGGGGACGAGGTTTCTTTGCTTCCGGCATTAAAACCTATAAACGTCACATCCACACAAGCGTCCCGAATTTTTTTCCTTTCAAAAGAATAACGTTGTCTGTGCAGAAAAAAAAGGTTCGTGAAAAAGGAGTAAAGCCAAAACATCACAGTTGAATCATACGATGAAGTGGTGCGTAAGGTTGCCAAAACAGCAATTTGCATTTTTTATTAGTCAAGAGAACCATGTCAGTTTTAATGTTTAGGTGCTATATTTCATGTCATATATTAAATTTATGATCATATTTATTTCAGATTGGTCTCTCAGTTGGTGACGTCAATAGAATTCTTCAATCCGCGAAAATGGAACAACATGCAATGCAGGTTTGTTGGAAAAATCGAAGAAATCTATTTCAATATTGATCGACCAGTTTTTATCATATTTATCACTTAGCGCGTTTGTACTGTTTTTTAAAAATCCGTTAAAAAGGATAAAAACAACTCTATGCCTCCACTTACGTTTAATTGTGTTTCTCTTATTCTTTCGATCAAGGTCGAATTGCTTCTAGAATTAGAACGAGCCTCGCCCAGAAAAGTTCTCAGAAAAATCTGGGTTCCATACTGCGTTGAGTTTCCCAACAGGAAACGAACATGGATTCAGAAGGTATCGTCTGCCTTTATTTAGGTTCATATCAGTACGCAAGCACGAAATACATTGAAAGGGTAAGGACGGAGAGGTAAATAATGAAGATGTCAGAGGCCTAGAGGTGGCATAGCGCCCATCTAAAGTAGCAAATAAGCTTTGAGATTTATCATAGTTCTCCTCCCAATCACAATAAATATAAAGTAATAGTTACAGTCGACGCTCCAGTAGGTGGACACCCTCGGGACACCCTCGGGAAGCAGAGAACGTGCCCGTAATTGGAGCTGGCCGCCTACGGAAATGATTCTTGTGAGAGGAAAATTCAAACAGGGTTTTGTCAAGGCGGCCGCATGTAGAGCTGTGCGCTCGCAAGAGTCGGTGTCCGCTCAGAAAGCTTCGACTGTATAACAGTAGCTATATCCTACATTTGCAAGGCCGTGTCAAAACCCTTTTACAGTTCCAACGTTCACTTTGGTCTGTCGTGAGTTTGACCAGCTTTGTTGTTTTCATTTTTCCACAGTTAGTAGAGTTTGGTTCTCCTAAGAAACACTCAGCCACTCAACAGACCTATGTGAATCCTGCCTTGGTGCAGATAACTGACAAGGTCACAAAACTAACGGACAAAGTTGATCAACAGGAGGACAAGTCAGTAAACCTTCTAAATAATTTCATTTACACTTCCTTAAACAAATAGAATTGAGGACGTGTTTGAACAAACAAGAAACGAGCATCACATTTTTGTCTCTTCACTCAATTTACGCTAACCAAAAAGACAACCTGATATGTTCTCAAGAGCAAAACCTAAAATGTGTCTTGTTTGTTGTTAATGCATGATGACTGTGATTCCCTGATGTTTACAACCGCCTTCCCAGGGCTCTTCCCTTTCAAAAAGGAGGGGGGAGTACTGGACACAAGGTTGTTGTGCTTAGAAAGAATTTGTCGCGTTCGATTTTAATATGATGTTCTACTTGTTGTTGAAGGTTACAAAACATCATTCGCCTTCTTGGAAGACTTGATCAACGACTGACAGAAATGAGCACTGTTGGGAAACAGCCGACCAGCACAGTGGATGGACAGCAGGCACTACCCAGAGAAGCACCGGTCTGACTTTGTTTTTATGAATCATTGCTATTTTTGTGCATCAGTTGTACATCTTGCATGATGAATTGATGTAAGATAGTCGCCCTCGTTATCACGAACAACTAGAAGAGCATTCTATATTTGGAAATGTAGAATACAGTAAAAACCCGCGTATAAGAACCTACTTTTTTAGAGTTTGGCAAAGCAGGTTCTTATATTTTGGGGTATTAAAGTAGCATAATATATGGTATGTTCATCATTATAAACCGTTATTTTATAGAATAAATGCTTATAATCAAGAACAAATCAGTTTCAAAAAATAAAACCAGTTTTTAAAAAAATAAACCAGTATTAAAGTAGCAAATTTCTGCCAGGAGGTTCTTAATTTCTAGGTTCTTATACGCGGGTTTTTACTGTACAACCCTGATCCTACAAGGGTAATTTTCTTTCCTACAGCCAACTGCCTGAGAGTCTGGAATATGCTATAGCACCGCTTTCGACATTGCACGTCATATATGAATATACTGTATGGCCTTATTCGCCACGAGTCTCTCGTAGCTCAGTGGTTAGAGCATCCGACCGGTGTGCCGAAGGTCATAGTTTGGGGGACTCAGATTTTATACTTTATCCCACGCTTGTGATACGATTAACGTTACATTCTTCTCATTTCATTACCGAGCTTAAAATTTGCCATATTTCTTTATTTATTATACCTTAACATTTTAAGCTAATCCGTCTTCCTATTTTTATCCTCGTTCACTCTATCTTTTCATATCCACAGTCAAATTATAATTCTTTACAGTCGCCATATTTTTGCTTGTAGATTTTGGATCATAAAAACAACAAGAACTGTTTGAGCCTACGAAGTAACACAAAATCGTTTCTCAAAATGTATCTGTTGTTTTTCAGGTGGCTTCGGTCAGCGGATTCTCACCGGAGCGTCAGCCTCCCGGAATGATACGGAGGCCTTCGATGGTAAATCTTTTGCCATTATTTTCATGGGGGGGGGGGGGGGGGGGGAAGAGGGGTGGGAAACATTAAGCAACGTTAGAAGTAAAACTCCCTAAATAAATTAGTATTTTCCCTTAACTTGAATCTTGAATTATACCTATAAAAAGAGCTTTTAGACGAGGCAATTTTATTCTTCTTCAACTTGTCATGTAACTTCGCTGACGAGAGCATAGCGAGGCAAGTTGCTAAAGATAGATGTTACACGCTGAAATATCTCACAAGTTGTGAAATGTGGCAGACTGCCGATGGAAGCTTGCGTTGCTATAAATTTCATATATAGACGGGGTGATGCAAAGCCACGTTCTTTCTTTCTTATCTTGCCTGAAAACAACGTTGCCTTGCGTAACAGTAGTATCTTAAAGTCCACCTTAATTCTTTAGATCTGGCAACTTTTAAAAGCTCGTACCATAAAATCCTGCTGGTTAAAACCCTGGAAAAAGAGTGCTAATTCTTCACAACTTTTTTGTAGGAATCCACCGTTTGAGACGTCCATTTGAACATGCATACTAGGACAGCTACATTATTGAAACGTGGCACATTCAAGATTCTCCAAAGATTACTAGGCACAAGCTATTATTTCCCAATGGTTGCATGGTTTGGTTTGGTTTGCTTTATTCGGACTGCCGTCTTCAGTGCTGGGAAGACTGGGGCAGCAAACAACACCATCATCATCATCATCATCATCATCATCATCACTATTATTTTTCACGTTGGCATGCAAGAGTGAAAATAAATACCGTGTCTGGCAATATAAGAGACTTAGCCGGTTGGCGAGAAGTCCACAGAGAACCATAGGGGAAAAATGTATTTTTTTGATGCACAATTTAAAACGGATATTCCAAACGGTAAATTTAAATACGTCTCAGCAGAGTAGAGTTTGTAACAAAGACCATCCTCTGTTCCTAAGAGCAATCTAAAAACTGGGTTTCTTGCCAGGTAAGACGTTTACTTATTGACGCTGAATTAGGAAGGCAGAAAAATGGAATTTAAAATAAGGCTTGAATGAGGAAATAAGAAAACATGCCTTACATTTCTGTTTTATTGCGAGCACCATGTTTGCGTGTGGGAAGAATATACGAAACGGTTAGGGTTTTTTTTTTCAAAGTAAAATGTTTGCTTCGTTGAAAAAAACAACAACATAAAAATACTAAAAATCAGTAGTCCGTTATTTTTAGGTAGTCTTGTAATTATAGTTTCTTTATTCAAATATTTAAGACAAAAGCCACGCATCCTCTTGTAAATAACTGAGTTGTTTTAAATATTTCGCTAAAACTGGTTTGAGATTTTTTATTGAGTTTTTAAAGCCTACTGTACATAGGCTTAAAAAATAGTTAAGATCTATTTATTAATATAATAAAGAACTATTTATTAATTTCATTTGTCCATATTTTCACATAGAGTGAACGGAAATGAAACCTTTTTTATTGGGTAGCTTGCTTTTTTATGTCAATAAATGTCAAGGTCTAAGCAATGAAAAAATAAAAGGGAGTTTTAAATTCTCGTTTCTTTAATTTTGTTTATTGTTCTAACTAAGACAACGGTATATCAGGTATTAGTATCACCCAACTGGTGGACTAATGCAAATCCTGCATTTTGATTGGCTACGCTACTAGGGGTCTAATAGTAATAGTCATCGAGTAGCGAAATTCGCCGGTTTTATTTTTCGTTTTATTCCCAAATTAATATTTCTTCAACTTGCAATTGCTTTTTCTTATTATTGCCTTTTTCTGTCCGACTAGTTGGGTGATACTAAAACAATCTCGCCCTCAAGGGCCACGGGTCAATAGCCCATTCGGCTTCGCCTCATGGGCTATTGACCCGTAGCCCTTTCGGGCTACGGGTCTAATTGTTAAATAGCTTTATCCTTTTGCTTTTATTATTTTTTGTACATGTATACAGTGGAGCCTCGATATAATGAACCTCTATATAACGAAGTCCTCGGTATAACAAACAATATTCTTCAGCCCGGCAAAATTACAAGTGAAATGTGTGGAACAGAACCTCGATATAACGAAATCCTCGTTATAACGAACACAATCCGACAGCCCAAACGTAAAATCTACCCCGATATAACGAATAAATGTCAACGCGCGACAACAGATAAATGCGGAACATATGCTATAGGTAAGGTAGGTAAAGTCGCACACGAGCCACGATGGCCCACACGGCCGGAGCTTAACCCGGTTTCTGTAGCATGAAGCAACTAGGAATATTGCTACTCCCCCCTGGATGGGATGCTAGTCCATCGCAGGGTTACCCCCAGCATTTTGTCGCCGGTACCCATTTATACACCTGGGTGGAGAGAGACAGTGTGGAGTAAAGTTTCTTGTCTAAGGAAACAACACGGCGGCAGAGACCAGTCACCGAACCACCGACCTTCAGGTTGAAAGTCCGACGCGCTAACCACTTGACCACCGTGCCCCCACATATGCTATAGGGCAAAGGTATAACCTGTACAGTTTTTCAGCGCCGTAGTTATATTTATAGTGTACTCAGTGTAGGTTCATACAGGCAATAAGTGCAAATGCTATTTCTGGAGATGCGGAAATACGTAACATCGTTACAAAACAATTATTAGCTATACCTCGATATAACGAACATTTTGGTTGTTTTTCTGCAAATTCGTTATAACAAGGTTTTCGATATAACGAACCCTCCATATAACGAACCAATTTCCCCAGTCCCTTGGCACTTCGTTAAATCGAGGTTCCACTGTATAAAAAGCAATGAATGTAAATTAAAATAAACTTAAAATTAATCACAGTTTATCAAATGAAGCCTTCACGCTGTGTGCACTGCAGGAGCTAAAAAATGAATTTTCTTTGAATGTTGCCTGACTGAGAAATGAGCCTTGTGTTATTCCCAATCTTTTCATCCAACGAAATTTAACATTCGTTTTCATTTTATCAACCGTTTCAATCCCATCACTCTCTCCTTCTTATCCCTTCCCAGACTTCCCCGCGCGCTTTACTTTTTACCTCTACCCAGCCTCCGCGCGTTTTTTGCCAAGCGTGGAGCGTGACTATAGGAGGCCTCTGCGGAGGAGAGAGATACCATCAGTAACCAAAATCAAAGTTTTAAGAAAAATTCATTTTCTTTGAAACGCTGCAAAACAAATAGTACCACCACCGGAAAGTGCGGCTGAATATAGTTCTCGTTTTAAAGTGCACCTAACCCCAATTTTTTTTTTTGCTTAATCAACTCTATGTACGTTGGAAAGTTGAATAGTTAAATATTTCTTGTTTTTAACGTCGCGTTAGTGAGTTATAGAGATTTGAATTTACAAAATGCTAATTAGATGACGTAAATTCGGGAATTTGCCATCATTTCTACGTCAATTAACAATACGCAGTATACAACTTAAGGAAAATCAATTTGAGAAATACCAAATATAAACTGTGGATAGTCAATTGATTCGTAAAAAATATTACTTGGAAGAAAAAACAAGTAGTTGTATAATAAATGATTCTCGAATTTACGTCATCTAATTAGCATTTTGTAAATTCAAATCTCTATAACCCACTAACGCGACGTTAAAAACAAGAAATATTTAACTATCCAACTTTTCAACGTACATAGAGTTGATTAAGCAAAAAAAAATGGGGGTCAGGTGCACTTTAACGGTCACACTTAAGAAGATGAGTCAAATTAGTCACATTATTTACCTCAGTAAACGCCTATAAACACTCCTTTTTCGTCGGAACCATCCCAATAAGGAATGCTTGCCTCCGGGACCAATGCGCTCCATCACTCTTCACTTTATGTTCGGGTCGACCTTGTTCCTTATTTACTACAATTTAATGGCACAAACTTACGTTCGTAAATAACTTAATTTGTTTGCTTGGAGCACCCTATTTCAACCCAGTATCGTGATAAGGTTTATTTATTCATACTGTCTTTATACACTGAAACTGGATTATGCGACTACTGAAGCTGATTAGACTCTGATGGGAACCAATGGGTTAACATGCTATGACATACAGCGTGAGTTAACAACGGCTGTGCTGCCGAATAGTTACCTTGCGGGTTAGCATAAGAGCTTTCGTTAATCAGATATTAACATTATACAGAAGATACTGCAAGGAGAAACAACGTTCATGTACAGCACAATAATGCAAACGTTAAGCATATAGGTAATATATATAGATAGGCTTAGCCTAACAGCGGAGCTCTCTGAACAGAAACGATAATTATAAGTTTAACTTAGGTGAGAGGTCGGAAGCACAAGAAAAATTAAAAATTAAGTTGGCTCCATATAGTTTTTTGGCGCGCGAGTCATGGGAACGAAAATGGCGCGAGCACGCGTTTGTTTATTTTGATGACGTCACGAAAATAAAGAGATTTTTACGGTAAATTAAACGTTTATTGCGTACATTCCACATGGTGTTTTTTTTTTTTAAAAAAATGACAAATTGGTAGGATTTTCTTTGTTCTCGATCACAAAAAAAGACAACAATTTTTGTACATACACAAACCCAATAAACGTAAAAAAACGAAAAGTGAGTAAATTGCCAAAAATTATGTACCGATTTTTTTTATGGCTTTGCTAGATTAGACTTACTGAATGTTTCTTCTGTTTCACTAAAATTCGTGAATATTTACCGTGTAAAAACCGAGAAAATCCGTTGAGAGGTTTGCTAGCCTTGAACAACAAGCCCAACAACTCAATCATTGGTTGCCATGGTAATGAGGTAAGACTGCCAAATTAGACTTCTCCGTAAACGAGAAAGCTTAAGCCACGCGTATGTCTATATTATGCCTATTATCGCGAAACAAAACTCTCGAAAGGCAGCAATAATATTATTTGGAAGACCGGCCAATAACTATATGGAGCCACCTTAAGATTGACGACCGGGCTATTTTTCAATCTTAGTAATTCTCAAAAACAGTAATGCAAGTGAACTTCTATTTTACATCTTACTATTGTCTTTACCATTCTATACATACGAGGTACACCGGTTGAGCAACTCGTCAGCTGAAACACAACACAATGGCTGACCGAGGATCGGGGGCATTGACCATTCTTGCAAGAGTGGCTTTCAATCATTGAAGAGTCCAAAGAAATTTCATCTGGTTAATTAACTTTTACATTGGTATGCTTTGTGATTGGCTAAAAAATCTCGTGCCACTTTCTCAACGAATCAGAAGAAAGCAAAAACGAATCGTTGCTCGCACACGTTTTAACATATTTACGACTATACAATGTTAACGCTTTACTAAGTTCTGCTGTTGCTTCCACGGAATAAAAGAGCGCAGGTTTCCAGAATTAATGAAAAAAGGTAAAAAGCGGTAAATGCATGAGGTAGTTTTCAAACGATCGAGCAAACAAATTAAAATATCTTGCATAATTGAAAAGAATAAAATTAAGTACTACAAACTAGACACATAAAAATGAAACGAGTTAGTCCCCTAAAATGAATTGAAAAAGAAAACAGTAAAGCAAATGAAAAAGAAACGTTTTTAAAAACAATCTTGCTGTTTGCCGTACTTTAGATTTAATTTCCTATTTTTTAATCCCTTTATTTTAATCATTCATTTATTACAGTATTTCCAACAACACAATATTTCTTTTGTTGTTGTTGTTATCAGTTATTGCAATAAAAACAAATTGTGTTTTAGTTCATTAAAACTTGAAACTCTATTTTCTTATTTTTCAGTTTTTAATTAAGATGTGTTTAAAGGCCCAGTATTTGACCATTATGTTTCACAGGGTCTTTAAGTCTTTAATTAAGATGTGTTTTAATTTCATTAAAACTTGAAACTCTGTTCTTTTTTTGCAGTTTTTAATTAAGATGTGTCATGCTTGTGTTCATTTTGAAGTATTTTTCGACCAGTAGCCGCCTTGTACCCTTGATACGCTAACCGAACAGTGAATAAAATACTTGTCCTTAAACTAGAAGTTCAATTTTATTGTAATCCTTTTATTGAAAGCATCACATTAACAACGCACCGAGAGTTTAAATGAAACTCCTTTGGGCGTCAGCATTATTAGTAGCTTATGTCGCTCTCACCGTTTTCGCCAAAGGTAAGTTCAAGAATGAAAGCAAAATATATGAATAAGTGTTTTACGTTTGAACAAATAAATTCAGTGCTTAGTTTCTGTTATTACCATATGACAAATTATATCAGAATTAAATTGTTGGTTTCCTTTTCTTTCTTTTCTTTCACATGTAAATCGGTAGGATACAAATCAAATTAATATGTTTGAAAAAAGTTATAAAAGCGCTTTTGAAACTAAATGTTCAGACGTTTCGGGACTTCTGTCCCCAAATCATCCGGATTAGAAAACAAATTGTCGAGCAAATTTTTGGCTTCCAAGGAGAAACTGAAAAGAAATAAGTATATATTTCAAAACCCGCAAAATTCAGTCTTCATGTAGTTTTAAAACTGTAGAATGTTCTCCATAAGCTGCGATTTTTCTCCGGCCATCGCAAAATTAAAATATCCGAAGAAATCAGAATGAACTTAACAAAACATATTTCTCCGAGTTCATTAGTTTTTAAAAAAACTCTTCACCAAAATATGCTATTGGGTTTCCACAACACGATTTTAATTGTCACCAGAAAAGACATATAATACGCTTCAAATTAATTATAGTTGTTTTCACTTTTTTCGGAAATCGTATTCCTACAAATATTTAGAGTACCTATCAGGATTATGATTTAACAGAATGTTCAACAAAAATTCATTAAATCGGAAATATAGATCGGAGCGGAGACAAATTACTGTAGATATTTAAAAGGACAGCCCGGTTTCCGGCGGAAATAACAAAATTTCGTGGGTTGAAACGTGCAACTGTCTCTTGTACGCTTCACTGAAAATAAGCTTCCGATTATTCAATTTGCTAAGAAGTTGTTACAACCATATTTGGAAAATCAAGATAAAAAATATTAACCAATCAATTCGCTAGAACAACTTGCTTCCAATCTCGAGGGACCGAGGGGTTTCCAAATATGGTACTAAGCAAAAAATTAATATTTGGAAGCTGTGAATGCGCGTTACACGTTTCAACCCACTTATGGGGTTCTGCTTCATATCCAGTAACATGTTATACCGCGAAATGCCACCAAATATAAATTCAACTTTATTGATTAAAAATATTAGAGCAAAACAGAAGCAGTAGTTTGGAGATAAAGTACAGGATTGCAAGGATGGAAGTGGATTACAGTTCATCAAATTTGTTTGATGATAGGCGGACAAAAAATCAAAATTGCCATTCTTGTGGAATTTTGACTTTTTTAGCCGTTTTTTTTTTCTCTTTAGTTATTAATAATACATGTATTTATTTGCTTTTATTACCTTTAGCGAAGTTTTCTTCCTATGCCTAGAATGACTAGAATCATGAAAATACGATGTATCAGCCTGAAAAGGTTCTTTATATCTGATTTCTAGACTATTTAGGTTCTCAAATAAGTCCTTAATTTTATCAGGGCTAAAACTCTTTTGTTGGTCAGAAATTGATGTAATAGGGGGGTGGTTCTTTGCTCTAATATCATAAATCATGTTCTTCATCTTCAAACTCATTTAAACTGCGTCTTGACTTGCGTCTGTCAGTTCCATGTCTCCGGACTCTTCCTTATAATTTTACTCCGTATTACAGCCACTGGATGAACATTTCCTTATGACGTTGTAGACGCGAGGATTTAGAGCGGGTTTCGTTTTATTGTGTTAAACACAAAAGCATTGTAAACATTCCAGCCAATCACAACAGACGCAAACAATTCAATGAGCTAATCAGAACTTAAAGCAAAACATTTAACCGGCGGGAAAACGCGTGCGAGCAACGATTCGTTTTTGCTTTCTTCTGATTCGTTGAGAAAGTGGCACGAGATTTTTTAGCCAATCACAAAGCATACCAATGCAAAACTTAAGTAACCAGATGAAATTGCTTTGGACTCTTTACTGATTGAAAACCGCTCTTGCAAGAAATTTTCAACCTTAAGGTCAATGCCCCTGATCCGGCGGTCAGCCTTTGTGTTGTGTTCCAGCTGACGAGTTGCTCTACCGGAGTATCTCGCATGTATAGATGGGTATACCAATTTAGGCTGAAAAGCCTTTGTGTTATACCTAGACAAAAAGTTAATTAACACTATCAATAGCTATAAAATTATTTTGGTTCTTGTGTTTTGAATATAAATAAACAATTTTGGGAACAAACATTACAGATATAAGGCGGAGACTGTATGAAGGGGACTTGCTACTAACGCCACATGAGTACAAGGTGCTGAAAACTGAGGCCCACGGACAGAAACGAGGTTTTACGCCTGGCCGCAAATGGCCCGATGGCAAGATCCCTTTTGAATTGGACAGCGCCCTAGGTAAGCTGATTTGATTTTAAAAAAGATTATAGAATAGAGAATTGGTAAAGTTGATTCCTTAAAAACATGTTTACTGACCATACATACATACATACATACATACATACATACATACATACATACATACATGCATACATACATACATACATACATAAACTTTATTTTTTCTTTAATTTAAGAGTAGCTTTTAGTAGCTAATTTCTCCGAGAGAAAAGCCGATTGGCGCTAACCCAGATGAATATTTACTGTACCAAAAGGTTATTTTTTCTTTTTAATATCAGACAACGTTTGTGCTGCTTACTTAGAAACAAAAGTCACAGAGAAAGAAGATTAACAGAAATCTGCTCGAAAAGTCCATGTCATTAAATTTAAAAATACCAGCAAAATCCGCGGGAATTGATCTTTCCTGTGTATGTCAAGCAACTAGTTAGTTTTTCTCGCCTAGCTAAAATTCACTAACCTGTGTGCAGACGTATCCAATTTTCTTGCTCCCCGCGGAAAACGGACGTCTGCGAAACGCTATTTCGAATCGTATTCACGTATCCTGCTGTCCGTTTTCCGCGGGGAGCAAGGAAATCGGATACATCTGGGCGCAGGCTAAAATTCACTTAATATATGAAATTCAAAAATACTTTAAGTAAGGCGGATTATTCAGAATCAATATGAAAAAATGTCAAAGAAAAAGAACGCTTTGGAGTAATTAATTTCATACTCATGTTAAATACTTGAATTTTAAAGAGAAGAGCTGGAAAGCTGGGGAAGCTATTAACGGAGCCATGAAAGAATGGATGGACAAATCATGCGTGGAATTTGTACCGCGATCTAAGGAAAAGGCCTACCTTAAAATTGTCCAAGACGACAAAGAGCGGTGAGTATTAGCCTAGTGTTCCAGGCGTTCAGATATGTCTCTCACCCCAAACTACTCGCCTTTTCCCGCACGCAATGTAGTTTTCGCTTCGCGCCACTCTCCACTATCCGGAGTTAGCCTGGGCCACTGCCAAACGGCTGGAATAATTCAGGCTGGGAAACAGTAATTGTTGTATTCTTGTTATTAGTTGTGCCTCAACTGATGTGGGGTACACTGGAAGATCATACCGACTGTTGCTTGCTCCAAGATGCTGGTGGCATGGAATGATTCTCCATGAACTTGGTTAGTAATACTTAGTTTTGTGGAAAGGGACTTGTAGGATAGAGGTGAGTTGAGCATTTTGTAAGTACAACGATAAATGTCAGTTTTTAAAGACTAGAAAATATAAAATCACATCTCTGCTTTGGGTCAAATAATTTCAAACGTTAATGAGAAAAATCATTGTCAGGGGGTTGAGGGAAAAGAATTTCGTAGAGTTCTTACAGGAAACAATTGACAATTGTATCCTACACAGTCATTATGGACTCCATTAACGAGAAAAAATAATAATTCTGTTACATGCAGTTTGCTTCGATAACAATATTATAATTTTTTTGGGTAAGGTAAACCCATTTAGGGCAGGCCACATTGTTTTTAAGAAAGCCTTTTAATATCATTTACCTATTGCGATTTTTTTAAGAAAGCAAAAGACGTTCAAAATTTCACAATTATTTTCTACTCCTTATATTGTTTAATCCAGGTCACGTGATTGGATATTTACATGAGCACACGCGGCCTGATCGTGATGAGTACGTGACAGTCAAATGGGATAACATCAAAACGGGTCAGTTTCGGCGAGTGTAGCTGACATAATGTTTGTCTGCAAACCTTTTCATTTCCGCAGATCTTGAAACAAGGAAACCTGTATGCCAGACTCAGACTTAATGACAATAGCTGAAATATTTTTATTGGGTAATAGAGCTAAGAGAGGGCGGGGGTGAAAAAAACAAACTGAGTGGGGAGGGGAGAAAAATTAAAAAGTGCGTACCAAGTCGATCTCTGTCTCGCCTGGCCTCGTGCTTGACCCAGCGGAAAAGGCTATGAAAGTTATATTTTAGAAAATTTAACAGCTATTAACCGAAGTGGAGGTGGCCAGTGGTAGATATTTACGTCGCCGCGATTTTTGACTCATTTATTCCTGTCAACGATTACAATTTTCGCGCGCAAATGTTTGGAGGAGGTCAGTAGCCAATCAAAGCACGCCAACAGAGCCATCCACTGTTTTAGTATATACTTATTAAAAACATTGGTGTTATGAGAATCTCACTTTTGAAACAATCTGTATGTGACTTATGTAATTGTTTCCAGTCTTAGCTTAGTAAAACAAATTCCTCCTATTGGGCATTCTCACCTGACGATCACACAAGAAATATAAAAGTATTGTTAAAAGGCGGGTATGGATTGACTGTATATAATGAAAATTTCACTATAACTACTTCGATTTAACCAAAATAAGTAAAGCGTTTTATATAACATAGCTTACTCGTCAATAGTGGTATAGATTTAATATTCTTTTATATGCATGCTAATTACGTTCCTCGCATTTCGCACAGGGCGAGGCTGGGACTTTCAACGACAAAACAACAGCGACCCAAGTTCGTACGTGACTCCATATGACTACGGCAGTATCATGCACTATGGGGACGGATTTGCCTCTAAAAACGACGAGAAGACATTGGTACCAACAAAGTCAGGGGTAATTAGACAGGAATTATCATTGATTATCACTGATTATCATCAGGAATTATAATTGATTACCATTGAGTATCATCAGGAATTAACTTTGATTATCATCAAGAATTATCATTTATTATCATCAGGAATTATCATTGATTATCATTGATTATCATCAGGAATTATCGTTGATTATCTTCAGGAATTATCATTGATCAGTTGTCCTTCCAGTGGGATTATGTTAACAACGATTTGGGAAGAACGTCTTATCAGAAATGAAGAAGGGAACTGAAAGAGCTTCACCAAAGCAACTCAAAATTTAAAAAGTACTCAGTGCGATAGGATAGTCATTAATATGCCATGCGAAAAATTTCTTACTAAGTTTTAAAAACGATACTTCGCAGCAAACGATCTCAGGCTTGGTTTGTGAGCTTTAAAGCAATAACGTATATCAGTAAGCACCATTCAAAATAAGCAATAAAAGGAACAATATCCAGTCTAAATATGGAAATTTCGCTTGCCTATTGAATGTCCATATAATATTGCCAAATGCGACTAACTATAAATTCAACTAAACTGTATCAAACCATTCTACACAGCAAAACAGAATAAGTAGATTTGGAGTGCAGGGCCGAGTTGTTCAAAGCCTGATTAGCACTAATCCTGGATTAACTGTCAACAGAACATATGAGTTGTCATGGTAATTAACCCTGGATTAGCGCTAATCGTCCTTCGAACAACTCGGCCCAGGATAACAAGGAGGTGGATAAACCGATTACAGTTCATCAAAGTTGATTTCGTGACAGGTGATCAAGAAATCAAAATTTCTAATATTGTAGAATTTTGAGTCTTTTAATATTGTAGAATTTTGAGTCTTTTACCATTATTCATCACGCGTAGCGGCATGAGGTAAGGTTTCGGCTCCGTTTTTCTTTTTTTTATTATTTTTATTTTTTGTGTCACGATTTTGCATGCAAATTTATGCACGCATATTTAAAATTGTACACTTCCGGTTTATTGCTTTGCCACTACACTTCCTGTTTAGTGACTTCCGGCTACTCTCACTTCCGGTAAAAGGGCGTTACTCAAGTGTCACGACAGCGTCTCCTACAACCCTACTTACATTAGCAATGTTCATGTTTGGTATATATAAGACTTGGAAGAATCATTCTCTTCATTGTGGTACAGCCTTCATTTCCAAAACAATCAATAGTAAACAACGTGGTTTGCAGGAACGATGACTGAACGAAAAGAGTACTCTTCACCATGTCGGACATCTTCTTATCATGTTTATCTATGTTTATTTATGTTTATCATGTTTAAAATATATCACAAAACTAACTTACGCATGCGCATGAGTAAAGGCTGCTAGGAGCCTCTTGTTCAAGACAATAAAACAAGCTTAAAGCAAGTTCCTGACCAGACTTGTTAAAACACGATAAATCAACCGGGACACTTTCTTTTAAGTGGAGGTTTGACATTGACTTCCATTTCAGGTTACAATAGGACACTGGGAAACACTCAGCGATATCGATATCCAGCAAGTCAATTTACACTACAACTGCCCTTCAGGTTAGTGAAGAAAATAGTGAAAGATAAAAACAGAAGAACTACGTTACCTTTGTTCATCATGAAGCATGTGTTAACCCATCTCCTTTTGAACATAAGAATACAAAGAAATATAGAAACAGGATTATCTTGAAAAAAATGCAAATATGAATTGAAAATGAACTGGAATCCGATTCAGTACACGTGCACACGAAGGCCCGTAGCCAGACCAAAGAGAAAAACCCATTGCGTAACGCGATGTGAATACTCTCGTAAGCCAAGTTAGGACGCGTGGTTCAGTTCTGGAAACATTTTGTTTTTCTATTTAGCAAACAAAAACACAAATGCCTGAAAACTGGTTACAGGACTAATATGCGCTGCAGACCTAATTTGGATGTAGAAACTCGGCTTCATGAGAAACGAGAGCTCGAAATGGCGTGTTATAAATAACTTTATATACAATATGAGGGAGGTGGATTTGTGTTGCTGCGTTTTACATACAAGTTGTAACATTCGACGGGCAGAGCATCTGATGGGGTTGATAAAAATAATTCTTTTATATCCATTTTTTTAGTTCGTTTAATTTGACCTCATTTACTCATGTCTAACTTTCATCTCCATCTCTTGCAATTACTCAAGAGTGTTTGTTTCCTTGTTTCGTTACGACCTATCAAAAAATGCGCTCTTGTCTCTTCATAGATTCGCATATCTTCGAAAAGTCGATCTGTCAGGGAAACAGGGATAAGATCACGTGTTATGGGGGAAGGAAGATTAAGATAAAGAGTGGTTACTATGGCAGGACAAAAGTGTTTAAATGCGGAGTAGGGCTGACAACAAACTGTAAAGCCAAGGGATCCGAAGCTAAGGTAACCGTAACCGCGACCATTTCTCTTCGTCAGATATCGTATTCATAAGTTAGGGAAGAAATCGGAAGCTTAATTTCATACAACTTCTTATACTACTCATCAGATGGGACATCAAGGCAGTAAACTAAAGTATCCTATAATACTGACAGGTAAGACAGAAATCGGAATCTTAATTAAGTAACCTTCCACTGTATAGCACTCATCAGATAAGACAGTAATTAGAAGGTAAGTTAAAGTAGCCTCATATACTACTTATCACAATGGAACGCTAAACTAAAGTGATCTTTAAACTACTGTACTGATAATGCATTACCGTATACAGCTCTGTAATTTACAATTACAATACGTAAAGTGGTCTTCTGTACTATTCATCATAGATAAAAAGTGCTTGTGATGGGAAAGCCTCCTGCGAGCTTCATGCTTCCAACGATGTTTACGGAAACCCGTGCGCAGTCTATGCATCCAAGTACATCGAGGTCAAATACATCTGTGCACCCTGACTAAAGTGATACAGGTTAGTCCGCTTTTAGACCCGACATTTCTCTGGACTATTAACTAGTTTTTAACGCTATTTAGCCAGAGTTTTTTTTGGAGTCCGTGAGCCTTCGTAACTTCAAGAGCATTAAAGATATGACAATGACACTTGGAGGGTGTATAACACGCCCAAATAATTTCCTTTGCCGTCCGCAAAATGGGACGATGACGTCAAAGTGCGTGAAATTCTGCACAGCCGCCATCTTGGATTTCTTGATTCCTCCAAAACCTCAGAAAACCGTCCATATTGACTCAAAAGTAATCAAAACCAATAAAGTAACGCTAAAATGGTATAAAAATGTAAACGTCATGGGAATAAACTTTAAAATTTTTATTAAAAAGTAAAAAAGAAAAAAAACAAGGTGGTCAAAGTTGTGATATAACAGCTAGCAAACACGATCAAATGGAAGAAAACGCAGGTAAATTTGTAAATGTTTGCTCTAAGCTGGGGACTACTGTAGAACAATATTCTTGCATGTTACACATCTTTTGTCACGTGCTCTGCATTACTATTTGATCACACGTTCTCGCCCAACCGATCACGATATGAAATGAACATTGTCGTTTACACACAAATTGGCACTGACGTTTGTTTTCAGGACAAAACATTTCTCGCACCGTAACGTAATTAAACCTCTAACTTGCATGTTGTACGACACGCAAGGAAGTGCAGGTGAACACTAACGATTTGCTTTGTTTAACTCCACAGAATCAAAGTAGTTTCAGTGTAGTTCTTCAAAGCCAGCTAACGAGAAGAAAAGTTGTCACATGTCAAGTCTCTTAAATAAAGTCAACACAATGCTGGCCAACTTGTTGTACATTTTCTTGTTAAATAATTAACAGGGCATATTACGTAGCGACTCTCAGTTCACCATTGTTCCCAAGCCGTAAACTAACGGATCTAAGGGATGGACCATTAGAAAAGTGATGGGGGGGGGGGGGGGTGGGAACTTTGGGAGAGGCAAGAAATTTTTTTTTTGTCCACCTAAGGTGGAAATCTTTTTTTTTTTTCACTCGATGGCTGGAATATTTTTTTTTAATAGTTTATTTTTTAATTTTCCTTGGGCAGATTTTTTTTTTTGCGATAATGCGTGGGAATATTTTTTTTTTCTTAATAATTTACTGGGGAAATTTTTTTTTTGCTTTTGCCCCACCCCCCCCCCCCCCATCACTTTTCTAATGGTCCACCCCTAACAAAGGAGATTTTTCAGGTATCCCATGACGCCTAGCGCGTAATTATCGATCCTGATGCGTCAAATTTCCTGCGATGGCGAGTACACGTGGTGAAATTGTACTGATCTTCTCGAGATGTTTTCTTCGTTTCCAACGCGATAAAAGGTGAATGAAATCGTTATTTGGTTTCTATGTACATTAAAGTTTACTTAGATATCATTTGATCCGAGCCTGTTTGTCTATGTATCGCAATATTTTTGTCTTTGTTTCGAGTGGCATGCATGGCTGATCCGCTTCGTTTCTTTGTTGTGTTTAAGCCCTTGATCTGTTTTGCCGTGTTTCGTTTTTAATCCTGGAGACATTAGCATATAATTACGCCTGATAGCGCCCGAAAAGTGACTCTTTTAAATGCAGTACAAGGTCCCCTAAAGTCCCCACGTTTTGTAGGAATTTATGATCGTTGAATTTTGGTCAAAGTCGGCGCCAAAACTGGCTCATGGGAGCCTTTGATTTCTATGCCAGAGCAGAATTGTTCCCTTTATCATCGACTAGCTTTTGAGAACACTTTCAAATATAGAAGCGACAGACCGTCCAAGCCACGTGAAGGTTAAATCAGCTTTCATCAGGTGAGCAAACGCTACCTCAGGACACCCACCCCACCCCACCCTTACAATTCAAACCCCATACCCTTTTAAAGCAGCACATGTCAAAAGAAATAGTTTACATCTTAGAGGACCCCCACGACGGCGATGGCAGCGAAAACCGCACAAAATAATAAGTTTAATGAGCGAAAACAGTGCCTCTACAGGTGCGGTTTACATTTTGATACATTTCTTTGTCGTCCCTGCAAAACAACGTCAAATGACAAAATAATAGGTTTTGTGGAGAACGTAAACACATTGAACGGTTAATTAAAAAAATTTGGAATAGCCCAATTTACAGTTGTCTGCTTAGTGACCTGGCCTTTGTGTGGTTGAAGTTGACCTCAAAGTTGATCATTGATACAAACCTTCCTGCTTTTCATATGCAAATCATGTTGTTCTTTAATTAGCCTGCGAGCAAGCTCTCGGGCCCGGGGTTTGAGAGAGCGGAGAGCGAGAGCTTGCAACGATGTCTCAGAAATTTGAATGCCGCCCCCAATACTTCCCGTGGCTTCCCGCTGTCCGAGCTGTCAGAATTCGGCCAATCAGCGCAAACCGGAAACGAGCGTTAATGTCAACAAACATGTAACAGTCCACGTGAAAAAAAAACGGAACTTGCTCGCAGCAAGTATGGCAAATATAGATCTGTGTAGGGAGAAAACCGAAAGCAGAAGATCCAAACGATTTAATATTGTAGATATTGTAAAGCTTCGTTAAAACTTCGCTAGCGTGTTTATAATTTTGTGAATCGCGAGATGTTTTTTATTGAAAAGGTTTCAAATTACTTTCGAACATATGCAAATTGCGTGGTGAACAAAAATAAATATTAAAACTAAATAGCACCGGCCAAAACACTAGAGCTCTTTCGATAGCTGTTCAAATGGCTGGAAATCTTTCATCTAAACGGGTACTAACATTCGCCGTTCGAAAGGGTGAAGATTTTTTTTAAACGTTTAACAGCCGCCGTTTGAACGGTTGAATATTTTTTCCCGTTAACTTTCAGCGTGAGAGGTCACAATTTTCTCGGCTGACCCAAACAAAAGCTGAAACTTCGCCGATCTTAATTCTTCATTAGATACATCGGCAACAGAAGCCGCAGACATTCCAATACTTCTGGCTTCTGCTACCTGGTCGTCGATGATGCGTTGTAACGGACAGACAACCAACACTGTTTGATGCTGCCTCCTTTCAATTTGCAGCCGCGGCAGCAAACAGTTGAAATATAAAGCTTTTGCCATAGCCCGTCAGCAAAACAGTGAGGACATCACTGCCTTTAAGTAGTGCTTCAACTGCTTGACGTTGCCCGGGTTTCAATTCCGAAGGAAACTTCACATATTTTGAAAAATTCTCGCACGCTTTATGAAGCTCTCCGTGATCACGCACGACGCACGAACAATGACGTTATTATCCAATTAAATCTCAACCAATCAGCATTTTCCGCTAGCTTTCACGGGTTAAACATTCAAATTTCTGAGACATCGTTACAAGCTCTCATTCCTTTCCCTCCCCCACCCCCTCCCCCCCCAAAAAAACTCCAAACCCGAACCCGAGAGCTTGCTCGCAGGCTATTCTTTAATGCTAACTGCATTCTCTTCAACATGATTCACATATGAAAAGCTGGAAGGTTTGTATGAAAAAAAAGTGAACTCCAGCCTCACTTACACTCAAAGACAAGAATACGAATCACAGAACTGTAAAAAGGTCTGTTGAAAAGTAGCGAGTATCTTTTTTTAGTCTGTTGTTTGTGATCGTCCGGGTGAGTGTAGTTCTGAAAAGAACTGTTGTTGTTGACAATGACTGACGTTTCGACAACCTGAGCGGAAGTCATCTTCAGAGTCATGTGAATTGTGAATGGTCAGTTGATGTTATATACGTCTGGTTATAACTGTCATTGGTCAGTTTAGCCGTCATGTTATTGGCTGTAGAGACTCAAGTCAGTGATAGGTGCGTTTCGATCCGTGTATTGTTAGTGTAATTTCTGTAGTCGTTTTGTTAGTCAAATTTGTCAGTGAGTTCAGTCTATTGTTCGTCTGTTTTGTTGACAAGTCGTTTGTTACCCCAGCAGTGCATAACATCGGGTCCTTTGACCTGGATTTTTATTGCTCCATTAGCGACTTAAATTGACATTCGTTAATATATTAAAGTAACTACCCTAATACAGTTGATTTTTATTCGCACTTTGTGCGCTTAACCTACAATTAACTGGTACATCATTGCTTCTCTAAAACCCGCTTGGTTGTTGCAAAACGATCTCATTTTTTGGGTCTTCAACACTGACTATGTAATTCGTCAACGTTTTACAAGTTGACCACTTTTGTTTCGATGATTCCACAAAACCAGACAACAGTTTATCCAGTGATAACCGTGTCTAGGCCTAACCAACTCAGATTACAGTTCATCTTGAAATAATGTGTTCAAAAACCCGATAAGCTGCCAATTGCGATAAGTTGTTTTATTTTGTTTCGTTTGGTTCGAAATTGCTATTCTAAGATGTAGGCGGGTTCTATTCTGTGCACTTAATTTCATTTTGACTACGTGAAAAAATTGAAAATGAATTAAACAAAAATACACATACATGTAAAGCATTACAAAACAATTATATGAAGTGAAAAAAAAAGAACAATCCCTAAAAATTAATGACAGTGAAAGTCTACCAGAAAATAAATGGAAGGACAAATCGATCGACATTAAAAATGTAGGAAAGGTGATGCTGTGATGATACGTTCGGTTTAACAGGATCTCCTTACGTCACAACAAACATAAATTGCTCACCGATTCAAAAAAAGTTCACAGTCGCGTTTAACATCTGTTTAAATTTATCCGTCTTTCTCTTTTTAGCTCCCTGGTGTTTAGTTTTTTTTTCGCACGATTGTTTGTAACTGAAAAACCCATAATACAGCAACACCTAACCAAATTAATAGAAACAAATGTATAACTAGTATCAACTGTTCTACATGGCTATTTTTAAGCTTGAAGACTAAACTACTACATTCCATCCAAAAAAAACCATGCAATTATCTATATTACAGTAATCTCTTTCTGGTGGTAACTTCCACTGTAAACTTCTATTTTGCTAATCCTGATCACATATCTTGGCTACAAGGTCCTCAAACACGCTCCCTTCCTCAGCTGGTGTCCCATTCTCTACTTTGCCTGGGGTGTGGCCTGCCATGTCCTTTGTGTTCCCCTGGGAGCTATAAGAGGATGTATCTGACAGGGACCTGAGGATCCGTGGCTGCATAAACCCTCGTGTGCCATCCGGTCCTGTAGGCTGGCGAATCAACTCGATTCTATGAAAAAATAAACACACTGATAAAACAGCACATGGCGTTCCCTTCTAAAACTCATTAGCAATTCATGACCAGAACACAAAGGAAATCATTACCGTGAAGGAGGTTTGGATACCCGGTCTTATTACTCATGCGCGTAGCGGCATGAGTTATAAATGGCCTCCGTTTTTCTTATTTTTCTTTTTTTTGGTGTTCCGATTTTGCATGCAAATTTATGCACGCATATTTTAAATTGTGCACTTGCGGTTCACAGCTTTGCCATTTACACTTCCTGTTTAGTGTCTTCCAGTTACTCAAACATTAGCTGTCATGACCCTGAACATCTGCCTACTGCTGTTGCACATTGTGATATACTGATTTGCATTTTTATTCTTTTGTCCTTCAAGGCTGAACAGACTGTATTACAGCAAATTAGTGTTGAGAACTTTCCAGATATTTCCTGGAAATGTCTCTTAGTTAAGTTTTGGATAACATCTCAAAATGCATACATCAAAAACTGCTTTCCAATTTTTTTTAGCGGTAGTACTTGTTTTTTGGAAACGTGCTGTGAAAATTTTAGAATAAGGGTAGCTTACCTGCGCCCAGGACTGTCAGTAGTCTCAGAGTATGTCCTGCGTATTAGCCTTTCAGGCCGCTGAGAATCGCTGCATGAAAACAAAACACATATTACTGAATAGCATACAGACTATTGCAAATTAGTGAATTTTATTACCTCTAACAAGACTAGATTCAATTAATCTGAGGATGCTTGATAATCAAGTTAAATGCCTTAGCGACAAGCTGGTATAATGCAAGCTGGTATAATGCAAATGCACCGTCAAGAAGAAAGTGAAGTCATTTTTGTGCTCCGAGCAGAACTAAAATTAGGCGGACAATTTAGGATTTTGTTCAGACAATGTTGGATAACAGACTGTTATTTCCAGCACTGGCTGTGGAGCTCTTATTTGAATTGCCGCACTTTGGGATTCCATTCACATACTCAAAGAACCAAATAACATGATTTAAAGGGGCACTGTCCCATGTTATATCGCCAAATGCCACCAAATATATAAGTTATAACTAAATTCAATAAAAAGATTCTATAGAGCAAAATAGAAACAGTGGTTTGGTGTAGGATTACAAGGATGGGAGTGGATTACAGTAAATCAACTTTGATTTCGTGACAGGGGGTCAAGAAATCAAAGTTTTCATTCTGGTGCAATTTTGAGTTTTTTAGTCGTTATTAATTTTTGTCTTCTTTATAGTTTGTTTCTTTGCGTTCATCACTTTTGGCATTTTTTTCTTCCTATTGTTAGATAATAAAGCAAACTCCTGGCAATAATCATAATAACATAATATTTCAGACTCTGGCAGAATAAAGGGTCAAACAGAAATAACTTTTACAAACCAGATTCTTCTCAGGCTACAAGCACTCATTTTACGAGTCTTCTGATTCTGAACAACAACAAATTCAACTTCATCTCCTGGCTGTAGTGAGAAAAAAAAAAGAAGATATATAAGAAAAACAAAATTGGCAAAAACATTTTTATACCACCTGCATTATTGCTCTAGTGATCAGAGAGTTATTACAGAACAGCTATACTGTATCACTGATACACAATACTAACAGCAATGCTAATAAGCTTCATCGCCATTGTTCTTTTATATAAGATAAAAATTCTCAGAAGGTCTTATTGGATCTGTTACTTAAGAGACAGGACACAGGGAGGTTGCTTTACAGGGTCCTGGTAGCCCAAGGAGCCTAATACACTGATCTGGGTACCTTGTGTTAAACTGGGGCACCAACAATTTCACCACCTCGACTCCTTACTTCTACTTTAGAATTAAAAAAAAAGAAATCCCAGCATATCGATCTGGTAGGTTGAAATTAAAATCATGTTACAGTGTTGTGGAAGCGACTGAAATTTGAAATAGTGCACTTATGCAACAGGACAGCAGAGGGAAGAGGATGGCAAGACACTCCTATGACCAGCATGACAGGTAATTATTGACGTGTTTTGATTAACATCGTCATGCTCATTGAAATTTTGTCAAACATATACGTAATAACTGTCATGCTGGTCACACAAGATTTTGCCATCCTCTTCCTGCTGAGCACTGTCCTACCGCTTTTTCACTATTGTGTCAGCGTGAAACTTGTAGAGGTTGGGGGGAAATGTGGAATTTCACAGCTGAAGGAGAAAAAATTATTTCAATGTTCTGAATAGGATACTTGCCTGTAGTTCCATTTCACCTTCCAGTTCACTCATATGAAAGAAGAGATTCTTCCCTTCTTCATTTTCATAAGAAATGAATCCAAACTAATGAAAGAGGATATTAAACACATGCATGAGTAAAATCTTATGAGTAGCAATTATTCAGTTAATTTATTGAGAATCGCATAAAGCTTCATAGAAACCTTAAGTTATGTTGAAAGCACAATGATACTTAGACCTTCCTAATTTCTAATATTTATCCGTTCTCTGACAGACAATAGACCTTTTTACTGATACAGCAGCCACATTCATTTCCACCCCCCCCCCCCCCCCCAATGGCCATCCCATGATGACCATTGAAATTAACATATTTCTTCATTAACAATTAATACCAAGAGTCATTATGGGTTACAGAGAGCAAAATCAAAATGGCTGCCATACTGGTTAAAGTTCCTTAAGATTCCAGCCTGCATGCTTAAGGCTTTATCACAATTGTATGGTGCCTTTAGAAAGTAATGATCCAGATGAGCTATACAGGGAAACTGCATGTTATTCCTCACAAAGCGATGTTAATAACTTTGTTGTACCTCGGGAACTAAGCCGCACAAATCTGAGCGAAAAATATATTTATATTCATATACATATACATGAAGATGTCGTGCAGTTGCCTGGCAACAGTACAACAAAGCTTGAATAATGTCAAACAACCTACTTCATGTAAGCCCATAAGAGCTATAGGAGCATGGTAAACAAAGATGGTGGATGGTAAACCGTACACGAACCATCGAAAGGACCTTCTACCAACATTTTTGGTTTCAAAGAAAAAATAGTGGAATGGTGAAAAGCCTCATACAGAAATTGAGACCAAACTTTCAACTGGCAATGCACCTTTCCTCAAGCTTTGCGAGGTTCTGCGCGACATATATCATTAGTCATTGTTTGGTCTAACATGAAATAGTCTTAAATAAGCATACTGAAGGAGGAACAACAAACCAACCTGGCCTTTGACTGACTCAACCCGCGCCCGCACGCGTTGACGTACGCTGACTATTTTCATGGCTCTCTCCTTACCACTGTATTTGTCGACACCAATCTGAAAACGGACCTACAAAGCCCAAAATCAAACAGTTTAAGAAACAACAGCAAGTGAATCAATGACTCTAAACTGTTAGGCAACTATTAGATGTCATGATTATCAATTTAGGTAGATCACTGTTAATTAGGTTGATTAAGTCTAGAAGAGACACGAGAAGTATGTTCATGTTGAATTTTAATGTTAGTGACATGGCCGATGTAGTTTGTTATTGGCAGGAGTTTGAATCAGAGTTTGTTACAAGGAAGTAAAAAAATTGCCAGTTTGATAATTTTAGCTCGATGAGTGGAAATCACTTGAAAACGAGTAAGGTAATCAAATACAAAGGCTTTTATTCCTTTGGTTCTGTATGTGGCTGTAGAGGGGTAACACTGTACTGGGTTAATACAAAATAGTCTCCTTGATGCATGTTGGGTCATCATTATTATAACACAGCAGGGGCAGATCCAGACTGTATTGTAAGGAAAGGCCCAGAGTGAATAGGAAGGGGGAGGGATCCAGACTGTATTGTAAGGGAGGGCCTGGAGTGAATAGGAAGGGGGGATCCAGACTGTATTGCAAGGGAGGGGCTGGATTGAATAGGAAGGGGGGAGGGATCCAGACTGTATTGCAAGGGAGGGGCTGGAGTGAATAGGAAGGGGGAGTGATCCAGACTGTATTGCAAGGAAGGGCCCGGAGTGAATCGGAAGGGCGGGGGGGGGGGGGGGGGGGTGGGGGGGATCCAGACTGTATTATAAGGAGGGCCTGGAGTGAATAGGAAGGGGGGAGGGATCCAGACTGTATTGTAAGGGAAGGACTGGAGTGAATAGGAAGAGGGGAGGGATCCAGACTGTATTGCAAGGGAGGGGCTGGAGTGAATAGGAAGGGGGAGTGATCCAGACTGTATTGCAAGGGAGGGGCTGGAGTGAATAGGTAGGGGGGAAGGGATCCAGACTGTATTGCAAGGGAGGGGCTGGAGTGAATAGGTAGGGGGGGGGGAAGGGATCCAGACTGTATTGCAAGGGAGGGGCTGGAGTGAATAGGTAGGGGGGAAGGGATCCAGACTGTATTGCAAGGGAGGGGCTGGAGTGAATAGGAAGGGGGGAAGGGATCCAGACTGTATTGCAAGGGAAGGGCTGGAGTGAATAGGAAGGGGGGAGGGATCCAGACTGTATTATAAGGGAGGGCCAGGAGTGAATAGGAAGGGGGAGGGATCCAGACTGTGTTGCAAGGGAGGGCCCGGAGTGAATAGGAAGGGGGAGGGATCCAGACTGTATTGTAAGGGAGGGCCTGGAGTGAATAGGAAGGGGGGATCCAGACTGTATTGCAAGGGAGGGGCTGGATTGAATAGGAAGGGGGGAGGGATCCAGACTGTATTGCAAGGGAGGGGCTGAAGTGAATAGGAAGAGGGGGAAGGGATTCAGACTGTATTGCAAGGGAGGGGCTGGAGTGAATAGGAAGGGGGAGTGATCCAGACTGTATTGCAAGGGAGGGCCCGGAGTGAATCGGAAGGGGGGGGGGGTGGGGGGGGGGGGATCCAGACTGTATTATAAGGAGGGCCTGGAGTGAATAGGAAGGGGGGAGGGATCCAGACTGTATTGTAAGGGAAGGACTGGAGTGAATAGGAAGAGGGGAGGGATCCAGACTGTATTGCAAGGGAGGGGCTGGAGTGAATAGGTAGGGGGGGGAAGGGATCCAGACTGTATTGCAAGGGAGGGGCTGGAGTGAATAGGTAGGGGGGAAGGGATCCAGACTGTATTGCAAGGGAGGGGCTGGAGTGAATAGGTAGGGGGGGGAAAGGATCCAGACTGTATTGCAAGGGAGGGGCTGGAGTGAATAGGTAGGGGGGAAGGGATCCAGACTGTATTGCAAGGGAGGGGCTGGAGTGAATAGGAAGGGGGGAAGGGATCCAGACTGTATTGCAAGGGAAGGGCTGGAGTGAATAGGAAGGGGGGAGGGATCCAGACTGTGTTGCAAGGGAGGGGCTGGAGTGAATAGGAAGGGGGGAGGGATCCAGACTGTATTGCACGGGAAGGGCTGGAGTGAATAGGAAGGGGGGAGGGATCCAGACTGTGTTGCAAGGGAGGGCCCGGAGTGAATAGGAAGGGGGAGGGATCCAGACTGTATTATAAGGGAGGGCCAGGGGTGAATAGGAGGGGGGGAGGGGGGGGTTAAAATGAAACTTCATTTTGGCAAGATAACTGGGCAGGGGGTCTCCATGGATCTGTCACTGCACACCAAGGAGTACACTGCAAGGTGTGATGACTTAAACTTGTAACAGCAACAAAGGACTAAACCTAATTCTTACTAAAAAATATTGTTCCAATTGATTGACATACCTTGTCTCCTGGCTGGAGAACTGTCTTTTTATCCACCAGACTTGTGATCCCATAATTGACAGAAAAAGACAATTCTTTATCATTCTCCTGGTCCACTCCATTCTCCTCTTCACTGTCTTGATCTTCAGACACGATGCGCTCAATCAAACCAGCATACTCTTCTTGCTGCAAAAATGTATGTAACAATGTTGAATAATTTCTAACCTCTCTTTGGCTTCCCGCAACACAAAGTCAAGCCAAAAATTCAAATGCCTCCAAAAGCAAGTCTAAAGCAATAGCGTTCCATCCAGATTCTAAAAATAGAATTGGCGTGCAGCATCATGGGATTGAAATGCATACAAACATTCAAGAACTATGCAGGTAGCTACAAAAAAAGCAGGTGCTACGAAGCACTGTTCTTGGGTACAACTCGACAGTTATCCACAACATGTACAGGAATAGCAAAAACTGGTGTTTCCGTGGCAGCCATTTTGAAATATTTGTCTGCATTTCGATCCAACAATGCAATGCTGCCAAATATGATGTCACCTGGGCGGAATGCTATTGATTTTGTATGCAGATTTCATCATCACTTAACACTGATAGTGGCTGCGTGTATTCACCAGTTACTGAGACCCCCTTGTTATGGCAACACAAGTGTTTCCCACCAGATTTCAGTTAACATACTTATTCCATAACAAACATATTATCCAAGGCTGCTATCACTTCACCCACATGCCACAAATAAGAGGTACACCCCTCCCTAGTTCTGTCAGGTTTTGCTATTCAACCCAAAAGCTGAAGCTGAAAATAAATTGTCACAGTAGCTTAAGTATACGCAAGAAATTATACACACCTGTGGATCAGCGCGCCTCAAAGACCTCACTACTTTGCCCAGGTAGACTTCTGGTAGAATCTTCTCCTGGACAATGGTTCCCTGAGGCAGTTTAACCACCGTCTCTGCACTTATTTTACTGTTCTTGCATCTGATTGTGTATTCCATCTCATCACCAAGGGCAAGTTCAGTAGGGTCACCATCATATTCACTGTGATGGAGATGGAAATAAACCATTTTTATTCAAGAAAAGAATCAAATTGAATTAAACAATTTTGAACGAATTAAAGGTCAAATGAACCAAAAGTTTGAATTTTGTTCTTTATCCTTTTAAAGCTATTTAAATGTTAAAGGAAACCATAATAAAGCATACTTACACAACATTTTGCCTTCCTGAGCCTTTAAGTAAGTCACATAGCTAAAAGTATGAAGATTTCCGAAGACTTCACAAAAACTTTTCTGAAATAGCTGCGTGCTTCAAGTGGTTGGATTGGTAAGGATTATGACGTCACTATTGGCGAGCCAACCGTGTTCCCAGCATCCTTCTGGCGAATACTGAGTATTCTAACTTGTGTGTAAGATTTTCACTGTTTTTGTTGTGAAAATGGGCAATTGTTGCTGCAGTTTATCGCAGAACAAAACACCATAGTTTTCCGCTCAGTCACCGACATTCAAGTTCAATCCTTGACTGTTTTGAGGTGGTCAATAGTGACGTCACTATTGGTTTCCAACAATTTTCTGACAATTTTCCCATCGCTCTACGATAATGAAGGCCAAAAAGTTTCATTTTTCAACTTCCAATATCTCTGCGATGCAAAGTCCAATTAGTTTTAAACTTTAGAATATGTTTATTTGGTCCTCTTTCAACACATTGCACTAATATTGGACTAAACGAAAATATGTCAAATTTTTGGTTCATTTGACCTTTTAAGGGTCACACATTCAATCAGTCAGTCAGTGAGTGGGTGCATCGGTCATTCTATCTGGCTGTCAGTCTCTGGGCTCGAAAAAAGTCCTGTCTGGTCATGTAAGACAAGTAGATTTTGTGTTGGGCAAGTAACTTTCCCACTCACTTGCCCAATGCGCAAGGATGTCAATTACGTAGTTAGTCAGTCAATCACTCAAGGTTTGTACAAGAACAGTTGAAGCTCTTCTTGTGACTACCTTCATAAGCGACCAGCTCCTCTCAGCAACCATGACAAAAATGTAAAATATGCATTGTCAAAAGGAATTTCTACACAAACCTGTAGTGAAAGAATACTTCCTTGTCATGTTCTGACGTTTCCAAGAAGCCAAAGTTTTCTTTAAGTGTAGCAACAAATCCCTTAAAAGTGAGAGTATTACATTAAGGTACATTAGCATATTAAGGCAATCAATTCTACCAAAATTAACTAAACAAATGGCCCATAAAATGATGATAATTTGAATGGCACTTGCATGCATGGGAAGGGCAAATTACTATCAACTGAGACAGAAATGTAGGCAAGTATTGTTTAACGAGTAATTCATATTTGACAGAGTTGTTTGTAGTTTCGTATTACTTCATATGTGACACAATTTTGTGTGTTTTGGTGAACTTTTTTAAGTGAGGACACTTTGTGATGCTGCTCATGCCCCCTTCTGCCAGCATTTCTGGACATATCTCAACTGAGATAAAAAAAAAAAAAAAAACATTGTGGGCCAAATAGACAATTTCAGTTGATGGAAATAATGACATAATGACACTGGTAAACTTAGTAAACATTGGTAAATTTAAATGTCAAGGGAGATTTTTATGTTTTTAGGTCAAGACTGTGCTAACATTAAAATGTTGCTAGAACACTAAGAGGAAGATTCTCATAGGAACAACAAACCTAATCAGTTTTGAGGATGAAAGGAAAGAAACCCGATTTTTTTTCATGTTGCAATCCACTTCATCCTAGACATCCATTGTCAAAGGCACTCATTTATAGTGTCACTGCACCACTAGAGTAATTTTAAATAAGACTAGACCATTGTTTTTGGTGATGCAATTGATGCATAGCTTTTTAAAGTAATACTGAAAATGGGAACATGGCCCCTTCAAGCAAACTCAGCCCAGTCAAAATATTTTTGAGTAGTAGGCAAGATGGCTGGAGTAGTAGGCAGCAGAGGCCACAAGCTTGCTTAGACGCCATCTTGTTTGTAACTGCAAGAGTATTCACCGCTGACCATTCACCTGGCTCATTTTCCCACATAATATTCAAGGCGTTCCAAGGCCCCAGTAACCCTGTCACTCAGCACGCAAGGTTTGTTCGTGTGCGGCTCGATTTTATGTTTTTCTTATAATTTCAACTAGAAGAGACCTCGTATTTGTTGTCAATGAAGTTTAGTGTATAGTAGGCGGCAAAATCGCCAGCTGCCGGCACATTTTGACTGGGCTGAAACTATGGGTTTATTTAGGAACTAGACAGTCTGAACTAACTAATTAAATGAATAAAGCTGTTGTTGTTGTTGAACTGCCTGATAACATTCCAAAATAAATGCCATCTTACCTTGTGTCTCACTTCACTGTTCCTCTTCACTACAGAGATATTTACTGCTTTCCTAAAACCAGTCCGCTGACTTTCAGACAAATTGAATTCCACCTAAACAGTGAAAAAAATTACATGTTTGAATTAATTCCATAATGACTTGTGTAGTTGTAAGTAATGATTTATTAACCATCCTAACTTCTTTAACCTTACAACTGTATAGGAAATTGTGGTTTTTTTTTTGAGAAGTCTGATGGTTTATTTAAAAATTGTGATTGGTTACCCGGTCTCCAAACTGTGGTGCTCCTCTCAATTCAAAGTTGTTCATGTCAAACGGCAGAGATTCTCTCATCCCATCGATGCAACAACTGATCAGACCAGACTCACTTTCCCTAAAAAGCAATTTGAAAACACTCCATTAAAAGGGACACAGGCCGCCAAAATAATTCACTTACCTTCTTCCCATTTTATATCAACAAATGCCAAATAGTTTTTTATTGTGTCAGAATTAATTTAGCTATTTCATTGGTTTTGCATTGCTACGCTTTGTGATTGACTTAAAAATCTCACGTCACTTTCTCTGCCAATCAAAAGTAAAACCAAAACTAATCATGATGTACTTGTATGCATTTTTCTGCACTTGGCACTGGTCACCAGGGATGTAGCTAAGATGTCCAACAGGTGGACTTTTGTTCATCATAGGCAGAAAATTTTGGTGTAAAAAAAAAAGGGAAAGAGTTAAGGAGACAGTTTTCCAGGCAGAAAAAATCAAGAAAACACAGTCTTCAAGCAGTTATTTTTTCTGCCTTCCACCTATTATTTACATCCCTGGGTCATGCTTTTAGTCAGAAATTGAAAAGTAGGCATCCTGAAGATATTATCCATCACACATTTTTAAAGGATTACCGGTACATGTAGGTGCAATTTTCATGAATTTCTACAAAAAGTGGGCATCCCTGACACCCTGCTGGCTAAAAGCTTGGTACTGGTTACATGTATTTGCTTCAAGTTCTGATTGGTTCAGTAGATTGCCTGCATCTGTTGTGATTGGCGAGAATAATAACTTTGGGCCATGCTAGACAGCTGGTCACCCTCTTGCCACACAAGTTTATCTCCCATCATTTTACACAACTACATTTCTTTATATATACCCATATTAATGAATTCCTGGAAGGAGGTATTCCATTGCATTTTAAAAATTGGGTTACAAATTTTATTTTCGTGTACATTTTTTGATAGCGTTAACAAAACTTTTGAGAGGAAAGTGGTTACCCCTGAATGGTCCACACCTAGTATGGGCTTTAAGACAATGTTCCCATTACTTACCTGTTACTATCCTTTCTAGGACTGCGGGTGCTGTAGCATGGCTCTCGCTCAACATAACCTTCGTATATTTGGGAGGATACACTCTAGAATGGTAAACATAAACTGTCAAAACCTGATGTCACAAAACTACATGTACCAACTACAATGTAGGCACTACATATATTATCAACAGCATATCATTATAATATCAATAATAATAATATTTATTAACTATTATTATATTATTACAATTTCTTTTTAAGTCAGTTAAGAGAAATTAGTGTTGTTAGTGTTCTGTAGCATGATAGCTTCTGCAGCAATGAGCAACACATAACACCACATCTCCCCCCCCCCCCCCCCCGGATGAAAATTTTTTCACTACATCAAGGAAATGCTTTGGCTTGGTATTTGATTTCTGTTTGCTAAACAAAGAACTGTTTAAGTACACAGTGCACAAGTACCTTCTGTTAAAGAGATGGACATGCAGTGGACTTTAACTAGTGTTGAAATAAAGTAAGTAAAAGTAAAGTCGCGCACCCGAGCCAGAAGGCTCATAACGGACGGAGCTTAAACCCGGTTTCTATAGCATGAAGCGACTAGGAATATTGCTACTCCCCCCTGGATGGGATGCTAGTCCATCGCAGGGTTACACCCAGCATTTTGTCGCTGGTACCCATTTATACACCTGGGTGGAGAGAGACAGTGTGGAGTAAAGTTTCTTGTCTAAGGAAACCACACGACGGCAGAGACCAGGCTTCGAACCACCGACCTTCAGGTTGAAAGTCCAGTGTTGAAATACAAGCTTGAATATTTAAGTTTAAGTTAAAACTGTGTTTAACATTACTCACCTCCATCTGAATTGTTCCTTTTGGTACAACTCTGACTCTAACAGCATGAAGACGCTTGATGGCAGACATGTCCTAATAATCACAAAGGAATGCATTTATTCAACAAAGAGAATAGTCAACACCTTGAGAGAAATGCAAAATGGACACATTTTCCCACACCTTGCTTAACAAAAACAAATAGTATTTCAGAAATGCTTCTCTCCCCCTTAGCTTCTTTTCCAAAACAACAGTCATCAATAAAGGAAAAAAGGAGAATGATTATTCAAGTAAGAATTATCACAGTCAAATTTAAAAATCCCTTCAGCAACTGTTTCAACAGTTTTGTCCAATATTGTCGAAGTACAAACAAAAATAAACTAAGGTCTACTCATAACCAACCTCAGAAATGGCGAATTCTACTTCATCACCAACTTGAATCTGGTGTGCCTTTCAAGAAAAGAAATAGAAACATCAAAGTCTTGTTCTACTGAGACTAATTCTTTCAACCTCCACAACAGTGTAGTTGACGTTAACTTAGTTGGAGTTTTTTTTAGCTGAAACAGTTGAAAACTGCATGTTTAGAACACTTACATGTAATATTATGTTTAACTGTTTCATCAAAATTGCACAAGTGTCAGTTGATCAATCAAGCCAACCAAAAAAATGTTTTTGACCCAAAAGAACACTTAAAACCCAAAGAACTAATGATGCCAATTATTGACTCCTTGACTGACACAAAGAAATGTGTCCCAGAGTTATTTGGACCCTGTAGCTACCAGATGGACTGCATGCCAAAGGAGTAGTTGATTTGAACAGCTAAGCAACAAAATAAGCAATCACATTGTAATGCACACTTCCTTAACCTCACAATGAGGATAACATACATGTACCGTCTGATTAATATATGTATATCATTAATTTTATACTATAAAAACCCTTTCATGGCAGCAACAACTGCATTTTGTCACTCATATGATACAAATGTATTTAGTGTATGTTCTTACAGAATCAAGAAGTTCGCTGTAGTGGAAGAACATCCTAGCATCTCTGTCACAGCATTTTATGAACCCAAATCCTTCCTTTAAAGACACAACAACACCCTAAAGGAACAAACATGAAACCTATGTTGGTCAACTGTGCAAAAATAAAAGCTCATAGCAAATCTCACTGATAATAATTTATTGACTTCAGCAAGTACCATTTCTCTGGTCTCTCCATCATCTGCTTCTGCTACATCAACCAAGCTGATATTGGTGGCTCTTTTCAG
Source organism: Cladopsammia gracilis (assembly GCA_022457155.1). NCBI lineage: Eukaryota > Metazoa > Cnidaria > Anthozoa > Scleractinia > Dendrophylliidae > Cladopsammia > Cladopsammia gracilis. The sequence continues at coordinate 493,389 of JAJGOT010000140.1, read as the reverse complement.
TGAGTCACGGCGATCTAAACAACAAAATGGAATTATTGCATAACAGAAAGCCAGTAAAGAGAAACAACAAAAATTCCCTTATGCACTGTATGTATGTACACTAACTGGAGACTAAATCCATTGCGTCAATTTATTACTACTACATGTAATCATGACAAACAGTGGAGAAAAATCAGCTTGTAAGTCAAATCCTTTTGCTTGCTTATAGCATGTTGAACAAGTTCTATGTACATGAATAACAGCCCAAGAAGTGCAAAAACCCAGTTACACATTCCCTTCTCTTGTTGGATTAATTCTGTCAAAAACAACTACTGCTGAAACTGTATAAAGTGGCAACCCTCGGGACTTTGGAAATTGGCTGCTCAATACAGGTTCATTAAAAATACTATGTGGGCATGGTCAAATGTCAATTTTATTAATGCACAGTATCATAACACAATCAAGCAATCTCGGCCTTGTAACTGTAGTGGCAATAGTTTGCCACAACAGTTGGATGTTGTAAAACTGTCTCTAATCCATATTCCCACCCTAATGAATCAAATACAAGTAAAAATAACAAAGACAGACAAACATGGGACTGCTAAAATGTGGCCATGACTGCTTAAAGTGCCTATCACCCCTAGAAAGTTATTTTCAGAATCAACTCTATGTACATTGAATAGTTGAATTTACAAAATGCTAATTAGATGACGTCAACCCGGGAATCATTTATTATACAACTACTTGTTTTCACCTTCAAGTAATATTTTTTACCAATCAATTGACTATCCACAGTTTATTTTTAGTATTTATCAAATTTTTTATCCTCAAGCTGTAAACTGCAAATTATAAATTGGGATAGAAATAATGGCAAATTCCTGGGTTGATGTCATCTAATTAGCATTGTGTAAATTCAAATCTCTATAACTCACAAACGCGACATTCAAAACAAGAAATATTCTACCATTCAACTATTCAATGTACATAGAGTTGATTCTAAAAATAATTTTCTAGGGGTGATAGGCACTTTAATAGAGGTGACTGCTTAATACAGGCAGCAAATACAAGGTTTGTATGGGCGAAAACTGGCCACTTAATACAGGGACGTTATATACAGGTTCGAGTGTAGTGCAGTGTGGCATCTTTGCTGCACAAAGCACAACTCACCTACTGCAACATTGAATTCCACTACATCTCCAGCTCTAAGGGAAAAGTCTCCCTGGAGGTCCCTTTCAGAAAAAACAATCTCTTCCTCAACATCTTCATTATCAGGGAGAGTGTAGATTATTTTCCCATGCAGTGGATCTTGGTGTCTCTTTTGGGCAGATTTACTCAAAGGACGATCCACAGTTCCCTGATATCTAACAGTGCTCACATCTTCAAACTTGACTGTGCCCTCAGGTAGTTTTTCTACATGTACTGCAACTTCTTTACCCTGGAGGACAAACAAAATACAAACTTTTTAAAAACAGTCTGTCAGATTATGCACAATTATCTGTGATTCCATTACAAAACAATAATATTGTTATTATAATATTATTATCTAAGTCATGATCTCAGTGCTGTACATATACGTGCAGTAAATATTTTGTTTTCATGCCTGCAAAACTTTTTAAAATTGTAAAAGTTGTGATCTGATAGATCTGTAAATCCGAATGAGTAAGTAACCAATCAGATGTAAGCACTAGCTACTAAAAACCAATTAACACTCTGAGTGGCAAGGAAACAAAAATAAACCATAACACATACATTGTAGAACACTTCACCACATCAAACAAACTTACATTTCTTGCTTGTATCCCAAACTCGACATCATCTCCCAGCATAAGCTCATTGATATTTCCATTGAATTCGCTGTAGTGGAAAAAGATCTACAAAAAGGGTAAAAGAAACTGAAATGTACTATGTGCTGTTTTTCTTTTCTGATAGCATTGGTAACTTGCTTTAGAAGCCCTGCACTTTGAAAAACTGTAGTGTTAAATTTCAAGCTGTAATAGGAATCTCACCTCACTGACTTTGTCAGCTCTTTCAATGAACCCAAATGATTCTTTCATTGATGAAACAACTCCCTGAAACAAACAAACAAACAAACATGAAACACAGAGTACATAAAGAAGTTATCTTGCTAGACATTCTGTAGCAATCATTCTTTGGATAACAAACAACAAACTGAAAACTTTATGAAACACACAGTCAAATAAAAGTATAACATTTTAGGCCATGTTGCAGCAAGCTACAAATACTTGAACATACATGTAGATCCAAGGTAGTCAGAAAAACAGAAAAGTGTTTGATCTTGCTGAATTATTTTTATAGCTCTTTATACAATGCGTGTACTGTCATTTTACTCTTCATTTTTTTGGCTCTAGGGGAGTCATGTAATAGCTGTCAAACAATGCACACACCATTATTGCCATGGTAAATTCAAAACACAAATTATACAACTGGATTTGAGGGACTAACATCTACAACATAGCTTGAAATCAAGAATTAAATGGCACATGTATAAGGACTACAGTGTTTCTCTTGTATTATTTTTTATTCAATGACTAGTCTACAAATATTTTCTACACAACTTACCTGGCATTTTTCAGTATCTGCTGTTTCTAAAAGTGTTAATTCACGAGCGCGGACAACCCCAGTTCTATAAAAACAACATAACAACACAAAAAGCATATGTCACTTCTAAAGGAAAGAACTCCTCTGCAATTTTGTTAACCCATTGACTCCTGAGAATTTTTAAGTTTTTGAGTGATTTTCTGTATATAAACGAGCCATAGGATTTCGTGACTCCATATTTGGGGTTACCATCAAAAGTGCTGCTGTTCTAAAACACTGAAGGCTCGAGTTTACTGGAAATGTCGTTCTGACGTTGTCATTTTGCTTCGTCAAATTGCAATATAGGCTCAAATATGGTGTATCGGCAATTTTTGGTAAGTTCACAGCCATTTTTCATCTTTAGTAGCTGCCTGATGAGCATCATTAAGCTTGAAGGTAGTTCAGAGTCCACTTTCTCAATGAAGTGAGTTAGGTCTTGTACTTCATTTACGAATTTGGCTCGCTGCTCGTTGAACTGGAAAAATGGCCACCACGAAACGAAGAAGTCTTGGGACTCGACACTGGATGAATTTCTCGACCTACCACTGCATAAGTTGCGACCACTGAAGAACACACAAGTGTGAAATTTCGGTGGCAGGTTGGAGTGGCTGTGGACTTAGTATAAATATGAAATGTGTGGGGAAAGGAACGAATGCTGTCAAAAACGGTGGCTATTTCCCAGCATGCAGAGCGGTGATATAAGTAATCGAGGCAAGGTCAGTATGCACTAGAACGAGAGGCTGTAGCTCGGCCCGAGCAACGAATAAAAGCAAAAAAAATTCACTGCTAAGCTAGGACACTGAATTTTGCTGTGAATGTTGACTTTTGGGTTTGCCATGATGATTTGAACAAAAGCAAAAATGTGATTTTTGTTGTTTTTCTATGTTGTTAAAAACGGTCATTTTTGTTATTGTCCAAATTCAAACGCTGATATTCTGCAAAAAATGCTGACTGTTTTGTGTTTATTGGGTATCTCAATTTGAAGGACTTTCTAGTCAATGCTCACAGGGCTGGAAATAATTTTGGGACGTCCACCGGTCCAGATGACCGGCCAAATAAATTTTAGCTCGGTCATATTTCATTTCTGGCCGGTCAAGTATAACAAATTTAATTTTTCACAAGTACACAATACGACACCCCCCCCCCCCCCCCCCCCCCCCAACCCCAACCTCAGTGGTAAACGTCTGTGGTAGCTTACCGTAGCTTTGCGGTAGTTTTACCAGCACTTTACATAACGTTAACTTTAACGATAACTTTACGGTAGTTTACGTAGTTTACGATAACTTTACGGTAGTTTACACGGTTACGGCAACTTTACGATAACGGCTTGGTGGCTCAGTTTGCGCTAACTATACGGTAGCTTTTCATAATTATAATGTTACAATAACCGTAACCGTTTACGATAACTTTACATTAGCTTTCATAACTATACGGTAGTTTTACGGGAACTTTACAATGACGTTACGGTACCTTTGCTATAACTTTACGGTAGTTTCACGGGGACGTTATGGTAAATCTAACGTTACGGTAGCTGCTTTGCGATAATTTTACGGTGGCTTTCGTAACTATAGGGTAGTTTTACGGGAACTTTACAATAACGTTACGGTAGTTTCACGGGGACGTTACGGTAAATCTAACATTACGGCCGGTAGGCGCTTTGCGACAATTTTACGGTAGCTTTCGTAACTATACAGTATGTTGCCCAGTTTCCGGCCACTTTAGTTTGTAGTCGCTATAACTTCTTGTTTTTGTACGGAAAATTTCTCAATTTTCTGTCAAAGACAGTTCATTTACTTACCTTTAAAATTTTCAATGGTTGGCGGCTTTCCCCAAGTATTAAAGAAATTATATCATTTTTCGCAAAGCTAGTAAGTTGCCCAGTTTCCGGCCAGCTAGCCCAGTTTCCGGCCACCGACTTAAAGTAAATTTTCCTTGAAACCTCACGACGTAAACCGACTTGTAAGCCCCTTGATAATAGTGGTCGCCTAGTTATAAATATCAGGCAAGTTTCAATATTAAGCTTTACCGTCTACCGTTTTACTCAGTGTTCAAGATATGTGTGACCTCAGTGACCCGGAAGCGTGTCTTCCGCGGTATGTTGGCAGACTACTAAAACAACAAGAGGCTACCAGTAGCCTTTACTCATGCGCAAGAAAGTTTTATGGTTTATTTTAAACGTGTCACGCACCGCTACCACCTCAACGAATTTTGCGTGACACACATTGCACCATCAGTCAAGACACGGGGAAGACACGTTGATTTTTTCTGTACTTGCTTTGAATATTTAATTTATTGATCCCCGTTCAAACCCGCATTATAGTCTTATACTTCCCAAACCGTGAATTATTTCTATTACATTGGGCATTGGGTTATTCCAGAAAGACCCCCCCCCCCCCACCCCACCCCACCGACGGATGGCAAGATTGTTTCGTTTCATGCAAATTTCGTGTGGAATGTAATTCGATCGCGCACTCCACAATATTTGTTCTAAAGGTCAAAACATATTTCCTTGAATGAAAATGTCATTCCCTTGAATAAAAGAGTCAAACGCTCATCAGAATTCATTGATTTTCTGTTTAGGGAAGGCTTGGCGATTTGTTTAGCCTAATTGCAGCGAGGAGCGCTAGGGTCTGCGAATTATATTAGTCTCAAGAGCAAAACGCGTTAAATTATTGCATCGAGGAAGCTCTCGGCAACGCAAGCAAATCAAAGAATTTCTCGTGCGGCCGATATTTCGCAAAAATTCTCACTGATAACAGAAATAAACAGTCCATGAAATGTTTCTTACAAAGTAAATGGACATTCAAAAATGTTATTTTCTTCACTGTAGTTTTCCAGGAATGCTTGAAAATTCTTAGTAAAGTCTGCCGCTTCGAGCTTCGAGTATGAATTCTGTAGGAACACATATCTCGCTTTGTGCCGGGCTTTGTGTCTCGCTTTGTGATCCTCACAGGATGATTCCATCGCTTTCAGCTCTCTAACTGCCACTTCAAAGGCATACAAATCGTCTTAAGGACTCTTTCTTTCCATTTCGAAGTCTTCAAAGGCATGTTTACATTTTGGTAATGGAAAATGAACGTCTGAAAAATTGAAGTGTAGAGCACAGAAGAGGCCATATTTGTTTGAATCTGAAATTCTTCTCTGAGTGACAAACCGATTCTCTCTATTCCCCCCTAAAACCCAGACATGTGCTCGGTAGACGGATTTTGATTGGTTTAACCTTCCTGAAGCCTTTTATAACAATAGGGGGCAAAAATAACTTCTAGGGGAGGCAGGGGCGAGTTCGCGTACACTAAACGTGATTACGGGCACGCCACTTGGCACGCCGAAATCACGAGGTCGCGTGTCAACCAATCAGACCAGTGAAAGTCGTCCCGCGGGATACGGGAAACTTTAAAAAAACAAGGCAATTTGTGACTACAAAAAGCGGGACAAAAATCGTACCGAAACCTTGACTCATGCTGCTATGCGCATGAGTAAATACATATGAGTTGCGTACTTTTAGTCACGCTATACATGCATTAGCTGTTGTTAATTCGTAATTTTTGTTACACTTACACATGTATCTTTAATTTCTCGACCAAAAAATTTTTAAATTCGGTTCTTTCACTCAATAAGAAATAGGTTTTGAGCGATGTGTCTTTTAGTGGCCGGAAACTGGCACACTAGGTCGAAATCTTCGCCTAGAGTTTGACTGCTAAAATTTCAGGAACAGCCGTATTCCAGCTCATGATGATAGATTCCCTAATCACTTTCATCTTTCATCTAACGTTTGTCCAAAATTATGAAGCTCCTTGAGATATTTCCTGAGAAACGAACTATTTCTTTATCTACGGTAGTTTTGATGTGCAGTGAAACGAACCAAAATTAATCGATAAACGTTTAATCACCTGGACAAAGCCTGTCCTTTCTCGGCCGTTTCTTGTTCAAAAGGAACGCCAAAACCACCAATGTATAGCGGAAATGTAAGTCTTTATTTCGAAACGCTTCGGTGGACGAAAATTTAAAACTCCGACGAACATAACCGACGTCAGTTTTTTTTGGCCGGAAACTGGTACTGGCCGGAAACTGGGCAACACACTGTACGGTAGTTTTACGGGAACTTTACGATAGTGTTACAGTAACCGTAACCGTTTACGATAACTTTACAGTAGCTTTCATAACTATACAGTAGTTTTACGGGAACTTTACAATAACGTTACGGTACCTTTGCTATAACTTTACAGTAGTTCCGAGGGGAAATTACGGTTAATCTAACGTTACGGTAGCCGCTTTGCGATAATTTTACGGTAGCTTTCGTAACTATAGGGTAGTTTTACGAGAACTTTCCGATAATGTCACAGTAACCGTAACCATTTACGATAACTTTACAGTAGCTTTCATAACTATACGGTAGTTTTACGGGAACTTTACAATAACATTACGGTTACCTTTGCTATAACTTTACGGTAGTTTCGAGGGAAAATTACGGTTAATCTAACGTTACAGTAGCTTTACGGGTAACTTTAAGATAACTATAGGATAACTTTGCGATATTTTTTAAAGTCATAGTGCATAGTAAACAACAGCTATTTTATTGTATTTTAAAGTTTTGAAAGGATCACTATGGATGTGACCGGTCAACATGACCGGCAAGACGAACGTTTGACCGGTCAAAGCCCCAATCAGGCCGGACATTGTCCGTTGACCGGCCGTTATTTCCACCCCTGTGCTCACAACTGCTAGTGAAGGCAATGTACACACGATTGAGAAAGCTGCAATTTGTTAAAGCAGTGGAGTCTTGTACGGGTGGTTTTGGGTGGTTCAGGTGTCAAAAGGTTAATTCAGGGAAATGAAGGAATCATCCTTGCATCCTCACAGTGTAAGTACTACAATGGCAATTAAAACCTTAAAACACTTTGAACAGAATTTGAGCTTTTGACCTTTTCATTACTAGTGCAATGCTCTAACTACATGAGCTTTCAAAGCTTCAAATGCTGCGAGTGGTCAATTGTGAGTTCATTCACACCCATAACAGGAATGAATTTGATAACAGTGAAAACCATAATTATGTTTATACAAGATTTCTTTTATATAAATTATTCATTGATATCTCATTAATTTTGTTAATTCTGTCAACTTAGCTGCTAGCCAACAGAAGGCAGGGAGTTGTTGTTCATGATTACCAAATCATGTTCATATTGTTTCAGTGCATGCATTAATGAAAGTTTCCTTACCTTTTGTCTGTGGCAACATAAAATTCCACTTTGTCTCCCTTGTGGAGAGGTGTCCCAGAATTACACACATCACTTGATGAAAATGAGAGGTAAAAGAACTCCTACAAAAAAAGAGAACATAAGCCCCTTGCTTGTTGTTCCTTTTGCACTGCTCCCACATCGTTATTTTTCTACATGAAAATTTGGTTTCACCAACTGAATTGTAAAGGTAAATTGGCCTGCACTGTTAAGAGATACTCTCTATGGTAACAATTTGAGTGCTGGCCCTTTGTCAGAGCAAATCTAAAGACGAACACCCTGGATCAAGAAGTCCATTCTCTGAATGTCATGAGTGAAATTAACCACATAAACGGTTAGAAGAAGCTCATGAGCTCATTGTCGCTTTGCCACTCAAACTCGCTGGTTTTCACTAAAAAAAACCTCTGGCACCCAGGGTAAAAGACAAAGGGCTAGAGCTGGAAATGTCAGCTGTTGAATCTCGTTATGCTGGCCAATTTTGCCTCATCTACTAACTTGATAAAACCAAATTTTTGTGTTTCACTCCCCCACCAACACAGTACAACTGTTTTCACAAAAACAAACTGCTTTATTTGTTATCTTTCTAGTTAATTCTTTTGAGTCAAGAAAACCCCAAACCACATATTAGGTTTACATTTCGGCTTCCTTGCCACTAGTTAAATGTATTCTCTTAACACTCAACATAACACAATGGTGACTGACAAAAACAAAGTAATCCGCGAGGACATTGGCAGCAAACAGGTGAATTTGTATTTTAACGTGGATTTAACCTGTATTGTGAACAGACAAAATAAATCTGTCCTAGAGAAAATATACCACAGGTACAATTTTTAATAATTTTAAGGATTGCTCAATATTTTCAAGACTACTGTGGTTTGCAAGGCATTTCTAAAGAAGTTGCTGTGCCATATCAGCATGCAATTAACAGCAGTTATTATGTTGACGCTAACATTAAAACAACATCTATATGTAGTGAAATCAGTAGAATGTGAATCTGAGTTACTTCATTAATAAAATAATTATTATTGTACAGGAGTGAAAACACATACACTGTAAATATTGCAAGGACATCAGTCGTTATTCTCTACTTACTCCATTTCTCTCGTAGCTGACACGACCCATTTCAGGATCAATGAGTCCATTCGATGGCTGAGAAAAACAGTACAATATAACATTACGATAAAGGTCACAATAAAAATAACAAGGAGCCCGATGGGCTTCGAAACTGGCTCGTTTGGTCCCAGTTTCCACCCGGTTTCATTTTAGAGTTCGCAATATACATCTAGAATCTATCAATATACACAGTCCAGTCCACATAGACATTTACATTACACAGCCTGCTTCAAGCACTCCTTGGGGACGGACCATTTTATTGTTAAGGTGATGATGGGGGGTGGGGAGGGGGGGGGAGGTTGGGCAATTACTAAAAACAAAATTCCTGCACAGCAAAAGTAAAGAAATAAAAAGTAATGCACCAAGCCAAAGGAAAAGCAGTTTAATATGGAACAATCCCGAAAAAAAAATTCTTGCACAACATCAAGACGACAAAAACAAAATTCATGATCAGGTCGATCAGAAAAATAAAATCGTACATCCCTTAGTAGGCTACAATTTCAGGTCTATATATATATATTTTTCTGATCGGCTCGGTACAGTTAGAAAAAACACAAGTTTAGAACTTTGTATATTATTTTCGCTTTAAAATGCTTGAAACCACCTACGCAGAGCGACGAGCCAGTTAATTAGTATATACTGAAACAGTGGATAGCATTGTTGGCGCACTCTGATTGGCTACTGAAACTCGGAATAGCAAGTGCTTTTCACAGCAATTTGCGCACGAAAATTGTGAATAGTTGTTAATCATTGTACAAAATTTTGCTTTGTGTTCCAGTTTACACATTGTAGATGTCATAAATCAATAAACATACATGTGTACTTACAGATTTAACATGGTTCTTCAAAGGTACTTTTGGTTCCGCATCTATGATTCCATTCACTTTATCTTCACTTCGAATCTAAATGAAAACAAATTATTGTAAGTATGAGTACAAAATAAAGGAAACTTCGCTTTGTACTTTGTTCATTATCAAATAAAGTACATGATTGTACATTCTACTGAAAGTGGCTAGCTGGACAACTTTTCACAAGCATTATTTTGAAAGTTAAATCTTTAATACCAGTATTAAAATACAAATTCTCTTTCTTGTCCACATAATTATGTTTCTTTTAGAAGAAGTGGGGAGACATTGTTCAAATATCACAAGAATTCATCTTAGGTGATGATATCCTTAACTCTCATGACCTCTATTATTGATTAAGCATCAATATTACAAGGAGAAATTTGATGCTGATCACTACTGGGGTTTAAAGGGACAATGCAAAGAAGGCAGGAATTTGTGTTCAGATAAGCATCAAAATCTGGTACTTGGAGATTGCTACTTACAAGTTTGTTGTAAATATTATTTTAATCAACTATATTAGATGAATAAACAAGTTTTCTGGGTTTTTTATTCCAATGAAGATCACAGCAAGTGACTGAAAATTCAGACCATTTTTTATATTTTTAGAAGCACCTTTTAAAGATTGTTAACATCAATATTATTTATTGTACTGCATAACCTTCCTTAAAAATTAAAGAAAGATAATATTTTTATTTAATTTACTAAGAGGAACATTTAGAAATTAATCAGCCACCAGTGGAAAGTCCAATTTTTATCAGGTTAAACATTAAACATTGCACAAACCTCGAAGGAAACGGATCCTGCTTCAAGCCTTATCACACGACAGGCAATTGGTTTGCCTGTTCGTTGATCTGAGGAAATCTCAAACTCCATTTCGTCTGACAAAATAACAGCACAAAAGAACATTAACTAAATTAACACCTAGGTTCCAAGTTAAAAATAATTCCAGTTTATGGGAAAACAAGTATTTCTAAGTAGTATTGGAATGATTTTTCTAACTTAGAAGGACATGTATATGTCCTTTCAAACCCCCATTTTATATTTTCCCTGAGACACAATATGTAAGCATACATGATATGCTATAAGAAGTTAAATTAAAGCAATTTGCAATGCATTCTTAGGCAATTTCAATTGAAGCAATTTCACTGGAACCAAGAGACTCTTTCTTGTACGGCAAAATAAATGATACAAACAGCATTAATTCTTATTTTAATGTTTTTGTAATCAAATACGATGGCCTAACAAGACTTTCAAGACAAAAGCTAAGCCATTTCGAACACAAATGTTGAACATAAATGTAAAATTATCCAGACATTCAAATATGTCTGACGACCAACTGTTTTTAGCACTGACCAAAGGGAAGTACAGTTAAACATTAATAGCAACTATTAGGGGGTCTTAAGCAACCACAATGGCAACATCAGCAAGAACAGCACAAAACAATAGACTTAATAAGTAAAAACATATCTCTGCATGGGCATTTACATTTAGGTACATTTGTTTACCATTCTCTGCAAAACAACAATGTCAATTAAATAATCAAATTATGGACATTTTGTGGAGAATGTAAACACACAACGGTTTATTTTCCTTTCTCCATTTGAACTTGAAAGCAGTCTCTCCAGATTCAGCTCCTAGACAATTCAGTCACATCAGACAACTTCACCAAATTCTTTTTCCCTTGGCGTTGACCAGAAAGCTGTTTCCAGTGTCACTCTGTTAATAGCGTTCACATTAAAACAACAAGATTCATCTTGCTTTTAAGCTGAACTGTACATAAACGTTCCATACCTCCAACAGAAAGGTCCTCAGGGTCTTCATTAATTTGGCTGTAATGGAAGAAAATCCGTAGTTCCCTCTCACAGCACTGGATGAAGCCATATGAATGCTGTGATAAAGATAATATACAGACAAGACCAATCAATGATAGATACATGTACACAGTCATGTAAAATAACTATAAAGGATTGACAATATTCAATGAACACTTGAAGAGATACATGTTCATGTAGGATGCCCAGTAAAACAGAAACTGACTATAGTTTCATTGATAAGGTCTTTGCTTGAATTATTACTTTTTCTGTTGTTCAACTTCATTTCCTTTTTCATTTTTGCACACCTGACACACATTCAAGAGAGAAGCAAAGGGTAATGTGAAATGAAACATTTAAATGGGATGGTCCAAAGGAAAGAAATTACAGACCTTACGATAATATTGTAATATATAATACAATATATATATATATATATAATGCATACAGCAAACCATAATCAACACAGCTAGCTAGTGCTCAAAAAACTCACCAACAGTTTCTCGACTACACCAGTTTCTCTAGACCTAAGAGCAAAGGATAACCAAAACATAAAAATATATATGTTATTCAATGTACAAGTATTATGGATGTGCAATAACACCAGTGAAATTAACCAGTTCCTTAGTGTTGAACTCTAATATTCAGAACAGAGTCAAAATCTAAAAAAATTACTTCTGCATTGGGGGGGGGGGGGGGGGGGGATAACATAAAAAGGTTTCGGCGTTTTCTCTTGATCTTCCCTGTTGCAAGTCTCGGGATCTGCTTCACCAGTGAGAGTCCCAAGGGTGGCCCCTGCCGTCATGTTGTTAATAATTTAGACTAGCACTCACTCAGTGAGTTTTTGAGGTTCATATCTCCAAAATGCTAATGAATGTGACATCGACCCGGCATTCATTTTATTACACAAAAACATGATGGAAGAGATAAATTACATGTTATAAACATTCATATTATCATTATGGGACTTAAGCTTTATGCAAAAAGTATGTTTTTCTCGGCATCCAAAGACACAAATTGGTAGCCTGAGGCCCTCTGGCCACTGCTAGAGCACAGCTCTGCCTGGTAAGAGGAGATGATCTCAGTCTATTTTGGTTTTTAACCCTTTCACTCCCAAAGTCAATTCGGGAGACATGAAGTGTAGTTTTAACTTTTGAGTCTTTGGATGAAATCCTATGGTGTGACCATTCAAATGAAACCTCTTCAGCAGTACTTTTGCATGTACTTTTGCATGTACTTTTGTTTTTCAATATTTTATAAAATGAATTTTGGAATTTTTCTTGAATTTTGATGTTTGGCACTCTTGGGAATGAAAGGGTTAACAAGGTCAGATCTAGTCTAATCTACAGTATGTAGACTACCATAATAAAACAAGTATCACAGGGAACTTGTTGTTTTGTGTCCCTAGATGTACATGTACATGTACACTGAACACGAATGACAATGAAGTGCAGTTGCACATCAGTGAAAACCATGCATCTGTTGCATTGCACAGTATCAAGTAGTGGTGTAACGATTAATCGAATTCTCGATTAATCGCGATTATGACCATTCGGTTTGATTCACGATTCTTTGCTTCCACATTTTTGGTTCGATTTTTGCATACCTTTTCCAGGGTGCCCTCCATGAGTTATTATATTTGTGAAATCAGAATTCAGAACTCTTTAAAATCTGCGTTTTGATTGACGAGCAAAGGCATTTGCAGTTCGTGTGCTATTTTGTGTTGCCTGGTAAAATTGCTGCTTTTCTACCACCCCTTGAGAATTTCCAAATAAGGCAAACAATGTGCAACACGCTCATTGTCACATTCTCAAACATGGCGGCCAATGACCAAGTGATTCTGCCTGAATCTTTTAGATCAGCTGTATGGAAACATTATGGTTTTCCGGCTAAGACGGTACAACAGATAAGTCTAACTATCTGCAAGAAACATTTGCATAATCTGTGAATTCGAAATCGAAAGGTAATAATTGAAATCGAATCAAATCGCAAGGAATATGAATCGGTACACCCCTGGTATCAAGATTAAAAAACATGTAGGCAAACTGCAATATAAGATTTTTGGCTTTAAACAAAGTTGGCAAAAATGTAAATGTAAAATAACAAAAACATACCCAGAATGAGCAGAGAAAGAATTGCTATTATATGAGAATGTTTTTCCCCTGTTGTGGTTGCCAATGTAATAATCACGCTCACTAAAGTCATACGAACTTGTCCTTGTGCGATCTCTACGTTCAGAACCCTGCAACAAAAAAATGGAACTTATAAATAACCTGCTACCAATTTCTTGTCAATAATCCAGTTTCGAATTCTCTATGGTCGCTGAACGAAAGCACTGAAGACGCATTTTTACAGGGTTCGCCTCAATCTGAAGTGATAAATTCACAAACTCAGGTGAGAGGATGAGCTGTTTAGAGCTCTGTCTATTGTTTAATTTTCAAATTTCACACATCTTCTGCTGGTATTTGTGAATATTTTACATCAGGTCGAGTCTAACCCTGTATCAATGTGTCATTGGTGTTTGAATTTAGCAGTAATTTTAAATACGAAAATGGCTTATTGACAATTTTATAACATACATGTAGGAGTCAAAATGGTCACAGAATAACAAACTTGATCTTCTGAAGACTTATTTCAACTATAATTCTCAAGGTTTTAGTGGAATGGTATGTTCATAGTTTACAAGAGTCACAAGCGTGACAACTGCAAAGCTTATAACACAATCACATGTACATGTATTGACATTATGGTTACTGGACAAGTTTGAAACACAACTTTCTTTAGCCTATTCAGCAATTTAACTAAACCACAACAACCTCTTACTCTTTAAAGTCAAAAAGTCAATGAATTTAAAATAAGTCAGATATTTGTTAAGTTGTAGCCCATGTTACAATTTAGTAGAAGGTACATGCACATTGAGGTCACAAGACACCAATATAAGCTACAAAGGAGCTATTACTTGAGATATTATATTTCCTGACCACAATCAACAGTTTCCTACATGTATAACATGTACTTGTCTGTTAATCATCTAATTTTGAAGAAAAGACACTTACCCTCCAAGTTTCAGTTGCCATCTTCGGAATTTTATAATGTAAAGTTTGCCAAATGAAAAAATATACAAATCTTTTGAAATCTCTTTTTAAAACAGCTCCTCTAAATAACAAGTTCTAATAATACAAAAACACTTTGAGAACATTAATTTGGCCTTGAAACTCCAATCGCCGATATTTGCCTGAAAAAAGGAAAAAGAAAATCATTAAAATAAACATGAGCATTGCTTAACATAGCAAAAAGTATTGCTTGAAAGAAATCAGACATGATTATATCCACATGGCGCAACTTATTTGGCTTTAACACAATGGCAACAAAACTTTGGGAAAACTTAGCTATCATTCACCAATAATATGATAGAATTTGGCTTTACTGGGGAAAAATATTTTTAGTGATATCACAGCTTGTATGAATCCCATTTTTTGAACACAATTGCACCCAGTGAAAGATTTTGCTATCATATTTGTGTTAAATTTCTGGAATCAGCTTAAATTGACTTAAGGACGTTTGAGCTAATAATTGTTTATATACATCCTAACTGCGCATGAAATCCCTGTTGCAACGCCATGCTACGTCATGCACAAGCGTGTGTGCTTAGGGAGAAATCAACACATAAAGGGATGGTAGTTGTTGCATTAACTTTACTTAGACTTAACTCACTTGGATGGTCAGTGACCCCCTACTTTTTTAAGGTGGCTTTTCAGTTATCTTATTTCCAAAACAAAGTCAATGACCCCACTCCCCCCCCTTTTTTTTTTTTCATTTCTGACAAGAGTAACTCATTATCTAGCTGCAGCAAAAGTTTTTCAAAAAAGTCAATGTCAGAAGATTTTTGCAAGGGATGATCATACTTTGGGATTGACTGACAGGTAACTAAATGTGCTCCACTATCAAGGTTAGAAAAGATACTGTTTGATAGCTGCAATGTAAGTGTACATACTAAAGGTGCTACTATGATCAAAATTTTGCCATTCCTTTTCTCCTCAATTTTGGAAAGTAGAGTTTTGGCTTGCCGCCATTACTTGATTCAAATGGCCAAAACGATTGGATGATGTCATGTGATATCCAATCAACACAACTACAGCTGCTTCATTGCATTGTATGGAAAGGCTGATCTTGCAAAGACAAGGTTTTTTGCATCTTAGTGGTTCTAGGGCCTACTTTACATTGTACAATGAAGATGAAGATACTCACATGCGAGACTGTTTTCTAGAATAGTTGATCTTTGAAAACTGAGTAATGGCGGATGGTTTTTCTACGGTTTTCAGCCAGCTATATAATTATAAATTGTAGTGATTTGTGTAATTATGAACCCATTGAATGAATTGAAGTAAAATGAAGTCAAAAAGGAAAACAAACATTTTTCATCATAGTGGCACTTTTTAAAACTAAACCTAGTCTTTGTTTGTAATCATGTGCATTATAATAGAGATCACAAGGATACAAAGTGAAAGTGATGAGTGTGAACTTACCAGAAGACAACTAAAAAACACAGCCTTTCCAGTCAAGCTTGGGTATGAATAATGAATTCCACTGAATTTGAGGCAAGGAAGGCCGCTACAGATAAGTTTAATTGCAAAGGTGAAGTATATAAAACCATCATCTTGTTTTTATTTGCTTCCGGAATTTCCTGGGTAAAGGATAACAAAAAAGTCGATGAGCAGTAACAGAAGTGATCAAAATCATGTCAAAAAAATAACACTTGATATATATATATAGCTTGTTGCATTATATTATTCATGGAGTGAAAGAACCAATTTGACCTCAAGCCAGTAATTGGCCATTTATATCGTCGAAGTAAAAGAAACAAACCAAGTAACTACAAGTCAAAAGTTTCAAAAGTGAAAGAATATGTAAGCTTTGCTTATAAATACCGTAGCTTAAAATATTTTGAATGTGATATCGCTTCGACGTAGAATCACGCCGCCACAAGCAAGAGAGACATCTTACCTCACACCACTACTTGAAGAACTTTAAAATGTTGAAAAGAGCTTCAAACGCATTTTGTCAACAGAGATAGTTATTTCTGTGATCAAAGTTTCGTTTCCAAAATTTCTGGTCAAAGCCAGGATATACCAGACACATACCAGTACCAGATATTAAAAAGCTTTGTGCCTGTAGATTTAGAACACGAAATGCTTTTTCAGCAAATACTTGAACTGTCGATAAAAATTATAACTCTATTAACGCGAAATTAAAAGCAAAACTCATTTCTAAGAAAAATCCAAGTTTTAGATAAGTCCATAGATGGGAAAACGGCTCAAGATTAGATAAGAAAGAGCTCTTAGATGTATAAATACTGAAAAATACCAATGAACGTCATATCAGTGTTATTGCCGCCAAATCAAGGAAAATTGCCTCTTTCTGACACTTAAATGCTGTCTTTTTGGCAAATAGACTACGTAAAACAGTAGCCTTGATAGTATTCCTTAAACAACAAAGTAATTTTACGAACCTTCGGAAGGAATATCGCGTACTAGGCGAGTGATTCCTCCCCGCGCCACGGAACCAACAGGCAGCCATCTTGGATCTTCTTTTTCCATAACAGTGATCATGTGACCACTTGGACCACATGTGCTCGCCCCTCTGAGGGGCGGAATCTTCAAAGGAAAGTTAATGACGGACACAGGCGCGCAAAGGGATCCGCCTGGCAAAAAAAAACAAAACAAAAAAAAAAAAAAAAAAACCAAAATCTGACTACGTTAAAAAAGTCAAATGTAGTGAACTAAATTAGCTAAATTAGTTCGCTACTTTTACGTAGTCAGATCAGCCCTGCAATTTATTGTATGTTTGTTCATTTTTTGGCTGGTTAGGTCTTCCGCAGATCCTACGTATACCGTTAGCAGCATTATCGTTTGCGGTCCTTTGCATATTTCACGTTTATTGGGAAATAGGGCCCTGTATTCTATTTCCGCCAAGTTAGTTTCTCGATCTTTTGCACAGACCAGCCGTTTTTATCCTAACTCCGCCCTTTCCCGATTACACGGCTTCCTTGTGCGTGTTTTATGCAGCTACGTCCAACACCGTGTATTCTTCTTCTGAAGTTTGGCAAAGGTCGACATTTTTTGCGGAATTTTAGGATTGCCCTCGATCCGCAAAAATAAGTTCCCGCAGAAAAAACTCTCGCAGAATAATACTTTGCAAAAATTTACTCCCTTCAGTCAAATAAAGAACTCTGCTTTTTAATGCAAACTTGCGTTTAATACCGGGATAATATACATGAAAAGATTACTCAATTCTGATTGGCTAAGAGCAGTGCAGTTCAAGTGTAACACCAGTGCAAAAAGTGTAACACCAGTGCAAATTACAACTAAAAAAAAACTGATGCAAAAATGTTTTGCAAAAAAGAAAAAAATTTCCCTTAAAAATTTTGCAAAAAAAAAAAAAATCCAAAAAAATTGATGCAAATTTTTTTCATGTATAATTATTAATAAGTAATCATACGGTTTTCTCGTTCAATTTGGGATTAATTTGCACTTGTGAGTTTTTCAAAAAGCTCAAAGCGGCTCGTGCAATTTGAGCTTTTTGAAAAACTGACTCGTGCAAATTAATCCCAAATTGAACTCGAAACCGTATGATTACCTATACTCACTAAGAACTATTAACATTGATGTAATTAATAGAAAACAACTGCAGTTTTTTTTCAATAGTCATTACAGTTTTTTTCTTGAGCATGGCAGGCCAGGAGGCAGGAATAGGCTTTTTGTTTGATTTTGTTGTTGCGTCAGTCCTTTAGGGCAGCTAGTACTGTATCATCTTCAAAGTTTAAATAGAATTCAGTGAAATCAGTCTCTAAGTAGAGCACACCGTAACTCAACAAGTAATAAAAGTCGAATCAAGGGTTGTACCCTCTGCTCATCATATAAATACAGGTTTTACCATTTTTCTTCTCAAATGTTTGGTTATTATTATTCAATTACTAGATTTTTGGGTCAGTATAAATTACTAGATCTTAGATTAATATTAGATATTCATATAGTTTTTAATATTTTCTATTTTTTTATGTATTTACTTTGTGTCCCCAAATTTAATAAAGTTTCGATCTATCGATCTATTTATTTATCTGTCTGTCTGTCCGTCTGTCCGTCCGTCCGTCTGTCTGTCCGTCCGTCCGTCCGTCCGTCTGTCTGTCTGTCTGTCTGTCTGTCTGTCTGTCTGTCTATCTTGTTAGTGTTCTGCTGCTTGAACAGGAAATCGCAAAAATTAGTTCCCAGCAGAAATTTCATTCTTTATTCATCAAGAGCCGCAAAAAGTTGTTCCCGCAAAACACAAAAAAATCGCCAATCCGCAAACTTTAAACTCCCGTAAAAATTTTTTTGCTATACGGTAGTAGGTGCATGGAAAGTAAAAAATAAGCTGTAACACGATAGACAGCTCGTGGGGTATTGAATTTTTTTAAGCTAACAGTTACTGTTTTAAAATTTATGCATATCTCATGAAAATCTTTGAGAATAATCTTTGAGAGATGCATACTGTCAGAGGCAAACTATAAATCTACCCTTTTTCTTTGTATTCAGTTTTGTTTTATTACACTCCATATGACGTCTGGCACGATCATCTCTACATCAGTTAGAGAACATCAAATAACAAGCGTAACATGAGCGCGGGCCGGCTATGAATTTCGTCCCCAGAGCCCTCGTTTCGTTTGGTGAGCGGATATGAATACTTCGGTTTGCTATACACATGACGCAATTTAAAAAATGTGGAGTTCTGGTGGACGAGAATGGTTTCATTTTAATTTCTCCAAATTTTAAACGTTTCGAGGCTTCAGCTTGTTGATTATCGGAAAATGCAACTAATCTTGTCCGCTGATGGATGATGAGGTAGAAGTCTTAAAACGACATGGAATTTTTTTTTTTTCAAAAAGTTGCTAAATGCATAATGAAATCCCTATTCTTTGTAATTGTTTCTGTTCAGTTCAAAGATTCAAAAGACCTCCGACTTGCATCCTCGCTTAAGAAAAGTCTACAAACTGCGGAGTGAAAAATATTTGTTTTCTTTCGCACGTGCATGGCGGACGTTCTGTACCCTGGAATGCCAGCTAGAGGCTTTCCGCGCACTCTCATCCCTCTCACGTCTCGGGCCGGCCCGGACATCTCACGAGACCTCTACGGCGGTCAAACGTCCGAGGCGTTTTTTTGTTTTATTTAGTGGGATTTTATTTAATGTTAAATGGAAATATGGGCAAGGATGTATAAAAAAATTAGTTGCCGGACGTTGCTATCTTTTAATTTTCAGTCAAAATGATGCAGAGCTTTTTTCCGTTGAAAACTGACCAAAACACTTTGCGCCTGATCAAAGTTATGTTGGCAAATGGCGCCGACAATTCTGCAGTTCACAGTTTTTAGACGCATAGAACTTTTTTGGTAAATTTTCAAAACGTTTGGTAAATTGACAGTGTATTGGCAATATATTAAACTTTAAACTGTAAAAATGACAACCTTAACTGTGAAGTACTTTGCTTAACTTTTGCAAATTTCTCTCGTTTGACCGCGGTTATAACACGAGACCGTGCCGCGCGAAAACCTCTGGTACGCAGGGTAAACGTTCTGCCGCACCGCCAAAAAGTTTAAACTGCTATATCTCCAAAGCAAGGTAATGTATTGACATCAGTGTAACTTGGCACGAAGATTACTATCGCCGATATGAAGAACCTGTTAAAAGAAGAGCCGTGTAAAATAACAGGGGCGTAGCTAGGGGGAGGGGGGGGGGGGTCCTGAGGTGCCCCCCTCCCCCCTTTGTGAGATAATTGTAGCAAAACACAGTGTGGATGTCGACATGACAATCTGGTAAGTACCCTTGGTGTGCCACAGTGTGACCCCTCCTTTGAAAAATCCTAGCTACGCTCCTGAATAAGCTGTTTAGATTTTAGAATTTTGGTGACGTCAGGGGAAAACGAAGAATAGGATTGACACTGACTTGTCTGGTTTTAGTTTTAACGGAGGCAGCGTGGCTGACTCATTAGGGAGCTGGGCTTGAAATCCGTAGATCCCGAGTTCAAGTCCCGCTTTGACTGCCAGCTGACGTTTCATGTAGACCCGATTTTAACTCTACGGCCACGAGTGTAAAATAACCAACTGGTCTGGTCTCCTGCCAGTTGGGACTCTTAACTTTGTTTTATTTATAAATTTTGAAATTATTTGCTTCACTTAAACAGTGCTTTAAACACTGCCGAGGGTAGCTGTGAAGTTATCCAGCGCTTCCCACTATCTGAACGCGGGTAAATAATGTTTATTATTATTTTCTTATCTGGTCCTTGATCACAAAAACTGATAACAAACCAACCCGACAGTGAACAAACCACTAACCCCACAACATATGGCTTCGTAGTACTTCCATATGCACGAGGCGTGGAATATCGGAAAAACGATTTGGCTGTCTGTTTTAGCAAGCATCACTTAGATAAATGGGACCCCGTATATAGGCGCCTGTTCCTAAGTATATCAAAGAATCAGTTACATTGTCATCTTTCAGGTACAACCTACGTAGATTGGACCTTGCATCGAGGCTTACTGATGGCAAATGTACCAACTGCGTATAGAGTCCCCGGGGGGGGGGGGGGGGGTACTCC
This sequence comes from Cladopsammia gracilis, assembly GCA_022457155.1. NCBI lineage: Eukaryota > Metazoa > Cnidaria > Anthozoa > Scleractinia > Dendrophylliidae > Cladopsammia > Cladopsammia gracilis. Next base: position 472,181 of record JAJGOT010000140.1, on the reverse strand, counting down.
CTATAATGGGCTATACGGGGAAAGGGGTACCTTTTTGAGGCTGGAGGTATATGAAAGGTTAGGGATTTCACAAGTTGAAGAATATGAAAGGGTAGGAATTTCAGGAAGTATAGGAAAGGGTAGAGAAAACACAAGTTGAAGTATAAAAAGAGGCAGGGAAAACTGCCATTTAAGTATTATAATAAGGGCCTTTCAAAATATATCAAACAGACGCACGTAAAGGTTACATGAAAGGGGTTACCATTTTCAATGAAAGGTATATGAAAGGGGTAACTTTTCTGTCAAAAACGGTATATGAAAGGGTTGGGGCAGAGCATCCTCGAACAAAATTTTGCCTCTGTTTCAAACGGTGAGGTATAGAGGCAAAATTTTGCTGGGTATGTGCCGCTGGCCTCTCAGAGCCCCTACCCCATTATAGTCTATTCTGTGGCCAATTATAGACCCCATCTTAGTCACTTTTGAGTAAATGTAAATTTCGCAATCCCAACTTAGTCACTTTCTGTTTAGCCATCTACCTTGAGTTCGGAACCCTTTTAACTAGGTCATCCTCAAATGAATTGACGCATTTATTAAATGTAGAAAACGTTACTCTTTACCTACAAATCTGGTACATTTGTTAACCGAAAATATTTACAATCTAAAACTACCCAAAAAAATACTTGCCAGAAATTTCTTACCCCAAAAAATCCTGACAATTTGCGACCCCATTCTAGTAACTCTATTGAAAATGCAACCCCATTATAGTCAATCCAGTCGTGAAAATGCGACCCCATCCAGCGGCACATCCCCATTAGCCCATTACTAGGAAGTACCCCCCCCCCCCCGGGAAACGAGCCAATATCTCACCCCCAAATCGCAAAAGACGCTGATTTTTGGCAAGTGGTAATGTTTCATCATGCTCTTTCCAAATATCTGATCAAATCCTGTAATTTAACAAATTTGTTTTTTGTTAAGTCATCACTTCAGGACTATTGTGTTGCTCATAAATGCACCATACACATATTAAGTTTCTACATGTTCTAAATATCTTATTATAAAATTAAAAAAAGGTTAATGACATTAAAGCTTTTAAATTCATAACTGTATATACTTAATACAGATTTTAGACTTTTAGATTTAAGCAAAGTATTATTATTTATTTCATTATTGTGTAAGTGTCCCTATTTAGGGGTTATTTGTAAACTGCTATTTCAGCTTGACACTAAAATAAAGGTATTGATTGATTAATTGAAATAATACAAACAAGCCACTGGGTATAATATTACTACCCAGCCCGGTTAAGATACCGGAATCCATTTTTCATATCCTCAAAAAAAGAAATGCCTAACTTTCACCAAAGGATTCAAAAACTGCATCTGAACTGAACTTTATATATGTGGAGCACAAGAGACCTGACAATGTTCAAAGAGTCATGATACACGGGCCTATCACAGCTAGTTTATTTAGCCTCAAATCTTGTTGTTCCTCGAGGAATCACACTAAATTTTTAAAAACAAAACCTTTTAAATTTTTCCAGCAAAATAAAAAATATACAATTGTTACAATACTACTGATCTGAATTACTACAAAACTTTAGATATTGTATAATATAGCTTATAATCGGTTACTGTAAAATTCATTAATAATTCATATTCATAAGGAAAATCAGAATAAATGAAAATTCAAAGGGTCCCTCTCAATTTATGTGCATTGCGCGCCGAGATACTTTTTGGCAGCCATTTTCTGATTCAGATCTCGGCAAAGCTGAAGGAAAAAGCTTATTTATCGGTCGATTCTGTCAACCTTTCAAGTGTTTTGAAAGGACTTAGTATTTAGGGTTTATTTGACGAAAAGCTAGCGTAATCCCAATACAGAACTCGCGTCTGTGTTGTATCAGATCTACAATCACTCACCTTTAATTTGGCTCGTGATTGTAAATCTGGTACAACAGAGCCGCTCATAATGTGAATACTACAAACTTTATTGTCTTTTTGAATGCATTAGGGGTATTTTGTATCTTATTCTCTTGTTTTATATATTTTTTGCAGCCTGTAACAAGGTCTAGAATTTTCTACAAGCTAGTAAAAGATGGACATACAATTTAAAAAAAAAAACAGTATATTTCACTTAATCATGTGTTAAAAAGAAACATTGGTTAATAGAAAAGTGCTGCAAGTTGTGGTATTTTTAATCGGTTGTTGATAGGATCTATCAGAAAGCTTCTGTAGACAGGTTCCGACTTCCCAAGACTTTCCTCTGTGAAGTGGAGCCATGCGCACTTCCTGACCAATGTCGAGGTCTGGTAACACTTTGACATTTCTGTCATAATAAATAGCTCTTGGCTTTCTGACGTTTGTGCTGGATTTTGTCTGTCACTCCCTCAGGGACGTCGGGATACAGTAGGTTCATGGCTATAGGGACTAGAGTCTTTGTTCTTCTTGACATCAGTCTCTGAACTGGGCTTGACTGTAATCCGGCCGTAGGGGTATTTCGATAATCCAACAAACTTAGCCAGGGGTCTTTGTTGTCTTTCAGGGCTTTCTTGAAAAGACTTTTGACCACCTTCACGGTTGATTCGGCCTTTCCGTTGGACTTTGGATGATAGGGTGATGAGGTGACATGTTGAAACTCCCACTGTTTTGTGAACTCGGCAAACTCTCTGCTAACGAACTGTGGCCCATTATTGTCGGAAACTAAGACATCTGGAATACCGTGTCGGCTGAACTGTACTTTCATGAAATTGATTATGGCCGACGAGGTGGTCTGCTTGAGAGGGCTGACTTCGACAAAGTCGGAATAGTAATCTACAAGGACTATGTACTCCTTAGACTGAAGAGTGAACAATCGACTCCAAGGTCTGTCTGGAATCTTATGAGTCTGCAGTGGCTGTTGGGGGTTGTTTGCTTGATATTCAGCACACACTTCACACTTTGTTACCGCCTCTTTGATGTCACTGTTCATGGCAGGCCAGTAAACGCAATCTCTTGCCTTTCTCAGACATGCTTCTATTCCAAGATGACTGGAGTGTAGCCGTGAGGTCACCTCAGGTCTCAGTGCACGAGGAATGATAATGCGTTGGCTCTTGAAAAGTATGCCGTTGTGCAGTGTCAGATCTTCTCTGAAGTTCCAGTAGTCTCTGATGGATATAGGAACCCACAGTTTATCTTTGAAGTTCCAGTATTCTCGGATGGATATAGGAACTTGCTCTCTTGTGTCAGGCCATCCCACCAGTATGGTGCTCTTGAGTGTCTGCATTACAGGATCTTGTTCAGTGGCCTTCTGCAGTTGTGCTAGTCTTTCGCTGGTGATCTTGACTGTGTCTAACGGGTTGATTTCTTCAAGCTCTAGTGCGAACACCTGGAATTCATCATTAGGCTGATCATCTTGAGTCTTGAGATAAGCTCTTGACAGGTGGTCTGCTACATGCATTTGGGATCCTGGCTTGTACGTCACGTCTAAGTTGTACCTTTGAAGTCAAAAACGATGGCGAGACACTCCTTTTCAATCTGGGCGTACCATTGTTCTACTTGAGAGAGTGTGCGCAGATAATGGTACCGGCCAAAGGGTGTCCAAAAGGTGGACAGTTTGCTGCTTGTCTCATCCAAGCTGATTTGGTAAAATCCATCTTTAGCGTCCAAAGTTGTGAAAACTTTGACTTTGATGAGTTTTGGAAGAACTTCGTCCAAGGTTGGCATTTGGTATTTTGGCCGTTTGACTGCCTCGTTGAGGTTCTTGGGATCTAGACAGATTCTGATCTTGCCTGGCTTGGCAACAACAACCATGGTACTGATCCAGTCGGTTGGTTCGGTTTCCTTCACAAGGATGCCTTGTTTTTCGAGCTCGTCTAACTTTGCTTTGACTTCTTTGTGTAGCGTGACTGCAATGCGCCTGGGTGTGTGATGCACTGGCGTAACTTCCGGGTCCACTGTGAAACTTGCTTTTCCAATGTGTCCAAGGCCTTCAAAAACGTCTTTGAAGTCGGTGAGAATCTTTTCCTCGGTGAGCTGTGATTTGGTTTCTTGCATTGTGTTAACTTGTGCTGTCGGCTCACAGTTTATCTTGAGTAATCTGAGCATTTTGCAGGTTTCTGCGGATAATAGTGGCTTGTTGTCTCCTTCTACAACTTGAAACTTAAGCTCGTGCTGTTGTTTGTCTTCTTTGTGAGCCATGAGTGACACCTCTCCAAGTGGTTTCATCACAGAACCATTAAATAGTCGGAGTTTGACCTTGCTTGGTTGGAGAGTCGGATTTCCATTCTGGCTGACTGACAGGTCGCGATGAGTTAGCACATTACACGTCACCCCAGTATCCAGCTGACAATCCAATTTCGTCTTGTATCGCGCGTGGACATCGGAGAATTCAAGCGAAACGAAAAGCTGTTTGCCTTTGGCTTGCACTGTCGAGGAGCTGATCTGCATACCAACGCGAAGTGATTAGGCTTCTTGCATGCTTTGCATTCATGGCCAAAGGTTGGACAATTTGAGAGGTTGTGTTGCTGTTTCCCTCCACAATTTAAGCATTGCCATGCCTTTCGCTTTGGCACTTAATCTTGACGTTTCTTGGGGCCACTTGTTGAATTTCTGGCTTTCATCTGTGAGATAGGTGGATAGCATGACTTGTTTTGCTGTCTCTTCTGTGGTTTTCTTGTCGTCTAATTTCATGGCTTCCAGCTGTTGACTTGCAATTTCGCTTAACCGACAATGTTGAGTGCCTTGTTTAGATCTAAACTTTCTTCTTTCAGGAGTCGAAGTTTGGTTGAGTGATCTTGTAGACCTATAACTAATCTGTCTCTGATCAGTTCTTCTGTCAGCGTTCCGAACTGACATGTTGATGCGGCCTTTCTCTATCGATTGATGTAAGCATCCACGGGCTGTTCAAGATCCTGTGTGCACATATTGAATTGGTAGCGCTCGTAGACGACATTTCTCTTTGGTTTGAAATTTAGCTTCAACGCCTTAACGCATTCATTTACGTCGGCTCGCTCCTCGACGCTGAGTTTCAGGTTTAGATATATTTGTAAACATTCCTTGCCCATCACCGATCGAAATGTGGCCAGGCGAATCTTCTATTCTTGTTTGTCGAGGCCTGTGGCGACTTTGTAGTCTGTCCACTGTTGCCTGAAGAATTCCCAGTTGTTTACTGAATCGCCTTTGACATTCATTGGCGAAGGAAGCGGGATATTCGACGTAAATGTATAAAGCCCCCGTGGGGCATTCTCCGTCGACTCGGTGTCTGGCATATCGTAGAACGACTTTCTTGCGCGGATTTATCCTTGTGGTGAGTGTAATTAGTCGTGGACTGTTTATGGAGGCGCGTCTGCTAATATTTTTGTAGTTTTTCTTCTGACACCATGAAGTAAGTTGTGTACATGACCATGTGTAGGAAAATATATGTTTTATTTCAATTACTCGAAACCAGATATATCGGCATTTCACAATCACTAAGAATCAAAATAGTAAAATCAATCTAAATGGGGTGTATGTTGTAACAGTTGCATTTCGATTTCTTCTTTTCCTCTTTCTCCTCCTCCTCCTCCTGCTCCTGCTCCTGCTCCTCCTCCTGCAGCTGCTGCTGCAGCAGCTTCTTTTGCATCATACGTCACATTTTTAAACCATCCAGTTGCAACAAAAACTAAAACATTTTGGACAACAGTAGAAATCAAGCTCTCACTAAGAAACACCTGTGCAACTGTAAGAAGAACAAGTAACAACAACACATATACAATGAAACCTGCCGGGATAAGGATCAAACACATAAAAAACCCAAGAGATTTTTCACAGGAAGGATATGCTTCATGGAACTCATAAACTATGAAATAAAAGACAGCAGAAACAGAAATAAGAGCCACTAAAACCGTAATACCCCAGAATGGTTCTGTTATTACACCAAGGAAAATCCACAACAAATGATGACATGCCATATATACTGCTGGGTAAAGTATTGTGCAAGAAAAAATGTTTTTGCTTGTGTCTGTGTCATGACCTGAGGTCAAGACATATAGTTATCGCTACTGGTAATTATATTTCCAATGTCCATTCTGTGTACAAAGCAGCACCAACCGGCCCGCCAAAAACACACGACTACCACAGATATAAAGAATATAAGAACATATAAATCTTGTTCAACAATGCATGTAGACAACGCCAAAGCATAAATATTTAAACCAATTCCCCCACAAAAAACAACTATAGACAACACCAATACTGCTTCAATTTTGCTTTTAGAGGTGGAATTCCCTTCTTTGCTCCACTTCCTAAGCTTCACTATAAGCCATTGTGATGCAAACATGCTGATCACTAAACTGATAACCAGAAAGCTCCAGGAAACTCCATGGAACAGTTGCTTCCGTCCAGAAAAATGCGAAGCTTTCTCGTGGCCTGTTATGACACACTCGGCTGTGTTTAGTCTTGGATCAGGAAGACTTGGTCCTACTGCTATGTCCTGCAACTACAAGAACCATGACAAATTATAGTAAATGGGTTGAACTAGGAGTCCAAGAAGCTTGTCCAGCATGATTGTCTGGCTGAAAGTGATCCATCCATTAATAAATTATTGTTGCTGGCATTAACTTGCATTATATTAGTTTATTTCATTTTAATAAAATAATGATGCATTAACTAAAAAAAATCATGAAATAATGTCATAAACAAGGAAGAAAATCTGCGCACACTGAGACATTGGTAGTGGAGAGGGTTGGTGCACCGTAACACCCACTGCTTGAGACCTAGCCTTGTATGGAGGGGGGGGGGGGGGGGGGGGGGGGGAATAGAGGGATCATTGTGGGTGTGGTTCACATTTATTTTTACCCCTTAGATAAATTATACCTAAAAGGTATCAGTATATCTCTGACAGTGGTCATTTCCAATTCATACACCTTTAGTGGTACAAAACCACACATTTTAACCCCTAATACAATGTAGGTACAACAATCAGCCTTATTACTTTTATTTTTTTTATATGTCCAAGGCCTTGTGAACAAATGTCTGTGTTTATCAGCTATAAATATTTCATAGGGTAATTTACAGTTATTACTATCCCAGAAGCATTCGGCTATGCACTTGTTTGTTTACTTGAATTCAAATAGTTTTAATATGCACACACTTTTTTGTATATTATCCAGAATCTAATCACTGCTGGGATTTAAACGTGTCACATAGTTTATTCTGGTTGACAGTCCGGTCAGTTTATTTTTAACCATCATTTTGTATCTGCAGTGTTTGAAAATTGGCTGTCCAGCCACAGCATGGCATTTGGGAAATTGAGTAGCATAAAAGTATAAGTCAGTGAATGGGCTCCATTTAGGGGGTTTTGCACTGGATGCTCCAACTGTTAAAATCACCTGAATAATCAGGACAAAAAACTGTACTTTTTTATGACCCTCCCTATTCCGTAAATGGCAAGAGATCTGCGACTAGCAATCCCTTTTAAAATGAGCAGCTTAATGGACATAAACAGACACTATCAGGGCCAGAAAAAGTGTCCACTTAAGAGAGGTGTCTGCTTATGGGATGTTAAAAATGCAGTGTTTGTGTGTGGCTGGGACCATGATTAAGTGTCCATTTATGGGAGTTGTCTGCCTACAGGAAGTGTCCATTAGCGGAGGTTCTACTGTATTTACTATAACACAGAGGATTTTGCCAGAGGATTAACCATCATCTTGTATGTGTTGCCCAAAACGATTAAGAACACATGACACTGCCTAACACTGCATCATTTTAGTTTTCCATATTCGGCTGCATCACAGAGTAATTAACACGAGCCTCTGGTTCGGGAGACTTGGGCAACAACTCCCCACATTTTCAATTACCAAATATCACAGGACAGAAACCAAAAGCATGATTGTTCCCCGGCTGTCAAAGAAAGTTTTTCAGCACAAGATAATTAAAACTGACAAAACATAACAGCTGATTGAATGTGAAATGTGGTCAAAAGTGTTGATATCATGCAACTACAACAAAAGTTGTGAAAAATAATGTTTTAAGGATGTTCATGATGCGCATCCTTACCACGCACGCAATTCATATTGCAACGCCATGCTACGTCATGCATGAGCACATGCAAGAGAAGAAATCTAAGCACATAAAGGGCTGGTAGCCATTGGGTTATCTTTGCTTAGATTTAACTTGTTGGATGGTCAGTGACCCCCATTTTTTTATAGATAATTTTCTTTGCCAATTCTCAACAGATTTTGAAAACATGAACAAAAAAATCAATGTACATGTAGGACATCAAATCCTGCCAACTTGCGGCTGTCAGAGATTGAAAATGCTGTTGTTTAAAGATAAGATGTCCTTTTAGGGATGCCACCAGTTCAATGAATTTGCTTAACAGACCTACTCGCATAAAATTTGGGAAAGAAAGTTGCATTTCAGAGATCCATTTGCAACACTTTTAGACTAACAGATATTGGGGTCATATCCAGTAAGGAAGACCAATTTTTAAAAAAATAAATTAGGGTTGCCTTTCAGATATCTTATCCCGGAAACTAAGTCAGTGACCATCCATTTTTATTGCATTTCTGACACAAATAACTCATTAAAGGTACCTAGTTGTAGCAAAAGTTTTATAAAAAAATCAATGTCAGAAGATTTTCGTGCAAACGTCCTTACTGTGCGAATCCAAAAACCGTGAACACTTTGATTTGATTTTGACATTTCCCATTGTGCAGCAACCAATCAGAAGCGACTTGAAACTGCAAGAAACCCAAACAAACAGTTAGTTACAAAACCACAAAGCTCAGAGTAAAAGTAATACTCATTAATGTTTTGTACTGAACCAAACAAACTGTAATCAGTACTCACTTTTAAGCACAGTAGCTGATAGATCGTCTCAATATTTGAAGCAGCAAACTTCTGTTCTCTTTTGCAGTTTTGCTGTTGTAAAATTTAATTTTTTTGTTTATGATATCAGATATCATCGAATATATTCAAGCCTCCAAATTTTTGAAGGCTGCCACACACGGCAAAGTAGCTAGTGGCTTATCAGTGAGAGATCAAAGCAAACGAAACGTTGTGTAGTAGCTGTAAAACTTACTGTGCTGGGAATAAAAGTTGACAAGTTTGCAGCAAGTTAGCGGTTAGTACCGGTACTGTTGTTACATATTTGCATGCTGTATTAAGTTAACACTTTCATTCGCCGGAGCAGCCGATTTTGTTCTCACTCAGTAGCTTTTTTAAAAATTCACTTCCTCAGGAACTGTCATGTGTTATTGTCCGGCTTTTTCGTTAATGATGGACAAGTGTAGTGTACAACACTGACAAACCGATGAATGCGACAACTGAACATGAGGCAAAAGTATAGTTAAACGTCTGTCTGGTTTTTAGTCGTTACAGTAAAATTGCTCAGATTTCTACTTCATTTACAAAGAAAGACGAAAGATAAACTAGCAATAAAAAAAAAATACAGCGAGGCGGTGTCAATTCTTTTGCAAGAAAACAGAGAAGCGTGGTTTCGTGACTAACCGTTTGTTTGGGTTTCTTGTGGTTTTGAGTCGCTTCTGATTGGTTGCTGCACAATGGGAAATGTCAAAATCAAATCAAAGTGTTCACAGTTTTTGGATTCGCACAGTAACGTTTCATTTAGACTCAGTCTGAAAATTACTCTGCGCTCTCCAGTTTTTTTTTAAGTATGTGAGTTTACAGTCTTCAATTTGCAGTCAGCAGGCTGCAAAATAAACTCACTGTCTACAGTCTGCAATAATATGCAGCCGGTTTCCAGTCTGCATATATAACATCAAACGATGGACTCTGAACGAAAATGTGAACAGTTCAAATCTCAAAAGTGAGGGTTTTCAAAGTTAGGTTGATTTGATCTGCACTCATTTTAATAAGACCGATTTAAAAATAGAACAATCAAATAGCAACACAAATTCCTACCGTAGAAAGGAAGTAGATTACAGTGTCATTTTGAGGAGCATCACTAGGAGAGCCTCTGCAGAATTGTGGCAATGTTACGTGCAGCTTTTTTTCTCGCCTGTTCGGCCAAATTGCCCATAATGAAAAAATATTCATGGAAGACATGCTGATATTTCCTCCACTGACGTACAAACACGACATACTCCACGTGTATGTCCCGGTGAAGTTTATAGTATTTGGGCGAAACTCAAACCCGTTCTGCTTTGAATGATTCGTTTTTGCTGTACTTTTGTTGGCAGAAAACGTCCCACTAGTACTTTGAGTCGTATTATCTGTTGCTGCAAGGAATGTTACCGTGATTTTGATCAGCAAACTTGGGAGATCAACAGAGGGATAAACGGCCTTCGAAACGTTGTAATAGTTGTCAAATGGAGGCTCGGACGAAATCAAATAACGTTGTATTTGGTCATCGCGTTCCATGCACGTTGCCAACACCGTCTCCACGTGCCACATAACGATGAAGATGAGAGTAATACACATAATTAACCTTGAATCAAACGAGTCAATCAAACACTTTTTATCCACCATCTTGGATTGAAGGTACAAAATTGCAGCCGAGGAGTACTGGGAACGACTCCGATAACTACTCAATACCTTTTAAGCGTGATAGAAAGTGCTATTACCAGAATCGATGGCGCGAGAAACACAGACGACATTTAGCGGCCTGATCCTTCGTTAAGAGTATCTCAATCGAGCAATTGTGGACGAGGGATTACTCGCGGACAAGGGGAGAAGCTAAATGGCGTGCGTGGGTGGGCCGTTGGTCGTAAGTCGTACGTCATGCATCGTGCGTCGTGCCATATCATGTGTGCCAGGGCAAACGGTACTCTTGGTCTGCTACGTAGGATCCTGAGTAGATGTTCTGCCGAAGTTAAAGCCCAGACATATAAAACTCTTGTACGCCCGAAACTTAAATATGCAAGCTGTGCATGGAAACCGTACACGAAACGCAACATAGCCAAGATTGAAATGATCCAGCAACGAGCTGCAAGATTCGTGTTTACCGATTATTCACGATATACTCACGTCACGCCTATGATCACTAGCCTGGGCTGGGTCACTCTCTAAAAGCGCAGACAATATCGACCCTCAATATCAACAACTGCATACAAAATCCAACAAGGCCTAGTAGGAATCACCTTTCCTAATGATGTTCTTCCCTCGAGTAGAGTTTCCAGGCTTCCAAACCCGTTCCCTTATCGACACATGCAGTGCTACAACAACACCTATAAATTTTCTTTTTATCCTCGTACTATCAGACATTGGAACAGTCTCTGTGTGAACCCGTTTCTTATTAGTCTTCCCTCTTTTAAACTATTGTTATGCTCCAAATTAAATGCATGTAATGCCTTCTTAGCTATTTGTTCTCTTATCGATTATTTTTAATGATCTTGTTCTAACGCTGCTTGTTTACTACTCGAAAATTTTTCATGCTTTTATTTTAACTTATTTATGTCTATGTATTTATTAATAGATTAACATGTACCTTATTACATGAAATTTTCGCGACACGTTTATTTCGCGATTTTGAGGTGCGCATATTTCGCCACACTTAAATTTTGCGATTTTGCAAAACTTTTGTATTTTGAATCACTTTAATTTCGCATTTTTGAGTAAGACACAATTTATTTCCCTGGCAATGTTATTTAACATGTGCTTGAATTAAATAAAACGACTTTATCAAAGGTCAGCAATAACTTCAAAATTAACAAAAACGCAACGGCGGGACTACATGTCATATATGACAGTAACAACAAAGCAGTTCATGTTTGTACGTACGTCAATTATTGACCACAATATTCAATATTCAAGTAATGACCATACGGACTCCGAAGAAGAAATGATGCCGTTTAGTAACTCAGTGCCGTTTAGAAACATATATACTAGCAGTAATAGGAGATTATTGAGACGCGTTCGAAGGAACTTCCGGCGGAAATGAGCCCCTGAAAAAACCAATAGTGGCGGCTATTTGGAAGACTAGCCTGCGAAACAGCCGCCTCTCATCGCTCCCGGCCGCTAGGGGCGTTCGCGCGAGAGAGCTCTCTCACGCGAACGCCTTTAGCGGCCGGGAGCGATGAGAGGCGGCTGTATTCGCAGGCAAGAAAATTTCATGTAATAAGGTATATTATTGTAAATTAGTTTAGACATTGATAGTAGCCAGCTCCTTCTACTATCCATGGTTTAGAATCGAATTTCCTCGTTTAGAATGTTTTACATGTCATATCATTTTATCTTTATATTTAAAGGGACACTGTCAGTATCACTTTGAAAAGCTAAAAAACATATTTGTTTCAATGGAAACCTTAAAATAACGGTCCAGTTTTGTTAACAAATACTAAAACAGTAATCGTTATCTTTGGCTGCGGATGGCCAGGATGGAAATGGATTGCAACTTGAAAAAATTGGCCAATTTTTTCAAGTTCCTCCCAAGAGTCTCGGAAAAATCGCAGAAAAACTTATTATTGTTTGTTCTTCCTTGATATTCACTTGATATTATCTCATGACCCTCTCATTGGTGTTCTAAAAGCAATTTTACGTTTGAGCAAAGGTAGTTTGTCATATATTTAGTGTATTTTGACCAAAACACAGCAAAATTTGCGTGACAATGCCCCTTTAAACCTCCTAGTATAGTTTCAACTGTTTTAGGAGCATTGCCCGATTATTAAAGATTTCCGTATTATGTTCATCCAGCAGTTCTTGTCTTATCCTACTCTCAACTCGCAGTTTAAAGATATAACGAGATATAACGGCCCACGGCTTAATCGAGTGAAAAACAGTTTATCCATAATCGACTTTTGCCAGACATCCAAAAAAAACGAGCCTGCTCATGAGACGATTCGAAACGACGATTTTTAGCGCAACATGGGCGCAACATGGGTGCACAGACGATTTTCTTCGCTATTTTTGCATTGCGAAGTTTTTGAATCAGCTTCAAAATCTAGCCTGCGCGCCGACTTATCCGATTTCCTTGATCCCCGCGGAAAACGTAGATTTTCGTAGATTCCGAATAAAGCGAAATTTAGGCATTACAGTGAAACCCATAAAACCGTGAACGCCTAAAGTTATTTCTGGAATGTTTATTGTTCTGCGACCAATCAGACTCGAGACTTCACCGCAGCAAACCGCAAGAGTAATTAGCTGAAAGGGGTATATACTTCATTGTAACACACCATATAGGGATCCTATCATATAGGGATCCTAAAAACTCATTTTAAAATGGTTAGCTTTTATTTACTGTTATGGTTAGTGATATCCATAACAGAAAATAAAAGCTAACCATTTTAAAATGAGTTTTTAGCCCTAAGTAAGTGCCGGATTCTTTGACGTGCATAAATTAAAACCACCATGAAGTATATACCCTGAAAGGTTTCGATCACGAAACGAGTCGGTGACTTTTGCCGATCCACGATAAATTCTCTGTTTCATCGCCGATTTACAACACTCTGAAATTGTTAATTTTTTTCTATTTCAGAGTTTATGCATATTAAGCAAAGAATAACTATAAACGATATTTTACTGAAAAGAGATAAATAATCGAACAGACACGACTAGACAGCGCGTCTGGGAGCAGAATATCTGTATTCAGTTTTCGATTTTTTAAAAAACGGCCTGTTATAATCATTTGCAGGTTTAAATTTTCGAAAATTTAAGGTAGCTCTGAACCCCACCTACAGAATTTTTTTAAACTTTGCCGAAAGTTGCATCTTATCCTACTGATCAAAATTCGACAATAAAAAATGGAGTTCACCGAGTCATTTTTGAGTTATGAACACTTAACGCGAAAATTAAGGGTGTTTTCAGCACGTTATACTGTTGCTATGTGGGCGGCACGGTGGTCTAGTGGTTAGCGCGTCGGACTTTCAACCTGAAGGTCGGTGGTTCGAAGCCTCGTCTCTGCCGCCGTGTTATTTCCTTAGACAAGAAACTTTACTCCACACTGTCTCACTCCACACTGTCTCTCTCCACCCAGGTGTATAAATGGGTACCGGCGACAAAATGCTGAGGGTAACCCTGCGATGGACTAGCATCCCATCCAGGGGGGAGTAGCAATATTCCTAGTTGCTTCATGCTACAGAAACCGGGTTAAGCTCCGGCCGTGTGGGCCATCGTGGCCCGAGTGCGACTTTACCTATACTGTTGCTATAGTAACATATTGTGTCACAAAAATGATAACAACGTGTTCACCAATAATTGGGCATTCGTTTGATGTCATGATTGTAGCCTGTGAACAGGCTTCTTTTTGGAGAATTGGATTAGGTTAAAATCGGCGAGCGAAGCGAGGACTGGAATCCGTGCTCGGCTCGCTTTGCTCGCCGATTTTAACCTAACCCAATACCCCAAAAAGAAGTCTGTTCACAGGCTATCATGATTGTAGCATCAACTGATAAAGAGTGGTTATAATGATCCATCAAATTCTAAGTCTTGAAAAGTGCTGGAAACAAACTGTTGGGAGCCGCCTTAAGCTCCCTAATAATTAATCCTTTTCTATCTCTGGTTTCTAGTCCCCACGCGGCCGTACCGCACTCCTGAGTGGACTGCCTCATGGCGGGTAATCAGAACTCCGAGGCGCAGCTTCTCCAGGGTATGCTTTTTTCAAAAGAAATGAACCCGCATAAGGCCCTCTACGCCATCAGAGAAGAGTATCAAAATGACATTTATCAAACAAAAGGAATGGGGTGTCTTATTCGTGCTGAAGGCTCGGAAAGATTGGTGACTTGGTGTGGTGTGAACCGTCATGGAGAAGGAGGCCATCGTACATATTCTGAGAAGTCAATCGTACTGGATCGTTTTTGTAGCCCAAGAATAGGAGAATACAGGTTTATAAATCCAACTATCAACCAGATTGGTAGTTTCTTGATTCTTTCTGTGGATGCCGGCGGTAATGAAGTCGGAAATACAACGGGCCTTCCCAGCGGGACTTATAGGCGGAAGTATCTCCGCATACAAGTTCCCAAAGGACAATCGTGTGACTTCAAGGTGTACTCGTTTTGTGGAAACCAGAGTTTAATACTGGATTTAAAGTACGATAAAACGAATAAGACGCATGAGCTGGTCATTGGCGATATCTCCAAAAAACTTATTATGGAAAAGACGTCCGTTTTGGGAGCCCCAATTGTCGAAATCGATCGCAACGATTCCAAGGTACCATATTCCGTTGTCGGAGTTTTGGGATGGAGTGATGATGACCAGCAAATCATTCCCTATTTCATAACTCAAGAACTACTGTCAGAACTTGGTAAGTGTTACATTTGTATTTGATTTATGGTATAGGAGTTTATTAAACGGAATCCATGTTTAATATTCTCAAAGATGCAAATTTTGCAGTCAATCAAATGTTCCTCTGTGTATAGCTATTATTTCTAGGCGAAAATAGGTGCAAGTGCAACAAGTCCATTAGGGCTGTTGAAACCGCAAATGGAAGTATGATTTCAGACCAAAATTGCATGACATTACGAAGTTCAATTACCACTTCATTACATCCATTTTGAAGTCGCATTATTTAATCGCCCAGATACAGGATTATAGTCACTCAATATTGATGCGACTTATAGATGTAATTTATAGCAAAAAATAGTGCGATTTGGGAATTAATTAAATCCATTTTGAAATCACTGGTGATCCTTGGAATCTGATTGGTCCAAAATGGTGCAATTTATTTCCAAATTGCACCATTTTGGACTCTAAATCGCATCATTTTAAAATGGTGCAATTTATTTCCAAATTGCACCATTTTGGACTCTAAATCGCATCATTTTAAAATGGTGCAATTTATTTCCAAATTGCACCATTTGAAATCACTGGTGATCCTCTTATTACAATATTACACTTTTTTGTGCAATATTGGGGGATTTCAAAATGGATGTAATTAAGTGGTAATTGAACTTCGTGTCGTGCAATTTTGGTCTGAAATCATACTTGTGATTTCAAATCAAACTCGCGCTATCGCGCTCGTTTGATTTTGAAATCACGCGTATGATTTCAGACCAAATTGCACTCCACTCAGTTCAATTACCAATATAAATCGCACTGCTGAGAAAAAGATCTGCGATTTGGAGCAAAAAAATAGTGCGATTCGGGAATAAATCGCACTGCTGAGAGCCAACCAGATTGTAAGGATCACCAGTGATTTCAAAAAGGATGTAATAAAGGTTGAAATAAAAACTAAATTAGGCAAAAATAAGGTGATCTTTTTTAAAACTATAATAATTATAGTTTTTTGTGATGTAATTTATTAATATGTTTTCAATATGTAAAAAATAAAGACAAAACAAAGTGGTGTTTTTTTTTTCATTATTGAGCTTAATGGTACACATGATGTTTTGTTGCCTTAATCAGGTACAAGTGGCTGACCAATCCTTATATTCTTGGGACAACCACATTTTGTTGGTTTGGATAATAAGGATTAATTGTGCATGGAAATAAATTTGGAGCCCTGATAATTCTCTCTTTTTTTTAACAAGGAGCATCGGAGCAGGCTATAACTATAAGGCTGTAACTTAGATAGCTTAGTGTCATTGAAAGCAAAGGGAATCTCTATTTCTCAATAAGACATGATTTTAAGGACAAGAAGCGTTAACTATCGACACAATCATATTTACAACAAAGATATCAATGGATTGTAAAAATGTGATCACTCTTACTAATGTCTCGTGCAAATTCGAAGATCATGAAAAAGTTTCAGTTCTAATTTTCCTCAAAAGCTTATTCATTCTGATTGAGTATTTGCAGAGAGTTTAAACACAGGCTTTTATTAAGTGCTGCTGTTGATACTGACAACCAAAAGAATTAATTACCACAATCTGCCTGCATTCAATTATAACAACACAAAAACAAGGTGTAAAAATATTTAATTGTAATTCAAAGCTTAACAGCGCATTTACTTGACATAACAATATGGTGGCATATTAGAGAAAAGTCTAAAATCAAACAAAAAATAATCGGTTGTGCACTCCACGTGTCTCGTTTGATTGACAGATTTCTTTACTCGTGCAGTCATATAACCTTGATAAGCAGATCAACAGTGCAAGCAGCGACCTTTGATTTTGCTGCAGCAGCAAGATCAAGGGTCGCTGGGGGCAAGCAGCTGTTAAGGCTAGTTATGGTGGAGGTGTTTGAACATCTTTATATTGAATATTGTATTTGGTATTAAACTTGGTGACAGGTTCTGAATTGTTTTACTTCATCTACTTGTTAGGTAAACAGCCTGCTTCTACATCAGCAAGTACTGGCAGAGGTATGCAAAAATGCACGAGATGGTGATTTAGCAATTAATATTATAATTGTGTTAAAAATTGATTGGCTGTTTTAAAGAAGACACTATTTACCTTATAATGCTGCTGAGGAGATGGACTTATTTATATATTTGTATTTAACAGTGCATCACATAGTAGACATTTCTAAATTTCCCTTGCATTTATCAATAAACACATTTATTATATACAAGTTGTAAAAATATACCAAGAAATGTACCGGTAATTAATCAAACGGTAAAAGCACAAGCTTTCTATTGTATCGCCATTTTAAGGCTGTGTTGCTTATCGGAATTTACACTAACAGGGCCTCACAGTTGATTCCCACTCAAGAGGACCCCATGTTGCAAGTGGACTATTTTGGTGTCCATCTATCAATTAGATGTTAAATCTCACTTTTTTAATTTAGCTTTCAAATAAAATTTTTACTCATGTCTTATCTTTTAACTAGGTTCCTTAACTAGGTAGTTGTTGGCTTAATTATGCACAGTTCGTAGCTTTTAGTAGTTTTTCACGTTTTTAGTTACCTTTAACATAATTTTACCTGAACAATATTGTTAATTAAGTGCAACTGAATATTCCATATTGAGGTTTGCGCTATACAAATGAAAATTATTATTAATATTATTATTATTATTAACTGCAAATTATAATATGTTATTTAAAAACTTCATTAAATCTTCACAAAAAATATTTCTTCTTTCTCTAAGTTTTACATATCCTTTGAGAAACCTATTTCATCCAATATTTAGCCAAAAATTTACAAAACACCCCATAACATAGATTCATGAGATGAGCACAGAGATTTTGGATTGCTTGAAATGTGAACAAGATATTTCCATTAAAGCCATGATATATAAGTGGCGGGAAAGTGGCATTTGGGTAGAACCCCCCCCCCCCCCCCCCTCCTTAACTCGACCACAACCCTGAACAGAGCCAAACAGTGGTAGGAACATTGACGAAGCCTTTAAATTATGCCTTTGTCAGCTGGTAGCTGGAAGACAATGCCAAACAATTACCCTTGCTGTTCATGTTAATATCAGGTCACCAGAAGTCAGACTAAAGAAAGTACTTAATATATATTAAGGGACTGATCGGGTATACACCCCCCTCCCCCCCACACTACTCCACAGCAGGTTCTGTAGACCTTGAGAAAGCAATGTGGATCACATTTAGAAAGGTGATGCCAGACATCCAATTTGGGGGCTGTTTGCTCACCAGATACAGGCATTCTGGGGCATCGGAGTCAAAATTACAGGAGTTAAGGACCTAATTAAAAAATCAGACTGCATGCATGTACTTAAAGACCAGGTGGTCAATCAGTATGTATCCACAGACTCATTGTCTTAGCCATTTCTGCTGCAAGAAGCCATCTCTGTTATGTATCACTAGTCAGTCAATGAAAGAAGAAGCCAACACCTAACTTAACATGTACTCACTCATATATCGATCACTGGTGGGCGGAGAAGTTTGCAGATTATGTGGGCAACACATAGCTTATTGATTCTCATATGGTCTGAGGTCACTTACTCTGACACTCCTTCCTGTCTTTGAGTTGTCTGAGAATCAGGCAAGGTATAAAGTATAAAGTTAACATACTTTGATTTTTCTTTATTCAATTAATGTTCAACAGATCAGGAATCAAGTTCAAGAGAGACCTCTTCTGGTGAAGATAGGACAGATTCTTCAGGTTTGTACATATTTTTCTACTCTCCCAGGGCTGGTCAGATCAAATAAGCAGTGCCTGTTTGCCCTGGGCTACAGGTCAGTACAAAACGTGGACCCCCCCCCCCCCTTCTAAACCCCATCTGGACCCCTTTTTTTTCCCAGCAAATGAACAGATGACTGTTTCAATTTTAATTATTATGCAAAACTAAATGCAATGCTGGCCCCACAGCAAATAATTTTAATGGGCTGATTTATTTAATGGTCAACACCCTGCTAACCAAATTAGCCTCCCTCAGGGTCAGAGCTAGGAAAAAAGTAAAACAGTACAGTGTAGTTTCCTTCAGAATAGCTCTGGCTCTGAGAAAGGCTAATTTTGTTAGCCAAAATATTGGCCAATAATTAAATCAGCCCATTTGCCTTTTAGTGTCAGCCTTGCATATCATCATCATTATTATTTTTTTTTCACACTTCCATCTGACATCTGGCTTGAGCATTTCTACATTAGAGATCCAGAAAAACTGATTCAGTGCATTTATCTACATGTTATGTGGACCTTTGCAATCTTAAGATTTTAAGCCTGGAAAAAGGGGGAGATATATTCCCCCCAGCCAAATCAAATCCTCACTTTGGGCAAAGTCCGTCATCCTTTTATTTATGACTCAACAAGTGTATGTCATTTATTCCTCACCAAAACTTCAATCCTCCCTACACTGTCCAGACTTCAAGTCAAGGTCCCAAGACTGGGGAAAATGTGTATTACCTTTTTTAAATACAAAGGTAAAACACTGCGATGGCTGAGTGGAATAAGAACCAAAAAAGTCATTGTTGCCAAATATTAAGCAGCAATGAAACAGCCATCCGCTATTAGCTACCGCTGTCTAGTTGTACCTCAAGTTATGAAATTGGTAATTAGTGTATCTTATTTTACAGATATTTTGGCTATTAATCAGATTTTTTTTTGGCAAGATGACATTTGTCAGTTCCTATTCCTGACATGTCACCACATTGGGTCTTTTGATTCTTGCCATAATTATTTATTTGCTTCACTCCTATGTTGCAGTATTTTCCCAAGCTGTCTCAGGTACAGTTCAATTTTAAACAGTCATTTGGTACATTTCCTGGAAAAACAGAAGGGTTTCCAGATGGGGATCTAAATGGAAGGTCCAGATGGGGTCCAGATAGTGGTTAAGACAGGGTCCAAATGTGGGTGCAGAAGGGTGGTCCATGTTTTACACTGCTCCACTTAGGTATAAAACATGGTCCCCACCCCTTTCTCGATGAAGAAGGGGGTCCATATGGGGGTCCAAAACTGAGGGTGGTCCAGAAGTGGGGAGGGGGGGGGGGGGGGTCCACATTTTGTACTGACTCAAGTAATGGAAGGAGATTCCTTACAGTGCGTCACTAAATGCAATTGCTGTTTTCTTTGCTTTTATCTTAGTTCGACCACCAATTGAACAGAAACAACCTACAATGGGCAACCCCAAAAATGGCACGGCTGGTATGACAGGTATAAAGTAACAGAGAGTAAAAACAAAAGAAGTTAAAGTTCACTTGTTGATGTCAAGTAAGGTTGGAACAAAAACTAAAATAGGCAAAAATGAAATATCTTTTTTAAAATTAATGGTTATAGTTTTTTGTGATGTAATTATTTCAAATGTTAAAAAAAATAAAAGACAAAACATGATGTTTTTTGGCCTCAATCAGGTACAAATGGCTGGCCAACCCATACATTCTTGGGGCAACCAAACCAACAAAATGTGGTTGCCCTGCAGTGGTATTATACTGCCCTGATTGTGTTAGATGCTTTGTACATTTGTTAGGAAAAAATGCATTTTTTAAGGTTACAGTATACCTTCGGGGGTGTCTCCAGTATAACAGCTCTAGCGTCCTAAGATTACACTTAATATACCTAAACCCAGATATCAAATTAAAGCTTATAGAGCTGGCTATCTAAATATGGAAACCATTTGGTAATAAAATGAATTGTCGAATTTTTTACGACGTCTAAATTCGAACGTCCGAATCAGCTTTAAAACGCTATAACTCAAAGCGATTATTATATTTTGCTAATTTGATTTGTTCTCGGGTTTCCGGACATGAAGCGCTAAAAAAACGTGTCGGCGATTTCCCATATTCAATTGCAGTGAAAAGTTACAGAATATTTTCGAAAAGGGGAGAAAAAAAAATTTGAATGATCGCACGGAAATGGCTCTTAACGAAAAAGTTTTCGGAATTAAGAAATTCGCCGACACGTTTTTGTTGATTATATGTTAGCCTAGCTTCTGTCCAAATTTAAGGAAAATCGAACAAATTTCCTTTGAGTTGTAGCTCTTTAAAGTGTCCCCAACAAGCGAAAAATTAACTTTGAGAAAACGGCGCTTAAAAAAACATATCGCTTAATAAACCAACTCCGCCCACAAAAGTTATACCGTCATTTCTCCGTCAATTTTCACTGTTTTTCGATGATTTTTTTTTGGATGAAAGTTCATCCTGTAAACTTTATTTTAACGCCAAAAAAAAAAAAATTCAATAAATTTTCGATCTGAAGGTACACTGTAACCTTAATGTAATGGATGATCAAATGTAAGTACAAAGGTCCAGATGGTGCATGAGTAACTTTTTCTACTCCAACAGAGGCAAGATTTTTGCATGGGTTAGTTTGGTGTAGGAATGTATACAGACCCTTCACAAACCAATGTTAAAACAATTGGCCTTGTTTGATTATTTTTGGCAATGAAAGGTTTAAACTTGCATTTGAAGAGTTTTTTCCTTACATTGAACAGCTCAACAAAAACATGCAACAGAATTGGATGGTAATGGCAGACATGTCACTGATTCTCCAGGTTTGTATGTTCATTCCTTTGCCTCCAGTTCTCCTGACACTTTAGTAATGTCAAATGGAACCAACTTAATTTTTCTATAGCACAAATTCCATGACTTTGTTTTTCAAGTTTTCATTCAAAAATAACGATTTAAAGACATGGGCAATGTTATGGAACATAAACTAAATGCAGGTTTTATGTTGACATATCAACCAAGTAAATGATCTTTAGAGCTAGAGCTCGTTAGGAATCTGCTAGTATACAAACATGTACATGTATTAAGTGATAAAAACATGCATTCATTGGGTCATGACTAGACTGTGTTTGGAAGATCATGGGTTTAATTTTTTATTTTGTAGCCTCTTGTAACATACTGATTACAGTTTGCTTAATATTCAACCGAATGACATTTTAGCATTTATTATTTAATAATATAGTTTTCTTGTTGCCTAGCTGATATGTGGTAGTCTGAATCTTTTTAGTCTTTATGAAGTCACAGCAAGGAGAAGCATTTTGTGACCCCCCAAATAATGGCTGTGAAGGAGATTCCTTACGGTGTAACTTACACTGTTATTTTGCTTTTATTTTAGTTCAACCAGCAAATGAACAGAAACAACCTACATCTACAATGGGCAACTCAAACATTGTCACTGGTATGAGAGGTATGGAGCTCTTTTCACTGCATGTTTAATTAGTTTACTTGTTGATTGTACTGTTGTCAGGAATCTTGATAAATTGTTAGTCAGTGTTACATGTACCTGTACTTTCAGGGTGCCAAATTAATGGTTGTCCGGTTTTCCTGGACAACCAAAATAATACTGGGGCAACCAAATCACACTGCTGTGTGGGCAACTCAGTCTGTTGTGGCACATAAAAAGGTTTATCTTAAGGTTGGAATAAAAACTAAAATAGGAAAAAATAAGATGATCTTTTTTAAAACTAATAAATGGTTATAGTTTTTTTGTGATGTAATTATTTTTTCAATATGTAAAAGATACAAGACGTAACAAAGTGGTGTTTTTTTTTTCCGTTATTGGACTATGGTACACATGATGTTTTGCTGCCTTAATAATCAGATACAAGAGGCTGGCCAATGCATATTAATATCTCTTGGGGCAACCACATTTTGTTGGTTTGGAGGATAAGGATAACTGTTCATGGAAATACATTTCAAGCCCTGAATTAATTCTCTCTTTACAGGGAGCAGGGGCTGTAACTTATATACTAATGAAGACTTTAAAACAATAACACCATATTGGTTAAGAGTGACAGGAAAAGGTACTTAAGGGGCTGTGTCATAAGAGAACTGTGAGATTGTGTGCAAAATCATTGGTTCAACCTCGCAAGTGAATGGATGATGGCTAGGTTAAAGTGTCATTTGGAAGCAAAGGGAATCTAAATATTTAATAATTTAATATTTAATATATTTAATATTTCTCAATAAGACATGATTTTAAGGACAAGCAGCATATTGAGACAATCATAAAATTTACAACAAGGATACCAATGGATTGTATAAACGTGATCACTCTAATGTCTTGTCCAAATTCGAAGATCATTAAAAAGTTTCATTTCTAATTTTCCTCATAAACTTATTCAAGCTGATTGTATTTGCAGAGAGTTTAAACGCAGGCTATTATCTAGTGCTGGTGTTGATACTCAACTAAAAGAATTCATTGCCAAGTGCAATCTGCACACATTCAAATAATAACACAAAAACAAGCTAGTGTAAAAATATATTGCAATTCAAGCGCAACAGCACATTTACTTCACATAACAATATGGTGGCAAGAGAAAAGTAAAAAATCAAACAAAAAATAATCGATTGTGCATGCTCTCCACGTGTCTCGTTTGATTAACAGTTTTTTACTCATGCAGTCATATAACCCTGTTATGCAGCAAGATCAAAGGTCGCTGCTTCCCCCCACTGCTGATAAGTTATGGTGGAGGTGTTTAAATCTTTAATTAAGAATAATTGCCAATAGCGAGGCTAATCCGGCAATGGAGCGGCCAGCGGTCGCTCAGTAAATTATTACAAATAAATTAAATTAAGTTAGGTTAAATTAAGTTAAGTTATAGCGTCATTGTTTGCACACGTGTTAATTAGTTTTCTAAAACGTAAAAGAGTAGGAGATACTTCACGGATGAATTCTGAATATGATGCAGCTTTAACAATGTCAGATGGTAATGCATTCCAAACAGGAACTGATCTTACATAAAATGAATATTTGAAAGCGTTGGGGTGGACGGTTGGCGGATCTTAAAGGCATGACTTGCCCTTCATTGTTGGAACATTTTCATATTATATTTGGTATTAAACTTGGTGGCAGGTTCTGAATTGTTTTACTTCATCTACTTGTTAGGTATACAGCCTGCTTCTACATCAGCAAGTACTGACAGAGGTATGCAAAAATGCACGCGATGGTGATTTTACAATAACTTGTGTTCAAGATTATTTGGCTGTTTTAAAGAGGATACTATTTACCTGAATACTGCTGAGGAGACGGACTTATTTATAAATTTGTACAGGGCATCATGTAGTAGACATTTCTTAATTTCCCTTGCATTTATTAATAAAACACATTTACATATAAGTTGTAAAAATATACCAAGAAATGTAATCAAACTGTAAAAGCGCAATCACTAGCTTTCTATTACTGATAGTCCAGGGTTCAAAATTATCTTTTTCCAAAAAGAGCCAACTGGTAACTAACCTAAAAATTTTGTTTGCTAGATCGTAGGGTTTGGTCGCCAAATTTGTTTTTTGTTTACTCCAAAATTTTCATTCTATAGTAAAACACAAAATGTGACTTTTCTTTGCCTATCATATAACAAAGCTGTTTCATTTAACAGAGTATACATAGAGACTCACAAAAGCCGTGTATTAATATCGGAGTGCTGTGTTTCAGAGAGCTTGTTTGTCAACAGTCTTGCGAAGTCTTCAGTTCATTTTCTCTTATTCCTATTTCGCGTGGAACTGTATTGGACTCTTGTTAAGTTTCGTGAACTAGACATATGGGGGCCCTCTTTCCATACTCTGATTTAACTAAAAGTGCAACTTCGCCGTTACGCAACGACTTTGAACGTCAGATCATACAGCCACACCCCTTTACAACGTTTTGACACAGCTAATGTTAACATTGTATGCATTGCTTTTCTGTCAGAAAGTAGCCATACAAATAGAGAGAGGCAGTTAGAAAGCGACAATCAAATACGGACACACTTACGTTTTTACAGTTGTTAATTTCTTGCATGGTGTACTAGTTAACGTTCCAAAACTGACTTGTCTTACCTGATCGGATATCTTGTTACTTTCGCAGGGCCTAATGAAGAATCATCTGAAAAAGGTAGAGTACATGTCTTTTCTTTAACCACATTAAAGTGAATGTGAGGCTTGCCTGCAGAGCAGACGTTTACTACAGGGTAATTTTTGTCAACGAGCAGGCGCTGAATATTTCATTTTTGGTGGGTGAGTGAAAAAATAAGTCAGGCAAGTGGGTGAAGTTACAAGAAGCTGGGATAAGGTTGCCTTTTTTGTACGGTTAAAAGTAAGCTTACGTATCTCATAGTTATGCACAATTTTGCTTGTACAAAGGCCTGTAATTCTATTTCTGCTGTTCACATATACAGGTTTCTCATATATTCATTGTTATCTCGCAAAAGCTTGTGTTAACATCCAGTCTAATCTTTGCATTAAACCAGTAGTTATTTTATTGTGATTGTTTTGTGAAGAAATTTGTAACTGCATTTTTGATTAATAGAGTCAAGTGATTCTGGTCATGTGTGCAATGAACTTTGTAACACTGACCACCAAGAAGGCGAAAAACAGTCATTCAGAGGAATGGTCAAACTGATTGCTGGAAATGCGAAAAATCAATGGGAGATTTTCACGTTAGCGTCAATTTGCTACATCTATCAGAATTCATTTTGTTTTTCCTATCTTATTTAAATTTTGTAATCCCAGTGGAGCTTGAATAACAATAGTCATAACATTAAATTGAAGAATTCTGATAGTTTTAGTTAATGATGTCAACATGAAAATGGTCTATTTTCAGAAATAAAATGAGAGTCAAATGGAAGAAGAAAGAGGAAAGTTTCATATTTAATATAGCAAACGTTTAAATTGAGTGGCCTAGTTAAAAAATACTAGTTGTAATACCGGATTCCCAAGATGGTGCGAAGAGGGAGAAGTACAGGAAAATTTTTGCAATATTTTACAATAGAAAAAGTACATAGAAGCGGAAATCACTTAGGAAGGGGTGGGAGCATGGGGTAAAGGTATGTAAAGAGGAAAGTTTAGACCCCCTGTCTCCCCCCACATTGTAATTAGTCTTATTTTTACCTCTAAAGTTAGAGATGGTGAATTTCCCCTTCAATGGCTACCCTACCTTGCGCTGGACATACAGGCTGGGGGAAAAGGGATATGGAGATCTTTTGGTCGAGATCTAGGCTTGGAACCAGGGGTACTGAATGGTATTGAGAGTGACAATGATGAGGAATATGAGTGTTACTACAAGATGCTGATAACTTGGTATCAGAAAAATGCCACCCCTTCTTTCAAAGATCTCGCGATTGTGTTAAGGAAGAAGGAACTGGAAACGATTTATAAAGACTACTGCCTTTTGGAACATGATCCACCCACCCGGCAGAAAGAAGTGAACATAGGTAAGGTATCCATATCTTTTCTCGAGGTCTGCACAAACGGAACTGTACTTCTCTCATCCTCGTTTTTGTCACTTTGCAGTTGTTGCTTACTTGTTAATTGTTTGAGGTAAAATCGTCTCAATCTTTCCTCTAACTTAGGGAGAGTGGTTTTATGTGCCTATTTCTATCGCTTCTGGTTCTCTTTTCTGTCAGAAAGATTTGCTCAAAATTAGTATAATGTACCTTCGAAAATTTGAGATGTAAACGAGGACGAGGACTTGCTATTGCGTTTGGCTGTATTTCTCGATAGAAGCGTTCCTCGACGAAGTCAGTCATTAATCCTTTTTTTTTTCTGTTGGGGAACATAAGTACACGCTTTCTTTTTTGTTTTTATTTGTCAAGTTTCTGTGCTTTCTCTGAAACTAATTTGAAGCTTTGTTACGGTCTTTAAGATACATGTAAGTGACCAGACGTAATTAATCAATGATCAGTGACATCAATGAGTAATCGATGGGTAATCATTAAGTTATCAACTGATTAGTAATTGATTATTGGCGATTATCATGAATGGTAATCGATGACTAATCGATGACCAAAAATTTGTGGCCTATCGATTACTCCTCGATGTCACTATCATTAAAAATTGTTATTTATTATTCCTTGATGCTATTGATTTCTCATCGATTGCCTATTGATTATCCATAGATTACTCATTGATTACATTGAGGCCTTACATAAGGAGGTTAAGTACCCTTCGCAAGGGGTACTTCAACAATTTTTAAGATTTTAAAAAATAACCTTGACGTGAGAACCGTCAAGGTCTGGTTCAACAACAAGTGCCAGCGCGCTACTGTAGTAAACGAGTCTGATGCTTCAGGACCTTCAGATGCCGTTGTTGCCGTTGTTGGCAATAATCAATGACTAATCAACTGATTACCCATCCATTACCTATTGATTATTCATTGATTTCATTGATGTCATTAATGTCATCGATTAGTTACGTCTGGAAATGATAACTCAAATAATGGATGACCCGGTTTATATCAGTGAGTTTTTGGTATAATAAGAGCATCGATGATTTTAGAGTCCTCGTAGTTACAGCAGTTACCAATAACACGCGACCCACCGCCTTCAAAACAGTCGGATAAAGTTGAGTTTTAGTGGACGTCAATCAAAGAAAAAGCTAGACAGGATTTCAAGCAAACAGAGCTAAAAAACGAGAATGGCTGCGGCCGCACTAGAGTAGTTAACCCGGTTATTTGCAATTAATTAATTAAAATTAACTGGTTTAACAAAATTCCCGATGCGGCCGCATCAGTTTTAGTGGACGTCAATCAAAGAAAAGCCGTTAAAATTATTTTAGACTCTTGACAGGATTTCAAGCAAACAGAGCTAAAAAACGAGAATGGCTGCGGCCGCACTAGAGTAGTTAACCCGGTTATTTGCAATTAATTAATTAAAGTTACTGGTTTAACAAAATTCCTGATGCGGCCTATAGGCCGTAGCGGCCGCGTATTTTTGGCGTTCACCGAATTTTAACCGTGTTAGCGGTTCCCATGGAAATTAATTAAAGAACAACAGATTTTTTTAACCGGGTTAGGTTTATTTAAACCACCTCGCTAGGTAGTTTAGTGCGGGTTAACTTTCCCGATCTGTCAATCATCTTCGCTTACGCGGTAATTTTTGGCTTCCTGTTGAATTCGTAGAATTTGGTAGGGACGACTTTCAATTTCAAATAGAGAAAGGAAAACCGTCGTGTGTTCATGTTCTCCACAAAACCTATAATTTGATCATTTGACGATATTTTTTTGCAGGGAATAACAATATGTAAAATGCACGTGCAGATGCATTGTTTTCGCTTATTACAGTGTAACTACCTCAACCGGGGCCACCCGAGGACTTTCAGCCAATCAGAGACCGATCCTTAAACAAAGAATTGGGCATGCGGACCTCATGGGAAACTGTATCATTTTTTGACTAGTTAATTTCGCGTTTTCTTTACGGCTAAATTGCAAAAGCTATAGAGCGTATGCACTCACGTGGCAAGCAGCTATGCAAATTTATTGGAACAAAAGAAAGTGTTAACATAAGAAAAGCGTTCAAATCCCACAGGATTGTTTTGGTACACCAACATGGCCGCCGTTCTATTGTTTTGGTACACCAATATGGCCGCCGTGACGTCATGTGCATACGCTCTATTGATTTTTCAGTGGAATCCCGATTTTTCAAACCTCCAAGGGAACGGAAATTGGTTCGAAAAATCGAAGGTGGTATTGACTGAAATCAAATCCAAGGGAAATGAGTTTTGGTTCGAATAATCGGGAATTTCGAAAAATCGAGTATTCGAAAAATCGGGATTCCACTGTACTTCTACAACAAGAAATTATTTTCGATCTGGATCTAAAAGGATCTTTTTTTTTATTTTTGTCTTACAAAGTTTTTCAATTTCAATGCATTCAACTGCATTTGGCGTGAGAACAGTGCGCCCTCTGTGACCTTTTGGAGCATGAAAACACGAGTTGGTCAAATCGTAGTCACGTAAGACATTTTGAACAAAATGACGGCTGGTTCCAAGTTCTTGAGCAATCTGGCGCTGACATGCCCCACTGTGATGTTGATCCAAGACCCTTTCATGAATAAAGTGAGGCAAATTTCTCCCGTTGTCGAAAAGTCCACCAGCCTGATTGATTCTGAGCTGAACAGACATAATTTTGACTTCTGTTTTCGGGAAGGGAACATTAACGGTTGAAAATTGAACAAACGGTCATGAATTTGGTTATATAAAGCAAATTTCTTTCGAAAAATGATACAGTTTCCCGTGAGGTCCGCATGCCCAATTCTTTGTTTAAGGATCGGTCTCTGATTGGCTGAAAGTCCTCGGGTGGCCCCGGTTGAGGTAGTTGCACTGTAATCGTATTGTTTTGTGCAGCTCTCGCTAGCAAATGATAACATGATCTCTCACGTTCAAAGTTCAACCTTCTGAAGTGCGGCCGCTCAGAAAAATAAACTCGGTTATTTTATTACAAACACCTTTTCACCGAGTTTTTTTAACCGGGTTACTAAAAAAATAACCCAGTTAACTCACCAAGTGCGGCCGCAGCCAATGATTAATTTTCCCCGCTGAGAGAAGGTAAAAAAATTAATCAGCCTCGATTTTCAAGCCAGTTTAAACAAAAAGAAAACATGCTGTTTGTAGAAACCGTATTTTTAGAATAAAACTTTTAAAGGGACACTGTCACCTATTTTTAGTATCACTTTGAAAAGCCAAAAAACATATTTGTTTCAATGGAAGCCTTAAAATAATGGTCCAGTTTTGTTAACAAATACTCTACCAGTGCACAGAAACTAGTATTCATTATCTTTGGCTGCGGATGGCCAGGATGGAAATGGATTGCAACTTGAAAAAATTGGCCAGTTTTTTCAAGTTCCCTCCCAAGAGTCGTGGAACAATCGCAGAAAAACTTATTATGGTTTGTTCTTCCTTGAAGAAATCACTTGATATTATCTTCTTGGTGTTCTAAAAGCAATTTTATGTTTGAGCAAAGGTGCTTTGTCATATATTTAGTGTAGTTTGACCAAAACACAGCAAAATCTGCGTGACAATTCCCTTTAAATTTCACTGCACGTGATAATTTACAACTCAGTGATGCATGATGAATAGTTTAGTCGGATTACAACTCATGAACTCATGAAGCCGCGTCACGAAGCTCTAGTTTTTAGCGGAGCACTTGCCAGGCCGAAGGCCTGGCTGCGCAGCTCCATACTCATAGAACCTATCGCCGTCATTTTTCATGGTCATGGCTAGCGGAATGTTTCGCGGGCGCGTGTCCGTCCGCCCGCCTCTGCCCGCCCGCCGTGTTGGAACAACATCCGGGATCTTGAAAGCAAGGCTTTGTTTTTCGCGCGGCCACACAGCCGTGAGCTCGGGAAACACTTTAGTTGTTTTGTTGTGTCTAGCGGAGAATTAAAGTCGTTATTTTACTGCATTTTTTCGCGGTTTGCTACTCAAGACAGGGATACTAATTAAGGAATACTCAGAAGCCGCTTTAGTGGAAAAAGACGACCTTTCAGGGATAAAATCTTGCTTCGAGGAACTTCATGTATTACGTTTTTATCAATGCGGGAGATCTTTGTTTTCTACGGATTTCAGAACCAGAAGCGGAGATTTGAATTTCCAAGCAAGCGAGGAACTTAAAGGTAAAACAGATTACAGTTTTCGATGAGAATTTATATTGAACGATTAGTTTTGGAGAATTGATTTAGAAACGTGCTTAAATTCAGTTGTATCGATCTCTTGAATTTCATCGAAGAAAGCTTAAACTCGATGAGCTATAATTAAATCATTGGTACGCGTTTTGCTTTTAAACGTAAACTTGTGGAGATTTGAATAAATTTTTTCGAAAGAAGATTGTGTTGTCCATTTTTATGTGTTTGTTCATTCATTAGATAGATTGAAAAGCGATTTTATGTAAACAAAACAAGACTTTGATTTTATAGTACAGTTCTATCTTCACTCGCATCGCCTTATGCAAATTTGCAATTTTTGATTTTCAAATCAGTTTCTCGGGCAATTTTTGACAAACATAAACTGTATTTTATTCGGAAACTAGTGGTACTAGTTATTCTAGACAGAGAAAAGTTGTTTTTGTGAACTTTTGTACGGTCTATAAAAATGTACTGTGCAGACGGTCGCGTAATACTGTTTTTGAGAATTGCTAAAATTGAAAATAGCCCATTTGTCAATCTTAATTCTTGTGCTTCCAACCTTTCACCTTAGTTAAGTTTCACCTCAGTTAAGCTTGTTCAAAGTGCGACGCTGTTAGGCTTGGGCTATGTATATATATTATATTATATATCATGTTGAATGAAATCTTCTCTTTAAAACTGCAATTGACTTTGAAATTTGTTGTTTTAAAATGTTTTCTATTTCTTTTTGGTAAAATTGTTCGGAATTCAGTCGAAATTAAAAGAAAAACAATGTTAACGGCTTTTCTTTGATTGACGTCCACCAAACTCCAGTTTGACTTTCGGGGATGAAGAGCGATGGGTCGCGTGTTAATGGTAACCGCTGTAAAGTCTACATAATATCTCATAATTCCTGGTTGTATCTGTAATGAATTAAATATAGTGTACAGTAGGTAGAACCTGACGAAGAAGAAACACGGAACTGACACATGTATGTATACCTCATTCTTTATACGTGCTCCGAGAAATACGACGCAAACCGAAACAGGCAGACAGGCCGAAAATGCGTAGGCGAACTGACCGTTGGCAAAACGACTCGGGGGCGAAACGACCGTACATCGGGTGAAGGGATAACCACCCAGCGTACTCATCTATTATTCTATCTCTTTGAAAAATATATACTTTTTATGTCTTGTTTTGTTTTATCGATTAAGCAAACCTGAAGAAGGGAGTTGTAGAAGGTGATGATCTTACAGGGATTGCCGAGGCTGTAAGAAGTAAACGCAAGAGATTTGGAAGAGCTCTTGGTGTAAGCGATCATGAATTGGACAAAATAGTGGAAGAAAACAAGGATAACATTTCTGAACAGTCCTACCTGATCGTGCTAAAATGGAAGCAATCACGCAAACAAAGTTTCATCACTTACAACGCGCTTGCTCAAGCTTTACTCGACCGTACCGTTGATATGAAGAACGTTATGTCTAAATTCTGCCTTGAGGCGGGAAAATAAGCTGACTAGTGAGCTTTCATGCAACAGTTAACAAGTTAAATGCTTAAAGGGGCTGTATATGCCACCAAATTTTAGTATCATTTTGAAAAGCCAAAAAGGCATATTTGTATTAAGCGAAATCTAAAAACAATGGTCTAGTGTGTGTTAGCAGCGGATGGCCAGGAGGGTTCTTCGCCCGTGTTTTTGCAAAATCAATAAAAACTGGCTGTGATTCGTTCTTCCTTTAAGATTTTCCTTTATGCCTTCTTTACTTAGGTTCAAAGAAAACAGTAAGAAAACTAACTATAAATGGTACCTGTAATTTTAACACAGTTTAGACCAAAAATTAGTCAGGTCATCGTGACAATAAAGTAAGTAAAAGTAAAATACCCGAAAAAGCGAAGGCAATGGATCGTGTACGATCGTCGTCTCTGTTTTACACATGGTTGACACTTTTGTGTTATCGGCTGCTTTTGACTTTGGAAAAGCAAACTGTTGTTAGAAACATTCTGTTCCATTTGAACTTTTTCATTTTGTTTTCTAGTTGATCTACAACACGTTTCAACCTTGTTCCAACTCATGATCACTCATGAAGACGAAACAACCTTCCGACCATCCCGTCTCCTATGCGTTTTGCATGTATACCTATATATCATGTTATCTAGTCACGGTTTACATTTTAGTTTTATTGTTTTTTAAAATTTAAATTTACGGAGCCGTTACAGTATTTTCCTTCAGTATAGACCTGGCCCTGATAGGCTCGATTTCCTGCCTTGCCTATGGCCCTGAGGAAGGTTAATTTTGTTAGCTGAACTATTGGCCGTTAAATGAATCAACCCATTGCCTTGTATGTCTTAAGTTACACTTAAAACTAGATATTAAAGGGTCAAGGCCGCTAATGTCACTTAGCAGGTTGTTCCAGAGGTTTGGAGCAGCAGACGAGAATGGCCTCGCTACAAGGGGAGTAGCTAATGGTCGTGGGTCGTGGGTCGTGGGTAAAAAGTCGTGGGTAGTGGGTGGGTCGTGGGTAAAAAGTCGTGGGTCGTGGGTGTTAGAAAGAAAAAACATAAGAAATGAAGGAATGAATATAAAGAGCAATTTTAAACATTAAAGCATCTATAGAGAGACAAACAAAGTATTGTATTCGACGATGAGAGACGATCCGGATGTCAATTGAGAGTAATATTTAGGATAGCCAAGAAGAAAAAAAAAACAGGAAAGAAAAAAGTCAACGCAGTGGCTTTTAGTTGTCGGTATTGGAATTTGAATGCATTGGTACAAATACTGGACATACTGATGAAAAAGAAATAAAAACTCTCAAAATCCCTAAACCTGGGGACGACTGCTGAAAGCCATGAAAACCTTTTCAGGCATTAAAACCATTTTATGAGCGCAGTGTCTACATCAGAGATTCAAATTTCGTTGTGTTTGAAAGCTGAGTGATAAAATTCTAAGATTCTTGCTCGCTCATCAACATCCAGAAAAATCGTCTCCAGCTGAAGCCGGGAAAGTTTTTTTTTTTTTACAAAGAGATAACGTTTGGGAAGCCTTTTTTTAGTTTCAGTAGTCTTTTTTGTTTTGTTTTTTCTTGTTATGCGGAAAGCGATTAATGCCGTCTTTTCTTTTCCAGTTGTATTTGTCGTCCTATCTATTCCGTGACGTAAAGTTCCAGCGGTTATATCACAATGTGGAAGACTAAGCCCGATTTCTAGTCACGCAATGATGTTAACTGAAAAGCCCCGCATGCCATGATGAAAATCTGTAATATATTTTGCGCGTTTTAATAACAGTTATCCAGATTACGGCAGACATTTATCTTCCTCCCAATAATATCGTTTGTATTTTATTGTCTGAGTCTCTGAGTCGGCTCCTGGCTATGAGTACGCCGTGACGGGTGAAGACTTAACAATAACAATGAGACAATGTACATAAAGCAAATCAAAATCATGTCTCAAATTCCAATACCGACAACTAAAGGCCACTGCGTTGACTTTTTTCTTTCCTGTTTTTTTTTTCTTCTTGGCTATCCTATCTAAGAGTTAAAAATATTACTCTCAATTGACATCCGGATCGTCTCTCATCGTCGAATACAATACTTTGTTTGTCTCTCTATAGATGCTTTAATGTTTAACATTGCTTTTTATATTCATTCCTTCATTTCTTATGTTTTTTCTTTCTAACACCCACGACCCACGACTTTTTACCCACGACCCACGACTTTTTACCCACGACCCACGACATTTTACCCACTACCCACGACTTTTTACCCACGACCCACGACTTTTTACCCACGACCCACGACCATTAGCTACTCCCCGCTACAAGTGTTGTGAGCATCTTGCCATGTGGAACCTCTAACATGATTTTTTGATTAGACCTCAGTGCATATCCAGTGGATGTTTTTTGACTGATCAGTTTACAGATGTAGTCTGGTGCCATGCCGTGAATTGCTTTATAGGTAATGAGAAGAATTTTAAATTCAATGCGAAACAATTGGTAGCCAGTGAAGCTGATATAAGACTGGTGCCAGTAATGTGGGTGAACTTATGTTGCCTGTAAACAAGTCTTGCAGCTGCATTTTGAACTCATTGTAACTTATCGATTTGTACCTGCGGCAATCCATATGGTAACTGAGTAGACTGACATCGTTGTTTTAAAAATCGATTTTTGGAGGGTACGTAAAATGGAAGGTAAGCCTTTGTTTATCACACAGTTTAAATTGCCACGGATTGTACAGTCAAACCCCGTCAATACGGACACCGTTGGGTCCCGATATAAACCTGTCGGCATCAAACAGGGCAGAAAAAAATGTGTAGGCCTTAAGGTTACAGTGTACCTTCGGTGGTGTCTCCAGTATAACAGCTCTAGCGTCTTTAGATTACACTTAATATACCTAAACCCAGATATCAAATTAAAGCTTATAGAGCTGGCTATCTAAATATGGAAACCATTTGGTAATAAAATGAATTGTCGAATTTTTTACGACGTCTAAATTCGAACGTCCGAATCAGCTTTAAAACGCTATAACTCAAAGCGATTATTATATTTTGCTAATTTGATTTGCTCTCAGGTTTCCGGACACGAAGCGCTAAAAAAACGTGTCGGCGATTTTCCATATTCAATTGCAGTGAAAAGTTACAGAATATTTTCGAAAAGGGGAGAAAAAAAATTAGAATGATCGCACGGAAATGCCTCTTGACGAAAAAGTTTTCGGAATTAAGAAATTCGCCGACACGTTTTTGTTGATTATATGTTAGCCTAGCTTCTGTCCAAATTTAAGGAAAATCGAACAAATTCCCTTTGAGTTGCAGCTCTTTAAAGTGTCCCCAACAAGCGAAAAATTAACTTTGAGAAAACGGCGCTTAAAAAAACATATCGCTTAATAAACAAACTCCGCCCACAAAAGTTATACCGTCATTTCTCCGTCAATTTTCACTATTTTTCGATACTTTTTTTTTTTGGATGAAAGTTCATTCTGTAAACTTTATTTTAACGCCAAAAAAAATTTGTAAATAAATTTTCGATCTGAAGGTACACTGTAACCTTAATTCCACCGGGACAGAAAAACTATCCATAATGACAGTTTCCTTATTAAAGAGGTGGTCCCTAAAGCGGGGTTCGACTGCACTGTAGATTATCATAGATTATCGGTCAAGGTCCGTTTAAATCGGAAGAAAAAACAAAAACAGATAAAGCACAGTTGAAATCCAATAAAACTTATTTAATAAGTCTACTTGGTTTTAACGAGGCTTTTAACTTTTATTCATAACTTTATATAAAATAAGTTTTCACTTCACACAACTGTCGAGCTTCCCATATCGATGGGAGCCTGAGATAGTGTGTGGACCTGTGTAGATTGATCACTGACTGCTGTAGTAAAGTACTGAGCAATTTAAAATTGCAGAATTGTGCGTTAATGTAACTACTATAATTGTAACAATAAATGTGTTTAAATAAATTTTATGTCAAACAACATTGTAGCTTTAACTATCGGGGCACTGTTCTTTGGAATGGCCTATCAAATGAAATCAAAGCTGAGCCATCTATCGCATCCTTTAAAGCCGCCTTATAGTAGTTTTAATCTTATAGGTAAACATAGAAAAATTCATTAGTATTGTAATTTTCATTAGAAATTTTTAACATGTTTAGGTATTTATAGAGAATATTTAGTATACACGGCTCTCTGGAAGAGCATTTTGTAATTAATGATGGGATACCGTGATTTTTAATAAAGCTATGATGATGATGATGATGATGATGATGATGATGATGATGATGATGATGATGATGATGATGATGATGATGATGATGATGATGATGCATATAGTTGGGAGTAATACTGGTGGCGCGAGACACAAGCGAACGAAAGCGGTCGAACAACCATTGGGAAATCCGGGTGGGGGTGGGGCTCCGATATGAAGCTCGTGCTCGTCCTACCTTTTCAGTAGAGGTCAAAATTTATAGATTGGTACCGCTTAGGGTGCTGAAATCTAAAATAACCTTCATTAGAATTACCGCGGTACCTTATAGGGTATTGAGCCGAAAAAATATGACAATATATCGTGTTGTTTAAAAATGGTACTTCTACCTTTTAAGGTGTTTTTCGAAAATTTCCGACGAACACCCCCGTCAGTTTATATAGGAGTCCCCCCGAAGTAGGGATATAAATGCAGACGCTAGAATTCCCAAGCTGAACTGTACCCTTTCCAGTCCTCGTTTCACTAGCCGCCTGAGAAAAAGCGATAATCTTGTCAACTATTCAATTTGCTGAAATGGAAGACGCGACGATTTGTGCATTTTCGTGCCTGTTCGAATTAGTTCTATGAGATGACAGTATGAGTACAGCTCTTTAAATTTCCATCAGGCTCAATTTTCGTTTCTTTTGGTAAACCGTTCCCCGCGGGAAACGCGAATAGACCGCATAAAAGCGCTGCTAAGAGTGGGCCTGATTGCAGGTTACGTAAATGACGTCGACAAAGGAGAGTAGAGATCACCATAGCGGTTTCACAAAGAAAGCCTCACTATGAGGCTAAAGGTAACTCGGAAATGGCCTGTTGTTGTATTCATTTCTTTGTTGTAAATTGTTGTCATCCGGGGCGGGCCAGATCGCAGCTCAGAAACCTCCTAAGAAGGGGAGTTGCGGTACTTGTTTTAAATTCAAGCATACTACTGCACCATCGCATGATTCAGTTGGGTGGGGCACCCCAACAAAGGGTGGTTAGTACGATCATATTTGACAGTGCTCATGCATTACATTGTCTCAGTTGGGATGATGACGTCACTGGGCGGTTGCGCCTCATACACCTAATCAATCAATTTGTCACTTATACTAAGGAAAGATAAAGAATCCACATCTCTGTTCGGAGTATATAGGGCATGGAGTGTTTTCTAGGAGACGTCTGCTTGTAGGGTACTGGGAGATCAATTCTCAAGCGAGCGGATTGGCCTTCTTAATTTCCCTTAGCCTGCGTGGCAGACACTAGTTTATTTATTGGGCAAATCACGAGGACGCGCGCGCGACAAGGCCTTTCCCTTTCGCGCGCGTCCTCGAAATTTCACTTAAAACGTCCCTTCCCCCTTCTATAATTGTAGCGCTGAAACGCCAGACAGTATACTCAGTAACCTTCAAATTCAAATCCTTTTTCAGAATGCCTCAAATAAGACTCCTAATAATGATAATTGAGAGGAGACAAGTATTATTTACATGCCTTTTTTAATCTCAATAAAACTGTCGTTATGGAGAGCCACTGGTATCGTTAGACTAGTGTTAATTATTGACAAAAATTCTTTAGAGTTAGGGTTAAGGAGATATTAACAAGCTCATCGGTATTAACATAAATTTGAAACAAACAAAAAAAATAAGACGATATGGTGAAATAATAATTTGAATGTAAATGAATGTTTTCCAGATGCCAAGTGATAACTAACAGTTGTTAATAAGTCAAAAAATCCTTTATTTTGTTAACACCTCATCATTTAGTTTGTTCAGTGCAATTTTTTATGCCACAACTCCCAAATATATTTCGGCTGCTTTCATGGCGGCGTGACAAAAAAGGGGAATCTTTGCAGATTTTCACATTTTGCCTCACGAGCACAATTTAAACAATATACTAATGGACTGCATAACCTAAAAGAGCGCCACAGTTGGTTTTATTTCATACTTATTGAGATTTTCTATTAAAATTTGGCGTGTGAAAACCCCGTTCGGCGTTCGCAGCCAATCAGAATGGCGAAACGACTTTCTCACAAGTGAAAAAAGCGTTTCGTCCAATCACAAATCTCAGTATGTATAAAATAAACAAATTACAGTATGAGCAGTGCTTTGTACGGCATTTTACGCACTCGTTGGTTTGTATCAGAAATCTCACTCGCTCGCAAAGCCTCGCTCATTCGATAATTTTCTGATACTGGCCAACTCATGCGTCAATACCGTATGCCCGCACTGCCCATGAAGTAATCTATATATCAGTGTAAATATTACTGATACGTTTAATACCTTACAAATAATATATGTCTGGTTGGCAAGAGCTACAAATGTACCCCCTAACCATATATATGTTGTAGTTAATTTTTTATCTCGGGTAATTTTTATTTTTCCATTGTTTTTGGGTATGGTAATATATGCTAATGAATTTAAAACAAAGGAAAAACAAAAATTACTTGAAATAAAAAATTAACTACAAGATATACATTCTACTTGTTCGATATGTTTCAGGTTCATTTCTCGAACATTATTTAACATATGACGCTCATATTTTCAGAGTACTAAGTTTTCTAAGCTCTTTTGATTTATGGAGCTCATTTATTTGTAGCAACAAGTAGTGTTCATATTTTCTACTAATGTGTGCTCAGGAGGCAAACAAAAAAATCGTAAAAAGATCTATTTAGTGTTGGCCCGAAATGTGTTTGGGATTTTTCATCAAAGTTATTCATACCAGGCGAGTGAAGTCTTGAGAAGGACAACTTGCAGTCTTGCTTCAAGACTCTGTTCAGCTGGACAACCACATTTCATTTGACAAAGTACTAATAAATCCTGGGTTCAAACCATTTACCACAATAACAATCATGTAATTTTACTTACTCTATAATAAAAAAGGTTTTTGAGAGGAGGACTGGTAAACCTACATTGTCCAACAGCACATAACATTCTGTGAAACAGCCTGGAATGCAGCAATTACTTGGTGAGCAATAACTAAACTCTTAAGGTGTTTTTATCAACTGCAAAGAACAGGAGAAGTGTGAAAGGTAAAAAAGTCGACAAGACGAGTGACTACCGTATTACTTTCCTTTTGATCTGTACAAATGCAGGGATTTATCACCAAGTAATTGATATAATCTCTGCATTCCAGGATGTGAGACTGAAAGGTTTTCTATCCTTTTGTACAAAGACTAATCCTGCATAGATCTGATTGGTTCTCACCAAATAACTGGTAAGTGTCAAGCCAAACCTATGCTTTTTTCCTCTGATATACTTTCTGAAAATCAGATCATCGAATCTCTGTGCTTCGGGTCGATACACAGACGTTAACATTAAACAAATCATGAATACAAGTACAGCTATTTTCCCTGTTATCTATAGTCTACTGAATAATTCCGACCCTACTTCTGCTACTGTACAATTCCTTTCTTTGCTTTTACTGCAAGTTAAAGTGGGCTTGAACTCCCACAAATATTATAATTAAAAAACTCACAATCTGGCCTCCTGTACACATGCTCTTTAGGCTTATCAAACAATCCTTTTTCCTAACCAATGAACCTCCTTCAGCATAAGGGAAGTT
The DNA here is from genome assembly GCA_022457155.1 of Cladopsammia gracilis. Classification (NCBI taxonomy): domain Eukaryota; kingdom Metazoa; phylum Cnidaria; class Anthozoa; order Scleractinia; family Dendrophylliidae; genus Cladopsammia; species Cladopsammia gracilis. Next base: position 432,452 of record JAJGOT010000140.1, on the reverse strand, counting down.
TACATATTGATTTTTTATGCAATTCTTGTCCCACTTTCCAATGTAACTTTTGTCACAAGTGTTAAAATAAGCGACGATTTCTGTGCAAATTGACTTGGATATTTGCTGTGATTTTTCCAAACCTCTGCAATATGGTGATGGCAAATTACACCCACTGCGACTTACATTGCAAGCTCAAACTCGACAAAAATTGCATTAAAAAGTCTGACAAAACTTGCCTTTATGAGGAAGGAGTGTGACAAAGCCAAAGAATGTATGCATAGGAGACTTTTCACAATCCGTAATAATGGCGTAGGCATTCCAAGTTACTGAATGGAATTGAACTTAGCCATTGTAAAATGCCTTAAAACACATTTCTTTTAGTACATGCACTTTCCTTAAGTTTCCAGAAAAATCCTGCTAACTCAAACTTGGGTATCTCAATTTCCAGCCATCTGAAATAAATTGTATTTCTTAAGTGTTTGAGAGAGCAGGATTCTGTGGCTTGAAAATGATGGGTCAAGTAGGGGCATGCATTTCAGTTTAAAATTTCTCTGAATTGTATTTTTACATGAGTTGATGAAGGTCTTAATTCTCATAACCTCTCCAACTGATATTGCTATGAATCAGTTATCATAGCTGGGGACAATTTAAGACATTTCATTGATTCCTGGTTTCAACAATATTTAACCACTCCTATGGTTTACATGAATCCTAAAATTTAAGGTTACAGTGTATGTACTAAAAATGGGACAAAGTTTATATCATAAATGTATGGAAATTTAGAGTGACAGTAATATTGAGACAATTTTCCCCAGAGCCCTTTAACTGTCAAAAATTCTACATTTCAGTTGTATAACAAATAATGGGTAGAATTGGAGTAAATTGAGAAATACGAGTAGTCCTCTCTCTCATCAGACTCGAGAAATTCATCATTCTGGTCAATGATCCAAGATCCAGTTATATTAACAACAATCTTCCCCAAAGCTCTTCAACTGTAAAAGATTCTACATTTCAGTTTTATAACAAGTAATGGGTAGAATTGGAGTGAATTGAGAAATAAGATGATTAGTCCTCTCATCGGACTGGAGAAATTCTGGTCAATGATCCGAGATGTCATTAGAAATGGCTTGAAATGTCACCAGTCAAGGTGACCATGTGTTCATTTTTTTTTAGAAATGGAACCAAGGACATGTATCTGGAATCAAAAGTAAAATTTTATGATTTTCACTCAGGAACACCCATGCACCAACTGCAATCGAGTGCCAAAAGAACCTTTCTTGTTGTTTACAGTGCAGATTTATAAAACTCATAACTTGACCCATCAATTTAAATGCATGTCAAATTGCAGAATGATGTACTAAAGCAAGGAGAAAGCTACATGCACATGTACACGTAAATGCGGACGTAGCAATATTCTTGCTCAAGGAAATCTAACACATCCTACAATAACGTGCAGCGGAAAAACCCTTTGGATTGTTTAGGTTGTTGTGTGACATGGATTGTTGACGCCGCTTGTGGACTGGACTGTTCCTGAAGTAAAAAGGAAATAAAACATGTTAACGTTTTGTTAAGCACTGCTTTAGTATCACTACAAACAAAACCATTTTGGTAGCAAACTTACAAGTTTTTTGTCCATTTTTAGTTTAATATCTCTTGCAAGAGTGAAAAAGGCCTGCAGAATAAAATGATGCAAAATGTTACAATCATGACAGCTGCAAAATGTTTGCTATAAGATCAAGGTTGTGTGTGTAACTTAATAGAGAGCTTAAGCAACCACAACGGTGATGGCAGCGAGAACGGCACAAAACAATAGGCTTAATGAGCGAAAACAATGCCTCTGCACGTGTTGCACGTGCGTTTTACATTTTAGTACATTTCTTTGCTGTTCCCTGCAAAACAACAACGTCAAATGATCAAATTATAGGTTTTATGGAGAACGTGAACACGTGACGGTTAATTTTCCTTTCTCCATTTGAACTGGTAAGCCATTCCTTCAAATTTAGCTCCTGGACAATCCAGACACATGAGACAAACTTAACAAATTGGAACAACTGCAAAGTAGTTTAAAAAAGCGCAAATCCTTTTTTCAAGTGACGTTTTTCATGGCGTTGCCGTCGTCGTTGCTTAAGCTCTCTAATAAAAGAAAAGGGGGGGGGGGGGGGGGGGGAGGGAGTACTTTGAGTGTGAAAGTATACATGTACATGTATGTAATGGGCTGTCATACTTTAGAGATCATGTTTTTTTTGTCATATCCACACTTTGATGCAACCAGCAGTAATACAGATCTAACTTTTTAAGTCTGTGGATGAAACCCCGATGATGAAGGCTTTTTCAGCACTGTTCTAGTTTGTATTTTAGTTTTAGAAAAAGGGGACTTTTCCTGAATTGTGATCATGTTACTTTTGAGAGTTAAAAAGCTGAGGATGCTGTTAGAGTAAATTGCTGGAAAAATATTCTTTACAACACACGCACCTCTTCTACATTGATGCTAGCTTTTGCACTTGTCTCCATGAATTTTATTCCATATTCTGTTGCCAACTATAACAAACGAAAGATAAAAACAAGGTATGGTTTGTTGTCTGACTGGTTTACCATTTTAATACATTAAGTTCCAGAATACAATAACTTTCCAGTGTCCAGTGTTTGGGGTCTGTAACAAAACACTTACATTCATGAAGACACAAAAAGAACAAGAATATGTACAGTTTCTCTTAAATGATCTCCACCTTATAACAAATCCCTAGCTTTACCACAACTAAAAAAAAGGTTTACAAGAGAACATTAAATGATACCTGTGTTCCTCTTTCTTTGGAGACTAATCTTCTGTCCTCCATATCGCACTTGTTTCCCAACACCATTTTCTCAACATCCGATGATGCATGCTGAAGAATTAAACAATTAAGTTACAGTGTAAAACCACTACTTTGGAAATGAATTTTGTTCTCTACAAAAAAGAAATTTCTTCAGCCTAATACTTAAAATGTCAATTTTTAATTAATAGGTGAAGTTGAAATGACCTGATATTCTGTATCATTTCTCATCGAGGAAATTATCCCACTGTCACATCGTCAAAAAATAGGACCTCGCTGGGGCCATGTGTTCTGCTGATATAGTGTGAATTGTACAGCATACAAACAAATGCTAAATTTAACAGACAATTTGAGTGCATTTTCTGGCGAGCAAATGTACTGGCAGGAATGCTGGGTTAAAACTATCCATCAAACTCAGTCAAGTGTAACAACTGGGAAAGTACAGTCAACTCGTCAGCTGGTGTCTTGGCTAGCTTAAATGCTTTCTTGATAGGCTCAACAGGCTAAAATTAAATTCTTGTGGCAGATAAATTCTGCAATCTTGATCGCTTACTCTTTAGCCGTAATTCAGTCTTTAATTCAAGTGAATCGATGGAATATTATTTGAGTTATGAATTCTCAAAGATAAGCATGAAGAATTATAATATTTCTCTCAGTCACAAGTAAACAAACTGGTATGATATGAGTTGTCGTGCAATTTCACTTCATTTTAGACTGCTGAATTTGTAGTGGTAGATAAATTATAAAATCTAAATCGCTTACTCTTTAGTATGTAATTCAATTTTTAATTGAATTTTTTCAGGTTGCTTTTTCAACTGCTTAAGTTGGTAGCACACTGCGAGGATCAAATTTCACTCAAAAATAATGTATGATTCATTTGAAGTAAATAGATGAAAATATTAACCCAAAAAATAATTAATAGTAATAACAGCAATCACTGGTGCTGTGGTCCTCAATATTTTTTTTTAAAAAAATGTATTTTACAACTAGAAGGCACTAACCTCTTCAATATTTCTGATCCAGTTCTTGATATTCTCAAACGACTTATCATTTGTGATGTCATACACAAGCATGATTCCCTAGTTAACAACACACACACAAAATAAATAATTTTTTGTCTTGTTAATTATGTTTGTGTTTGACACATTTTGCTCAACATTACCTGACTGTCTACAATCAACGACAATAGTGTTGGGACAAATTTGCATTTACGATGTTTTCCAATGCGCGCATAGAAACACGGTACGCGCAAACGATAGGTGTCCATTTCCCCACCCCTACCACCTTACAATGTTGAGCCCATGTAATGAAAATGATTTGTCGATTTCAACATTGTCTCGGGGGAAGGGGTGGGGTTGCTGAGATGGACTTCAAACGAAAAACATGGCTGTATTTGTCGGTCATACTAAATTAGTAATTGATAGGAGCACTTTGTAACATTAGTCCCAAGGAACTTTTGTCCTTGATTGTAGGTATGAAACTTCTCCAATAGAAATGCAAGAATAAATCCTTTTAAATTATCATTTAGTATTTTGACATTACAGTGGTTATGGCAGATACAAGAAACTTTTCAAATTTCCTTTAGCTTACCATGGCACCACGGTAGTAAGCAGTGGTGATAGTGCGGAACCTCTCCTGGCCAGCTGTGTCCCTAGAAACCAAACATGCGACAATTTCAGCAACTACGTAAAATCGACTAAATACCACTACAATGTACATCAAAACACGGCACTTTCCATATGCAGGGTTCACACAACTAGGGCCAGGGATTCAACCAACTAGTACAATTCTTTTCCCCAGATAGTTTAATAGGCAAACAAGGCATTGCTTCTGCAAAAACTGTATTTTTCCCTACCTTATTTTTCAATAGACCAATTTACAGTATACCGTTTTCCAACTTATTAACCTGGCCTTGGTGTGGAAATAGGGCTGGAGTTGACCTTGTTTTGATAGAAACCTTCCTTCTTTTCAAATGTAAATCATGTTGTTCTTATGCTAACTAACTTGATTTGCATAAGAAAAGCAGGAAGGTTTGTATCAAAACGAAGTCAACTCCAGCCTCACTTTCAGGCAAAAGGCCTGGGTACCAAGCACACAACTGTAAAATGGTCTATTTGTACACTTAAAATATTAGTGACAGCCCTGCATGTGGGATCCCTCCTGTCCCTACCTCCAGTTGTTTTACATACATGTATCTGTATGTCAATTCCCCTATATTAGGGGTCCATTTGGCTAAACACAAAGTAGATTGAAACTGCTCAAACAGATGTTACAGTGTACATAGCATAAAGCAGGTGCCATTACATGGTTTTCTCAGTTGGAAACATGCCATGTTATTAAGTAGAAAGTAAGATTCAACTACTTGAATTGACCACTACTCAGGTCATATAAAAATGACACTTTCATCTCCAATGTTGGGATGTAAAAGAATCAATGAGGACATTATACAATAACGAAATCCGGCCATGAAACCCCCCAGTGACACTCCTTTGTCTACAAGTTGTATATAAGCCAGACACCCTTGAGACCAACTCTAGCTATCTGCCTTAAAGAGGAGCCCATCTTATAGAGAAATAAGCAACAGAAAAACACATGAAATTTGGCTGAAACCAGCCAACCACTGATGCCTGCATTATAGAGGTGTCCATCTAATAGGGGTGTGGTTGGGTAACAATTAATCAAATTCTCGATTAATCGTGATTATGACCATTCGGTTCTAGTCACGATTCTTTGCTTCCACGTTTCGATTTTGGTTCAAGTTTTGCATACCTTTTCCAGGGTGCCCCCAATGAGTTATTATATTGTGAAATCAGAATTCAGAACTCTTTAAAATCTGCATTTTTGATTGACGAGCAAAGGCGTTTGCAGTTCGTGCGCCATTTTGTGTTGCCTGGTAAAATTGCTGCCCTTCTACCACCCCTTGAGAATTTCCAAATAAAGCAAACCATGCGCAACACGCTCATTGACATGTTCTCAAACATGGCGACGAATGACCAAGCAATCTTGAATCCGTCTGCATCTTTTAGATCAGCTGTGTGGAAATATTATGATTTTACGGCTAAGGACGGTACAGCAGATAAGTCTAAAACTACCTGCAAGAAACATTTGCATAATCAAATCGAAATATTTGAAATCGAAAGGCAATAATCAAAATTGAATTGCAAGGAATATGAATTGTTACACCCCTACAGGGGTGCCCACTTTATAACAGATGACTGTATACGCACTTTCATTGTCATGTCTAATGGTGGTCAAGTGATTTGAGTGTTTGATTATGAAGTTGAAGAGCAGTGGTTTAATACCTAGTACCCTTGGGTCCTTTTCCTGTTCTGTTCAATGTGTTGACTGGCTTTTCAATGACACAATTCTTTGACCAACAAAAGTTATGTAATTGACCCTTTTACTCCCAAGAGTGCCAAAAATTAAAAATCAAAACCCCAAATTTCATTTTGTAAAATACAGTCGAACCTCTCATTATGGACACCTCTCTAATACGGACACCTCTCTATTACGGACAGTTTCCTATGTCCCGACAAAATTCTCACATATTTTCTTTACAAAAGCCCTCTATAATAGGGACCCTCTCTAATATGGACAACGGACACTAAATCTCGGCCCCAGAGAGCAAATTCATATAAATTTAACCTCTTTATTACGGACACTACGGTGATCAGGTGATGATAGTTTGAGTAAGCAATACAATTTCCTGTTTGTGGTTACAAACATATATCGCAAGACTTTTCAGAATTGTACTTTATAAATTTCATAGCATTGCGTTGTAGTTCGTTTCGTTTTAAAACAGTGATTCGTATACCTTATGTAGCTGAGAATTTTACAATGTAGTACACTACTGATAGACAGTGTCTCAATGCTGCATATTAATCAATTTAAATGCAGTTAAAAGATGAGTGTAGGCCTGTTTTTAGTTACTGAACAAAAACTGTCAGTGGAGTCTTAAAAGCGATGTCATAGTGGTGACCTATAATAGGGACACCTCTCTAATACGGACACTTAGCTCTGTCCCTTCGGTGTCCGTATTAGAGAGGTTCAACTGTATTGAAAAACAAATATTACCATGCAAAAGTACTGCTGAAGAGGTTTCATTTGAATGGCCATACGGCACCATAGGATTTTGTTGGCAGACTCAAGGTAGAGCTATATTGCATACTGTATCTCCATGATACATATTTGATTGACTCTGGGAGTGAAAGAGTAAAGGCTTGTACTAATGTTTTGGTTGACATTACAAAATGTTTTATGAATATGAATATTCTTGGCTTTCACATGGCGTCATAAAAATTAAAAAATCTAAAGAAAACATCCTACAAAGCTGTTTCTAACATGGTATGTGGACACAAGTATTATAATCTTTCACAAAAAGTTTCAGGTTTTAACGATGTTTTGCTACCGATTTACAAAGGTTTTAAATGTGTCACGCAATGCGTCACGCTATTTCAGATAAGCCGCGAAAATAAACAAAATTGAATCAGCTGAAAGTTATTGTTTGCATTTTAAGTGCTTATAAGCCGAGTTAATTGAGCTTATAGCAAATACAATATTTTTGGATGTGACTTTTGGTGTAATTAAGACTTTGAATTTTTGGCCACCATCCTTTTGCCCCTAAGTGGGGCACAAAGATGGCCGCTCCATATATTTCTTACTAAAAATATGTAATACTTGTTCGCCTATAGCTCTTGAAGGAAATGCTTTTGCGCTTTAAAATTTGGCCAAGATGTGTAGTTTTAAACTCTTTACAATTCCATAAACATTTTGGATTCGAAATCTATTTTTTAATGCTTCTGAATTTTAATATGACGTAAGTGAAAGCCAAGAATATGAAGGTCATATATGTGACCCTCCACGGGAAAACAGTGAATAAGGTGAACGCACCCACACGGCACGCTCGCACGTTAAAACAAAAGAAGCGTGCCTCAACACGATAGCTGTGTGTAAGTCATCTTCCTCATTAGTGTCAAACCCATTGTTTTCCGTTGCACGCTAAAGACAAAGGAGCGTGTTAGGATCTTTGCGTGCAATTTTGCACGTATTAACACAATGATTGTATCAACTTCGATTGCACTCGGTTCAAGAAGTAAGATAGAGTTTTAGCCTGGTTTCCATAATGTGCCATGTCCGTGCATCTGGCCCTAGTGTTTCTTACTCCCGCGAAGTTCTCAGCTGATAACAGTAATTTGGAAAAAGGGCGCGAAAGTGTTCGACTTAAACAGTTCTTCTGAGGCTAAGAATATTGTATCTATCTGTCATAAACACTGTCATAAACACTGAAGTTAGAATTCGAGTTTGTATGCAGGATGCATACCGCAAAGGAAACAGATTGTTTCGTTTGTTCAAAATAAAGCTATTTTACAGGCAATTTTTCCTCGTAAACTAAAACTTTATTAAATGCTGTTATTATTTGGAATTTGTTAGAACAAATACTGTGATTGTATTATTGCATTTAGCCATCGCATTTAGCGAATTTCGACAGATGCCATTTTGTTTACTGTGGCGCGTGTCACGTGCAAATTTCTTAAGCTCATGTTCTATTTAGCCTGGTTACTAAGGTTAACCAAGACGGCCGCTTCTTTACATTACAAACTCTAATTTTTTGCTTCTTTCGTTCGTCTTTGGTGTTCCTCTATTGCGAAAAACTTTGAAATGTCCGACAAACCTAGCCAGCACTTTTTAACACAGGTATTTTGACAATTTGAGGTTCAATTTTACAGTTTATGACCACAACGCTCACATTCGTGCATTACGTGCTAGATGCGTATTCAAGAACAACAACAAGTTTTATTTCAAGTATTCTTTGATCGGAGACGCTCTTGCACCTCTGTTAGAGAAACAAGACTCGCTATTTTAAGTTATTCAGTTATCTGCCAAACCGTAAATGCAGTAACAATAAGAACAAAACAACTATTCTCCGACCCGGTGATGTAGTCTGGTAAGTAACATGAAAAATAAATCTACCATGTCACGACTAGCGTGTTAAGAAACAAAGAAATAACCGTGTCAATCTATGGTGTTGAAATACAAAGCTCTACCATGTCAAACCGTGTTAACAAAATGCAGACAAAGGCCACAAGCACGTTACTTGAAATCAATTGTTTTAGTTTGCATATCGCACGATAAGCGTGTTGTGTCAGAAGCGTGCAAACGTGTCAGTTCCATGCCGTGTGCGTGCGTTCACCTTATTCACTGTTTTCCTGTGGAGGGTCACATATTTGAACTGCAGATAAACATGAGTGAAATTTGTGATCCTCATAGTGTGCTCTCAACTTAAGCAGTTGAAAAAGCAACCTGAAAAAATTCAGGCTTGAACGGGATTCGAACCCATGACCTTGCAATACGAGCATTGCACGGGTATCGCAAGGTCATGGGTTCAAATCCCGTTCAAGCCTGAATTTTTTTAGGTTGCTTTTTCAACTGCTTAAGTTGATAGCGCACTACAAGGATCACAAATTTCACTCACAAAATGTTTTGACAATACAAATGCATGCACGTCACACAATCAGAACCAAAATGGGCTAGACTTTACAATACCCGGCCACTTATTTGCATCTCATCGAATAAGAATGGATTCTTTTGTTTTCATATGGCTAGTTCTAACAAAGATTTAGGGGTATGTAAATAAGTGGCCGGGTATTGTAAAATCGCTCCCCAAAATGTTTCAAGTACTTTGGATAAAAACCTTTTATGGTAGTATAATCATGCAATAAAATATGACAGTTATCCTAAAGGACCTCCACCATTTCTGATGAAACAATATTTTCATGTCTTTTTTTTTAAAGACACTGCAATAATGCTTAGCTGGTGAACTGTCAAGTGACAATCACATGTTTCTAGAAATAATGATTATTGGTTGTTCATTTTATATTATTTACTCAAATTGTAACATCATTAGAGAACAAGGATTAAGATGTGCTTTTAAAAATCCTTCAAGTCAGCAACTAACCGTATTACTTCAAAAGAAAAAGAAGGCATGAGAACATTTTAATGAACTGTTTTGGTGGTAGATTCTGTAGCAACACAAAATTACAACTGGAATGCCAAACACCCAACACTTATAGCTAGTACCCCTCGAGTTTTAAAGCAGAGAAGGAAGATTTGGGATTAATGAATTTGCAGGAAATGCAAAAAACAATAAAGTATTTGCTCAGGGAAGTAACATAAACTTAATACAAAATATCGAAAACAAATAAGCTTATATAGCTGCACACGTCTTGACAGTTTAGCAGAATATATATACAAATACTATATTGAAAGTCGTTAAGATTTAATTATAAGCGGTAGACGTGAGACATGTCTCATAAAATAGCAGTTAAGGAAAAGAGCAATGGCTTAGCTTACTCTTCGGAAGCTAACATAAAACTGAGAATAAAAGCGAACTGTGATAGACGTAGATTTTTGTCGTGTGCATTTCGATATCTCACTCACCATATTTGAAGCTTTATCTTCTTCCCATCTAGTTCTATTGTCCTTATTTTAAAATCAATGCCTGAAAACCACAAAAGAACTTTTTAAGTGCACTGAAGTGAAGCTGAAGCCATCTACATGTAAATTCCACAGCAATCACATGAACTCTTGCAAGGGTTCCCTTCTACACCAACCTATGGTGGAAATAAACGTCGAATTGAACGCATCTTCGGAAAATCGGAACAGCACACACGTCTTGCCAACTCCTGAGTCTCCAATGAGTAATAACTTGAAGAGAAAATCATATGTCTTGGCCATTCCAGAGCACTGCTAAATGACTTCTCTCCTTCCTGTCTTCTCGACTTTACAACTGCTCAACTGGGCAGGCGTGGCTCCTTACTGCGTCTGCGCTTCGTACAAAAAATAAAAGTAACCAGGCCGAATTATTTTCCGCGCCAGTCTGGACCGAGAGCCTCTTTCCGGTAACACAAGACTTCCTGTCTTGGGTCTCCTTCGATTTCATGTAAATTTCTGCTGTTGTGATCTTCGAGATGGGAGAGAAAGACTACGAAGTAACTTACAAGATTCTTATTCTTGGAGACAGTGGTGTTGGAAAAACCTGCCTGATCTTTAGATTTATAGAGAATATATTTTCTGACTCCTATATTTCTACAATTGGTAAGTTATTATTTGTCAAAGTTCCAATGATATAAAGCTTACATGAAACTATTCCGCATGCATATTTTGATGCATGGAGGTTCAAATTATCAAAACAATGTTTCCATAGACGTTTTCTGCGCAGCTGTTCAGTTGAAAGAAAGCTACTCTATACTCAAGATATTTTGTTCACTTTTCATAATGACATATCGTTGATGTAGTTTTTTAAGTGTAAGACAAGTGCTAAATATCAAACAAGCAAACCGTGCGATCTCTGTCATCTCTGCAATATCGAATCTTTTCGCGATCATGTTGAAGTGGAGATTATAAAGTAAATTTACGTATTAGTTTAATTATGGACATAATATTTATCATTAGAGCTAATTGTGGTTATAATTAAACTTTTCATGTATGCATTTGTTCCATTTCAATAAGATGATGACAACATTTAGATTACGTTTTATAAAACTTTTAATTGAATTGCATGTACGTTATACGATTTTCTGAAAGAAAGTTATTGACACAAGTTTTAACACTATAGTCTGACCCCCGTTTGTTTTAAAACAATATTGTCCTCTTGTATAAAATTGCACTATTATATTAATTTCAATCTCTGAGGCAAAAAAATATTTTTTGAACTCAGAACGGGCTTAGTGAAATGACAAACAAAGTATATTTACTTATTTCTTGTTTAGGTATTGACTGTAGGAGCAGAATTGTAGACCTAGATGGCAAGAAAGTGCGCCTCCAAATCTGGTAAAATATTCAAAATACAAATTAAACAACATAGCTTTTTGCGTTTGAAGAACACAATCCTAATTTTCGTGTTGGTGGTCCTGTGGTTTATGTGCAGTAAAATTTGAGTTTTTTTGGTGACCGGTCTTCCAAATGGCCACCCCTATTGTTTTTTTCAGGGGCTCATTTCCGCCGGAAATTCCTTTGAACGCGTCTCCATAATCTGTGATTACTGCTAGTATACATGACTCTCTTGTCTCTGGCGTCATTTGTTTTAAGCATGGCCAACTTTATCCAGTGGATAAATTTTAATATATCTATGAAAGAAAAAACATATACAATGTACAGTGAAACCTTTGTTAAGTGGACACCCTCAGCACCCTGGCTAGTGTCCGCTTAACAGAGGGGTCTGCTGAATACAGGTTCATTTTACAGTTTAAATATGGGAAGAAAATTTAGGGACCCAAGCAGCTGCTGTCCACTTAATAGAGATCATGCAGTGTCCGCTTCAGGGCTGTCATTAAGGACTATCACCCGTAGCATCTGTTACGGGTGAGTGCACTTGATGAGACCTTGATGTTACAGGTGATCTTGCCTCACATAGGTTAAACTGAACGACAAAGCAACAAGATTGTTGCAGGTGTTAAGATCAGAGCAACGCCTGTCTCAAATCTTAATGACAGCCCTGCGCTTAATATGGAATCTACTTAATACAGGTTTCACTGTACATGTATCATTGAGGACTGGGGGTGGGGCACTGGGAATGGACTTGCAGGTAGAAAGATAAGAGAGAATTGGGAAGCAGGATTCCCCAGGGGATGAGAGGTGGGATAAATAGGAAATAATTTTGCTTTGCTGCATATTAAGATTTAATTTGCAATAGGAAAACTACAAAGAGACAAGAGCACAAAGAGGTGTATGAACTGGAAGTTATGAATCCCTTTCTCCTCCAATTGTAAATGCTTGGGAGATAGTTGCTTACAAGACATTCTAGAACTACAGAGTTTAAATAAGAACTCAGATTTTATAATCAGGATTGTTGGTTACAAAAGCTTAAGGGTGACACTTAAAAGAATCTTGACTAATACATGTCCTCTGGGTCGCATTCTGTTATGATTTGGATCAGGAAAACCTATGCAATTACATGAAAACATGAAATTGTTGCAATTTGTTCAAATTCCACCCCACCCCTCCCCTAGGGTGTCAAATTTCAAATGCCCAGGGGTTCCCCTGGGGTATATTGAAGGTTTGATTTGATTGGTAAATTGCATTGTAATATTGTTTACTGCATAATGTTCACTGGCCAGGATGGAAATGGATTGCAACTTTTCAACTTGAAAAAATCGGGCCAGTTTTTTCAAGTTTATTGCCTCTGTTGTAGAAAACATGCTAAACCTTTTATTACATGTATGGTTTATTCTTTCTTTGAAAATTTAATTGCTATCTCCCTCTTAGTGTTTAATAAACATTTGGTGTACAACAAAAGTACTTAGTTTTAATTTGGGGCAAGTTTGATTCAAAATGTCAAAATATCCATGGCATAGCTCCTTTAAGTTTCCTTTCTCTAAATCCTACTGTGTTGGTTTCTTCACTTTTCTTTATGTTGAATTTTTTCTTATTTGTTAGTACGAAATCAAAACTGCAACCTAAATGTGCATGTATCATTATCATGCATGATTCTTCATAACATAACTGTTTTTTGTCAACTGTTTTTTGTTGTTTTTCGGGATTTTTCTTAGGTTAAAAGCAATTTCAGAAATAAAGAATGAGAGGAGAAAGTTTCAGAAGTACAATTACTATTATAATTCTCCTAGCTACTATTCAAATAAACAAAGTACAATCACACTTCATTTTGTTTGGAACAATGCATGATAGGTTTATTCAGTGAAATGACAATGTAAAATAAAAACAACAACAAATCTCTCGACCCAAAAGCAGGTGGGTAGGGAGGGTAAAATTAAGAAAAAACTTAGAAGTACAGGAGTGGAACTAACTTGTCATTGAGCGAACAAAATGTGCAATGACCGTCTCTGATTACAAACCACTATATATACACCTTACTAACTAATTAATCCGAATAAGATATGATCCAAAAAATCAATGACAGACCACGTCAGACTAGACAACAATACACCATACATATCGTGTCACAGCGTCAAATTAAATATTTTAAGCAGAGCTCAAAATAAACCCATTAATATATTGTAGTTTAATACAATACATTGTAACACATTGTCACTATCATCATTCATTAAAGTATAATAAGACTATAAGTTAAATACACTTTAATAAAGGATACATGAAGTAACCTATGACATTTCATCAGGTGTCACTGCTGACACTCGATCCAGACTTGCATGATCACAATCTATCAACATTTTAATAATAAAACTGTACATTTTTTACTTTTAAGTGATCCTTGGAATTTAGAAAAACTAGCAGCTGTGTCAATTTATTTACAATTTTCAGGCTAATTTGTTACAAGTTTACATACTTTGGGGAGCTCCAGACTTTTAGAGAGAAATTACTCCAGGTTAATCATACTCATGTTCAGTAAAATCAATATCAAGTTACCTCTGTCATTGTGTGATTTAGGGATACTGCAGGTCAAGAGAGATTTAGAACCCTCACTAGTGCATACTTCAGAGGAGCAATGGTATGTTTAAATTATCCTGCAAGCAGAAGTTATTTTTTCTCCCTTATTACTGCTGACAAATACATACATGAATATAGTCATCTAATTCAATAAAGGTTGCTTTGGTCATTGGGCATTGGGCATTGGGAAGCTATTGTTTGCAAAGCATTGCATTGTGTTCCGTATGCCCAAATGCCAAAGCCCAATTACCGGTACCAATGACCAATTGCCAAAGCAACCTTTATTGAATTACAGTACTTACCCGCTTATAAGAACCTGCAATTTAAGAACCTGTTAGCCTAAAAATATCAATTTAGACCCCATTTACATAAGAACCTATTTAGCCTAAAATTTGAAACAGGTTCTTATAGAAAGGTTCTTATAGAAATTAACCTAAAAAAATCTTCATGCAAAAAAACACGACTCAAAAGTAGTGAACTTCAACATGTATATGTTGTAGTTAATTTTTTATTTCAGGTAATTTTTGTTTTTCCTTTGTTTCAAATTCATTAGCATATATTACCATACCCAAAAACAATGGAAAAACATTAGATATATATCATTAAATCAACTTTTAGCCTGATACTGAGAATTAAAATATCTACTAAAATGGGTCATGGTCACATACTGTCTAAAGGCCAGGCCTTTTTTGGCATTAAATTAATATACATGCCACCTTTCTACCATTCACAGGTGTATGATATATTTCTCATTAAATAAGAACCTATTTAAGAACCTGCGTAGCCTAAAATTCCACTAAGCACCATTTACATAAGAACCCGTTTAGGCTAAATTTGAAAAAATGGGTTCTTATAAGCGGGTAAGTACTGTAGGTATATATCTGCAGATCCACTGTAATGTGAACTGAGTTAAAACCAAACACAACACTCACTCTTTAACATATACCTGAGTTACTTAATAAAAAGCTAGAACATGAAAATCAGATCAGATAACCTTATTTTAGGAATTCTATTGAATCACAGTGTCTAGTTTACTCTCTGTGAAAATAAATAACAATTGTTTTCATGCTATATGTACTTGGGAATTGCAATACTGGGGAAAATACTGGTGAAAAGAAATTGTGGAAGTGATGAAATTATCCCAACATTAATCAAATCCACAAACGTTTTAAACCATATGCTACTTAGCTTTGGCTACAAATGAGTGGACGTAAAAAAGAGGTGGCCGTATTAATAACAGGGTGGCCATACAGCAGGGTTCCACACTGTTAATGCTAAGCCAAAGAAAACTTGAATCCCTATAAAGTGGACACTCATTTGAAAAGCATATATTGACTGTAAGTTTTTTATTGTATATTAATTTATATTATATTGTTAACTTTTTACTCACTGTTAATAAAGTGAGAAGCCAAAGTTTGTTAGTTTCTTACTTATTTTTTATCTACATTGCAATTGATTATAGCTTGGTAATATTAGGATCTAGTGTGTAATACAAAAATTGTAATGTATTCAGTTTGATTTTAACTCGGAATTTTTTCCTTTCCTGCTTGCCATAGCCCTACATTTTCATGTACATACCCCCTTTTTTATACCAGTATTCTGTTTGTTAATGGTATTATTAAAGTTAAACCCAGTTGAGTAATTTGTGCTTTATCAATTTCAGGGTATTGTTTTAGTCTATGATATCACGACCGAGGACTCATTTAAACACATAACACAGTGGTTACAAAATATTCAGGATGTAAGTACATGGATTGTGCAATCATCACCGTCAATACCTGAAAAATTTATTTAGTTTTACTTTCATTTTTTTTTATTATATATTTTTACCTTTGCTTACAGCAGCAGGAACTACATTCACTGCACTACACAGTGAATGTACTGATCTAAATTATGTGATTATAAAATTATAGATATGAGAACACTGAAACTTGCATCAAGCACCCATCTGACCTTGTAGCTCAGAGGTAGAGCATTTGCACCAGAATCACATAGTCATGTATTCGAATCCCGTCGAGGGCTGAACTTTTCTTTCAGCCTCTAATTGCAACTCTTTCAGTTGCTGCATAACCGATAATAACATTTTCTTTAATTCTTTCTCTGCAGCTCATATGAATTTATTTATTACAATTTGATGGCAAATAATATAAATACACAACAATAATAATAACAACTGCCATAAGGATAACTTGTAAAGGAGTCCGAACCCCATGTAAAAACAAGTCACCTCCTGTATACAAAGTTGTAAAAATTATCATAATTACTAAAAATACAATTCGCTAATATTAAAAATCGATTAATCACTGTTAAATAAAAAATTCATAACCTTAAGTTTAAAAGTATTTACATCAGTAACCATACGGGTCTCTTTTGGCAGCATATTCCAGCTGTCAACAATCCTATTAAAATAACTGTATTTAAAAACATCGTTATTTTCATGTACACATTATCATACAAAACATTAACTCGTACCAGGGTTTCTGGTTATACACAAATAAAGAAATAACATTAACCTGATATTTATTTTTCTGTGTATACCGTTACATTGTGTATGGTGAGTTTCTCGTTTTTTGTTTATTGCTTTCATTTTAGAAAGCATCACCAGATGTTTGTAAAGTTCTCGTTGGCAACAAACTAGATTGTGAAGATGAGAGAATCGTAGAGACAGATAAAGGGAAATCAGTAAGCCTGTCCTCTTATCATTTTTTTGAGAATTTGGGCTCAGGCACGGGGCTTGGGTGAACTCAACCCTCGTCCCTGAGTCGATTGAAAATGTTTTCATTTCACTCAAGTCTTAGAGAACTTTTGTTTTATTCTTTCTCTTTTTCAGATAAGTGAATTTCATGACCTAGAATTTTTTGAAACAAGTGCTCGAACAGGAGAAGGTGTAACAGAGGTAACGAATGAATTTAAAGAAGAACTGTTTATATTGTGACACTTTAATATTTTCATTGGCTTTTTGAACTTTTTTTCATTGGCTTTTTGAACGTTAAAGAACCCGCACACTTGTCATAAAGAGCAGGGCACGGAGTTCCCGGTGTAGTGCTCTGGCCTTGTTTCACGGGTTGGTGCTTCACATAGGGTTAACCTCATTGCACCTTTCCCTGCTTGGACAGATTTGTCCAAAGAAAAAATGAGTATGAGTATGAGTATGAGTATGAGTATGAGTATGAGTATGAGTATGAGTATGAGTATGAGTATGAGTATGAGTAAAATCAGAATAACCACCAAAATTCTCTATAAATCGATAAACGTAAAGTTGCTGTTACACAATCATTTTTCAGTCGTGCAACCTGTCTCGCCAAAAAAGTTGTTGCGAGTTGCACACACGATTTTTCCGTGTAACACCTCCTTGTGCAACTGAATAACATGGCTCCTGCAACTTGTTTCGCCACACCATTAGGGGATAGATGCGTCATTTTCAAGCCCGGCCTGTTAAATCAATAAAATCGATGATCGATGAAATCGATATCAATCGATGCCAATTAATCGATTGATATTGGAAATCGATGATCAATCGATGACCGATGTTCTTGTGATAATTCGATTGACCATCGATTTCCAATAAAATCGATTAATTGACATCGATTGTCCTCGATCCCGGGTTATATGGACGGCAACATAACAAGACTTACACTGAAAACGGTTTTTTAAGTCGCCAAAGCCGAGCGACTAAATCAGCCTCTGTAGGTGACCAAGTTGTCCGCGATCATCAGCCACCTTTACGATCTCCCCTTTTCTTGCTTGCGGAGAAGGTGTCACCAATTGCAACAGTAAATGAACACCCCTGGTACCCTTTCACAACGACATCGGATATCACAAGGGTAACTTACTGCTCGCGATGCGGCGTGTCTTGCCCAGACATTGTGTTCGGAATTTTGTTACACGAGCTCCGAGAAAACACGCAAAAATAGATAAAATCGATAATTTGCGGGACATTTTTTTGATTATCGATTGATCATCGATTGCCCAATATCAATCGATATCAATTAACTAATTTTATCGATTGATATCGATTGATCGATTGGATTTCCGATGATCGATTGTCATCGATTTAACAGGCCGGGTTTCAAGTTACGCAATTGTTTTCGCGAAACACTTTGCATGAAAAATCGTTACAAGTAACAGCTTCTAAAGTACTTTAACAGTTTGTAAGGGATTAAAAATAACTGATGGGGAATGTTGGTTACATGGAAACCGGAGCTCCTGTGTGGCCGAATGCCCGTACGAGTGGAACACCACCTAGAATGGGAAAATATTTTTGATGGTCGTGGCATGGCGTATACAGCTGTTTCGAGAAAGGTTGTCGGAAAAAGGCGTAAAAGTGCACGCGACAATCCAGAAAGGTATTGTGGGTAGTGATCCACGCTATATAGCCCCTAAAACTCATTTATCCCAATGGCCCGCTATCTAAGATCGTCCCTGTACGGACGAGGCATCGCGGGTTCATGTATTTATTTGACTTATTAAAATTCATTGATCATATCCCATATTATTTTTCGGGATTGTCGCGTGCAAATTTGCGCTTTTTTCCGACAACCTTCTTCGAAACAGCTGTATACGCAAGAGCTCTGAATCAGGTTCTTAATTTGTCCACTTTCCAGTAAACAGGCCGTGTGGCAACAGTCCTCGCGCATGAGATAAATTAAGTCGAAACTACCTATCTACAAATTTTCTTTTTCTTTTTTGTTTTCATTCCGTAACGTTGTTTTCCTGGATTCTAAATTTACGAGTGCTGCTATTCCAAAACCTCGAGACAACCGGCTCCTGAAATTAAAGACGAAAACTGTTTAATAATTGATTGCTTTATGTTTTAACGAAAGCCATTCTATTCTTCGGAAGCTCCGTTGTTAGGCTATCTAGCCTGTCTACATTTTATGATGCCACATTGTGATTTGATGAACATAGCTTTTTACTTGCAGGCGTTTATGGCTGTTGCGAGACAGATCAAAGAATTTCACGAGAGAAAGGTCAGTTATATTAATACAGCCAAAGGCGGGGGCAGTACGCAGCTCTTACAAGGTCTTCTCTGATTTGCTGAGAAAACAATAGAACAAACAACACAACAATGGCTAACAATAGACCCTAGACCTAAAAACAATAGAGCTGCATGATATACAGGTCCAATGAAATTAGAGGTTGTAAAGAGCTGCGTGGTATCTGCAAAGGCGATAGAACAGTTTCCAATAGGCCATTTCCGAGTTGCTTTTAGCCTCTCTATCAAAGCGAGGTTAGGTGCGAAACCTTTCATATGTAAATAAAACTTATTTGCATGTCAATGAAAACTCATTTTCATATGAAAGGTTTCGCACTTAGCCTCGTTTTGATAGAGAGGCAACTCGGAAATGGCCTATTGAGTGATCAATCACAACAGACGCAAACAATCCAATGAACCAATCAGAACTAATGTAGCCGCCGCCAAAGGCGGGAAAACGCGTGCAAATTAAAGTCACGGTTGGTTTTGGTTTGACTTCTGATTGGTTGAGAAAGAGGCGCGAGATTTTGTAGCCAATCAGAAAGCGTGGCATTGCAAATCCAAAGCAGTCGCGACGTTAACGAACACATGCTGCTCGCTCGCTACAATCCCCAGTGATTTCGCCGGTCTATGTATTCGGGGAGTATTATACATTCCACAACAAAGTTCATGCTGTTACCGTAAAATTACCGAAAGTAACGAACTCTTCAAAGTACCGACCCCCGAAACGAAAAGTTTGACGGTTGGAAGTATATCCTGAAAGTAAGGATGCTATAAAGTTAACAATTCGGCGAAAACATGGCCCCAGAAAGTTGGGACACAGGCCCCGGTTGTTCAAAAGGTGGATAGCGCTATCCACCGGATAAATCACTATCCATTGGATAAGTATCAACAAAATCCTTTGTGTTATCCGCTGGATAGTGATTTATCCGATGGATAGCGCTATCCACCCTTTCAACAATCGGGGCCTGGTCATTTGATTGGCTTCACCAGTTTGCAGACGAAAATATTAATTATTCGCGGATGTCCAGTAAGTATACACTCTTTTTTATATAAGAACGTCTGGGTTAAGGCTGTGCCGGGACTGGACGTTCTCAATTTTTTTTTTGGCGATTTGGCCTGAAGATGTTTTTAACACGTTTTTAGGATAAATATAAATAAATAAATAAATAAATAAATGGCGCAGTATTTCAGTAAGTCAGTTCTGAATAAGAAGAAAAAATATTAGAAAAAATATTGCCAATTATTAGACATGCTTGCTATTATAAAATGGAAAAAGACCAGTATACAGTTTTTAGCTCATTGTTGATATAGTAGATAGAGACGGTGTAAACTTCATCTCAGCCTGGGTACGTTCTTAGCACGTTCTGAAAATTCTGGCCAATCTTAGCCTTAACTTTATTATAAATGAGATTCTTACGTGTATATATACACCTAATTGCAATAACGTTGTCATAGAAAAATGAAAAATGTAAAAACAAAAAATGAAAAAAGGCCAATAGGAATTAATTAGACATACAAAGTACATTCTCGTCGGATTTTAATAATTCTCAAAGCATGCACAAGAACTATGTTTAAGAACAGGTTTTTGCACTTTTCCTTTTTCGTAGTGCAACTATGCACATGTAACAGTTATTCTCAGAGAATTATATCAACCGGGTAGCAACATATTTCCAAAATGGACGGTTACCATATGATTTTAACTTTTCAAATAACAATAGCCGCTGCACGCTTAATTAAAAATTAACAATAGCCGCTGCACACTTCAATCGTGCTGCGTGTCGCTATGATGATTGAGCTAACTAATTCCTATTTGGCTTTTTTCATTTTTCATTTTTCTTTTTTCATTTTTCTATGACAACGTTATTGCAATTAGGTGTACATAAAAATGTATATTCAGTATTACGTAATTAATAGTAGCCGATATTTGTACGTTATACGCTCGCCCTCGCTCAATTTGTTAACCCGGTAGAGCTTCTGATAGTAGTGCCGAGTCCTTAAAGATTAGAAGCGATAATCAAAAAAAGGCTGGTACGTAGGGTCTTTACTGATTTACTGAAGTTTACTGCTTGGTTTCCCAGGGTGCAAGGTTAAATGAATTAAACGAAGAAAGCCTTACTCCCATCATTGGACCAGAGGGATCACCAGGCAATCCACAGTCTTCTTGCTGCAGTTCATAGAAGAAAAAACTCTCAGGACCGTTTTCACTTGCATGTCATAAAACCAAAGTATCAATTACTCTGGCCAATCACAACAGACACAGGCAATGCATGAACCAATCAGAACTCATAGCAAATACATGTAGTGCCGGCGCCAAGCGCGGGAAAACGCGTGCGAGCAAGTCACGATTGGTTTTGGTTTTACTTCTGATTAGTTGAGATTTTTTTGCAATTTTTAGCAGAGATTTGTTTTAGCAAAACTTAGCAATGGCTGTAGCAATGTAAAACTAAAGCAATCATGAAATTACTTTCGATACTTAATTAAAAATCGCCCTATATCACATACGTTATGCGAAGACACGAGAGCTTGATCAAGATAATTTAAAAGTAAACAGTAAAACACTTCAATTCCTCCAAAGTAATTCTTCCTTGCAAAGTTGGAGGAGGGAATGGTTTTCATGTGGAGTCAGGCAATGTGAAATAATTTGTTTTATAATTTATGATTATCGATGAATATTTCCGAAATAATATAATCCGGCTTTTTTTTTTTCCACAAAATGAAATCTATAAAGCGATATTTTTCTTTGGAAACTGGTTTACAATACTTTTAAAAACGGAATAGCAGGTTTTAACAGGTTTTAACGTTTGGTAGCCAAGGGGTAAATAAGGGTTTCAGAATAATAACAGAGTTTTTTTACGACCCGGCCAAATAATGGGAAAAAAAATTTTAAGTATTAGATAACGAATAATGACTGTTCACGAAGTTGTGAGTTTTTTTAATGAATGCAAAATATTTGCATTGAAAATAGTAGAGGACTTTGTTGGTTTTTTGTAAGGCTGGTTTCCACTAGCGACGGAAGTGCTGACGGAAGCGGAATCTAGTGGAATTCTAAGCAAAATGACGGAAGCAGATAGTGAGCGACCGAAGCAGAAGCGGAATCGGAAGAAAAAGGAAACATCCTTCCGATTCCGATTGCGACTCCTTACGCTTCCGACTCCGTTCTCAATTACGTCGATAGTGGGAACCAACTCTAAGAATACATAGGCATGGTGTTCAAATTTGTAATACAGTCGCATGTCATCCGTGATATTAAAATGAACCATATATGGCATATCACGCGTAACGCAACAAACAAATCAGAACTCGAATTCCATTCCTCGAAAAACATGTAACCGGTGCCAAGCACTTATGAAAACATGTAAACGGCGCCAAGCGCGGGGAAACATGTAACCGGTGCCAAGCACGCAGAAAAACATGTAAACGGTGCCAAGCGCGGGGAAACATGTAACCGGCACCAAGCGCTGGAAAACATGCAATCGGCGCCAAGAATGGGTAAACGCAAGTAAAGTCGATGATTTGGTCGACAAACAAGTTTTTCCTGATTTGTTACATTTGGCTACGCGATATTTTTAGCCAATTATACAAGTAAATGATAAAATTATAAGTAGGTTAATGCTCGTCGCAGTATAAATTGGGACATTAGCTTTCAGCAATCACGAATTGCTTTTAAATACACTGTAACTTGTCCAAACATTTTAGCAACGAGAGGTTTGTATGATAGTTTACGCTAGGAACTTTTGATAATGTTTTGTATTTAAGTATACAACTAGATTATATTCTGTGTTTGACATGTATAATGATTAATTATAAACGGTAAATAGATGTTATTCTTGATTGAGTGTCCTGAAGGGGGAAGTCACTGAATTCCGTTTAGTCCCAGCCCAATTTTGTTTAAATCAGTCCCAGTTGCCAGCCCAATGTCTGCCCCAAATTCCATTCCCAGTGAGTAAATTACAATAAAAGGCTCCTGTGAGCCAACTCGTGAATAGGAAATGCTCTTTTTATGCTTAGTGGATGGTGGACCGGGAGTCATTTGTAACTGAAAGTTCAACTGAAGCAAATTTTGTTTCGAAAACGATGAATGAAAAAAGAAAATGTCTTAGCGTGACATAAATATGCATTGTGTGAAACGAGAGAGAACTGGATGCGTTAAATTTGTTGTGACCTCGGGGAAAAGTCCTGGGCATTGCGTGAGTAAACACATTTAAAACATTACGTCATCCAGTTCTCCATTGTTTCAAGCAATGCGTATTTGTGTCACGCTTGCTCGCAGGCTACATATTTCAAAACAACATTTTCCGTGCTGTGGCGTTTTCCTAAGTCTTGAAAAATCAATTTGAAGTTCGCAGATCGGTTCTAATTTTCCAGAGCTTGAAGCCTTACGTACTGGTCAGCGTACTTACAAATAAAATGTTACACGCGCCAGTTTTAATAGTGGTATGACTAACTATTTATCAGTGGAAAGCTTCATAAATGTAGTATTCGATAAATAATTAATTTGAGCGACCTTTCTTAACAGACGGCCAGGAGCCGATAAACTGCCAAACGACCGAGGATTGTTGAATTGGATTTAACGGCTATCGAATGCCGTGGCAAGACTGAAATAGCTTCACAGTGTTATTCACAAGGGATCAATCAACAAAACAGTGGCAGGAAATTTTGATCTTTTAAATTTTTTTCTCAATCCTTGGTCGTTTGGCGGTTTATCGGCTCCTCGCCGTCTGTTAAAAAAAGGTCGCTCAAATTAATTATTTATCGAATACTACATTTATTAAGCTTTCTACTGATAAATAGTTAGTCATACCACTATTGAAACTGGCGCGTGTACGAATTTTTTTCGAAATCAACATAAAATTATTCAGTCATCATAACTGTTTAGTTAGGTCTTGTTTAACAGACAATATAATGGAAATAAGGGGGGGGGGGGAGGAATTTGCCCAATACCTAAATATTTAAGGCGGGGGTAAACGTGAATTTGAATGAAATTTGAAGAGGTTTAACCCTTTCACTCCCAGAGTCAATTATGGAGACATGTTGTGTAGTTCCAACTTTTGAGTCTGTGGACGAAATCCTATGGTGTGACCATTCAAATGAAACCTCTTCGGCAGTACTTTTGCATGGTACCATTTGTTTTTCAATATTTCACAAAATAAAATTTGGGAGTTTTCTTGAATTTCAATTTTTGGCACTCTTGGGGATGAAAGGGTTAAAGAAGGGATAGAAGAAAGAAAATGATTTTTGGAACACCAACAGACAGTTGATCCCCACGCAAAGGTACCCCAGGTTGCTAGCGGACTAACTTGGTGTCCGCCTATTAATTATTAACTACAAATTATATTTTTAAAACTTCCCTAAATCTTTAACATTTCTTATTTCTCTTAATTTTACAAATCCTTTGAGGCGGAAAAACTATTTCCTCCCAAACATACCCAAAAATTTACAAAACACCCTATAACATAAACTTATTAGATCAGCAAAGACTTTTTGGATTGCTTAAAATGTGAACGAGATATTTCGGTAGTTTCTTGGTGTTGCGGATGGTGTGATCACCAAATGACGGAAAATAAAAGATTCAAAAGACACCGAACAATACCCACACCACAACACAAAAGCTAACCAACAATGGCTTCCGCAACACCAAGAAACACCCGATATTTCCATTAAAGCCATGTTAAGTGGCGGCAAAATGGCGTTCATGTGGACCCCTGCCTTTATTCAATTGATTCATTATACGGTAGTTTGATTAATTATTGTTTAATGTGATAATTAGACCTGTCAAAGTCAATAATTCACTAATTAAAGCAAATTTTCAGTAGCTACAGTTAAGATTTCTAGAAACAATTTTAAGAACCTCTTGAGAACCTCTCCAGGCCGATTTCTCACTACGCACCCTAATAAACTAGCAGTTGTCGGAGATTATGGAGACGCCTTCGAAGGAACTTCCGGCGGAAATGAGCCCCTGGAAAAAAACCAATAGGGGCGGCCATTTGGAAAAATCTCAAATTTTACTGCACATAAACCATAGGACAACCAACACGAAATTAGGATTGCGTTCTTCGAATGCGATAAGAAACACAGCCTGAAACAGAAAATAACAGGTTCTTTTATGTGGGTGTTTACTGTACTACATATTTCGGCTGGCCAAACCGCTTCACGGGAAAAGAAATAGCCCCATCAATCTTCATGTAAAAAGTATAGGGTTCCCTCTGTTAACTATAGAGGGTCTAAAATAGGGTTTCTCAATCCCGCTTCCCGCCACTGTTTTTTCTTTCATCCCGCCATCCCGCTTGCTTCGGACATGTCATCCCGATCCCGCTTCCAAAATACTCTTTTTTGCAAGTCGCATTTTTTTTTTACGGACGAGGCGCGATTTCCGCGGGCTAATGCATTACAACATCGGTCTTTGTTTACGGTAAACCGGCAGCAGTCAGTTTAGTTTGGTAAATTTATCCTCTTTTGAGTAAGTGTTGAGGAGCGAAATAAAAGTTTTCTTTCAGGGACCGCGCAGCATATTTTCGATTGGGGGGACTAAGTCAAATGCTATAGGCATTTGTAGCGCGCGCCGCAGGCGCTAGCCGTCTAGGGGGTCCGGGGGCATGCTCCCCTGGAAAATTTTTATAATAAATGCTCCCAGAATGGCTAAAAATGCATCCCAATATACCAGACGCAGTGAATTATTTTATTATTTATCAGGCTAATAAATACCACCAAAATTTGAACTACAATAACAAAACATCGAACACAAGGAAAATCCTAATAATTACTTTTTAGCACATTGACAAATCTAAATCAGTAAATTTACCAAAGTTGCGAAAACGGTTTTCATTTCGTTGGACAAATTCATTCGCTACATCTAGAAGCCCGCCGTCTCCGGTGGAATGGTTATCTGAACAGATCCCCACAAGAGTTGTGGGTTTCTGATGTAAGCAAACAAGTAACAGAACTTAAGAGAAGACCTATAAACCATGTCCTACGAACAGAGGCGGCCACCATATTGCATGTCCTAAAGGAAGAAATCAATTTACCGCTTACCACAACACTCACTGGCGATAGTTTTCATTAATTATCGCATATCTATGAGAGCAGTAAAACAGTAACTTTTCAATTGGGTAAAATGTTTTTTTTTTTCCCAAAAATTATTGGGGGGCTGAAGCCCCCCCCCCCCCCCCCCAGCCCCCTCGGCTCCGCGGTCCCTGCCTTTATTGGAGAACAGCGCGTGGACCATGACGAAGGCCCTCCGTCACACCAAACTTCAAAATTTCAAATTTCAAAACACGCACGTAGGGGTTACCCACGAAATCTGATAGAGAAAACTCTATCAAAAATAGAATTCGAAGAAAGTCAAATGCGCTTAAACAGGAGGAGAAACACAAAAACAAATTTTGCCCTTTGTGACACAATACCAGCCGTAGTGCCAAATCTCAAACAAATTTCAATGTCAAAATGACATCTAATACAGAACCAACCACTGCTACGACAAATCTACAAAGAACCACCCACGATATCTTTTAAAAAAGGCAATCTTTAGAGCAAAAATATACTTCCTGTTTTAGCATTTTAATGGGTTCCTTCAGACAAATTTGCGACACCGTGGCATGGTGCTTATTTAGCACTCGTCGGATTGATAAAGATCAGGATTTCTGAAATGATTTCAAAGGATAGACAGGATAGAAAAAGCGGTTTAAAAAATGACCTAGGTAAACATCCAGACCATGGTCTTCCTTCACAGAATGGTGAAATATTCGAGTGCATTGTCGTCATCCATCCCGTTTCCCGCTCGGAAAAATCAAGAATTCCCGCGTCCCGCCATGAACATTACGAACTTCCCGCTTCCCGCCCTCCTCTAACCATCCCGCATCCCGCCTTCAAATTTTCTTTCATCCCGCATCCCGGCAGCGAAAAAAGGCTTATCCCGCATCCCGCCAACCCTATATTAGGCCCTCACTATAGGTAGCATAGGTTGAAACTATCGACCAACATGTCGACCGATATACGACATTATACTGGGAAACAAATGCGCGCTGATATATTGGATACGTCACTGCGCATGCTCAATTTATGAAGTGCAGTCCCGAGCAGTCCTCGCGACCCTAGAATCTGGGCAACATTGTTTCCTCGGCGCGCAAACGGGAAAACATTTGTTGAAGAAACAAAATGTTTCTGAAAAAAGTCGGAAACATTTTTGTTTCTCGGAAGCAAAAAATGTTTCCCGCAAACGTTTCCTGTCCGCACAAATGGGGAAACATTTAGGAAAATGACGTTTCCGCAACAATGTTTCCTCGTTTGCGGGGGCCTTTACGGTTCCGCTTATGTCGTTTCTGAAAAGGCTATATTTGTTGGTTCATACTGCAAGCCTAATGTATCTCAAACAAACAGTGTTAGAGCGGTTTTCAATCAAGTGTCGAAAGTAATTTCGTGATTGTTTTGGTTTTGCTGTACATTGTGATCAGAAAATACGGTATTTGCGGCTATAAATGTTGAATTTCTGATGGAAATTCGTTAAACAATTAATTTGAATGTGGATTCCATGGGTGACAGGCCGGGTCTTCCTCCATTTCGGATGAGAGGTTCCGTCATCATGATACGAGTACTTTGGGAGGAACCAATTAACACCATGAATCGATATAAATACACTTTCATTCAGGATGTTTATTTCAATATTCGTAAGATAAACCTTTCAAGTATATAATCTCTAGACAGCAAAGTTGAAATATAATATCTGAGAATAAAAAACAATAGGTAATAATTATCCTTATAGATTTTGAATTTATCAGGCCAACTAACCAAGTTTTTTACAAAAATAGATTCTAACAATTCATAACTTGTTTTCCTTTCGAATAAACGGATAAAAAGTAAGAACAATCTGGAACAAAGATTTTAACTTCCAAGCTTTTTTCTTTTATAACCGAATTACAACTGCATTTTTGTCCGTTTAATACCGGTAATTAATAATAACTATCAGTTATAGAACAATAAGCGACTTTGAAGGATAAGAAAAGTACTTAATAACGTATATGTAAGATAAGTGTTAAAAATAGAATGTCCCTCTTTCCATTTCATTTTCAAAGGGAATCCTTAACCGTGAATACCTCTTAAAACACCGCCAGTTTTCTCTTAGATGCTTCCTTTACAATAATAGCGTTTATGAATTGGTATATAGTCTCCTCTCTTAGTGGCAAACCCGCAATCATTGCACTGAAATGGTCTGTCATTGCAATGCTTGGTCTTCTTGTGGCGTGAAACACAATCTTTGGTGCTGAAAAATAACAGACAGACGTCGCACTGGAACCTCTTGTCACGAATGTTCGGTTTTGTGGAAAGACGCACGGAGCACTTTGCTTTGGCAACGTTTCTTCCACACAAAGACGACTCTTGTTTTTCGTTCTTTACTTTGGAGCGAGTGACGCGTCTGTTTCTCAGCGGTCTTAAACTGTTGTTGTGGAAAGCAGCTGAGATGGTTCTCAAGGCGGGTCTAGGCGGGCCTCGGATCTCACACATCGCTTTGCCAGCTTTATTGTGTTCTTGTTTAAAGTGGGTAACCCAATCATCTTTGGTTCGGAAAAACTTGGAACAAATCCTGCATGTGAAGGGTTCAAGATTTTCCTCAAACACAGATACTACTTTCGAGCAGTTGTCAGGAAGAGAAAAGTTGTCAGAATGTTGTGAAACGAAGTTACTCTTGATGGGCTTTACTATGGATACACTATCGTTACTGGTAGCGTGGAGTAATGACGTCTGTGACGGATTGTTTGTCGATCCCATCTCCAAGGCAACAAAACCATGCTCTGCCAAATCACGTGACCTGGAGTGAACAAGCAGGTAGTGTTTGTATCGCAGGCTGCATGCAGAGAAGCTCTTTGTACAGTATGCGCACTGAAATGCCTTGATTCTGTTCAAAGTCTGCTTACTTGAAGACGAAACTGCGCTATGGCAGCCGGAAGTGGTATCGCTCTCAACGGTCTTGGCAACGACAGGTGCCATTTCTTGAGGCTGACCAGGTGAATTTGATGAGAGTCGCGCTTTTTTGGCAGGGGACACGGAAGGCTCGCTACTTTCAATGGGTACCTTACAGGACTGGCACACCTTGGAACTTGTACTGGTTTTTCCTGAATGGGCGAGCGCAACGTGCTTGTAGCGACCACTGACGCTGACGAATTGTCTGGGACAATACTGGCAGGGAAATGCCTTGTCTGTTGGTTGAAGCGTTGAGCCAGAGACCTTTTGGGCACGTGAAACATCTGTTGAGGGACTTGCAAAAGGGACTTGGCGGACAGTATTGCCAGACCGTTTCCCTTTATCAATATTGCCATTCTCGCATTTTAGCAGAACTGATGAAGACCCCATTCGTCTTTCATGGACTTTTAATTGATGGATTCTACGGGAAGATCTAGTGAAAAAATTCCTTCCACAGTACCAGCAATAAAAATGACAGCCCAAGGCGCTGTGGTTTGGTCTTCCTCTAATCGGCTTTTTCACTGTTTTGGATTTCGTCTCTCGTGGCTGATGATTATCATCACTGGCTGATCCATGTACCATATGAAAATTCTGGACAGCCTCGCTGCTTTCTTGCTGTTCGGTTAGGCTGTCTGGATTGATGGTGTTGTTGTGACTACTCTCCGAAGTTTTGCACAGAGTAGTAAGGGTGCAGATCAGGTCAGTTCCATGTACAAGCATAATGTGCTTGTAGCGTCTGTGTAGTGTAGAAAATCCTTTGAGGCAGTATTGACATCTGAACGCCCTCATTGTGGGCTTGCTAGAAACCATCGATGAGCTGCTATCCCGGTTAATTCCCGACGGCATTGACAGTTCTGTGTTACAGCGACTACAACTCAAATGACTGCTCTCGCTTCCAGAGGTAAGGATTGACATCTTACAATGATGGCAGGTTAGTGTTGTGTTGGTTGTTTCACTGCTACTGGCCTCGATGTTGGCTTTCGGCATTTCTGGTCTGCACGCTTGTTGATCATCAACCTTCTTTCTCTTACACTTAGGGTGCTTTCTCCAGACATGTTTCTTTCTTCCAGACAGAGTCATAAATTCTTTCTCACAGTATGGGCATTTTAAGGAATCGGACACTGCTTTGGACTTCGTCTCTCGTAGCTGATGATTATCATCACTGGCTGATCCATGTACCATATGACAATTCTGGACAGCCTCGCTGCTTTCTGCTTTCTTTCCGGTTAGGCTGTCTGGATTGATGGTGTTGTTGTGACTACTCTCCGAGGTTTTGCACAGAGTATGAGCGATGCAGATCAGGTCAGTTCCATGTACAAGCATAATGTGCTTGTAGCGACTGTGTAGTGTAGAAAATCCTTTGAGGCAGTATTGGCATCTGAACGCCCTCATTGTGGGCTTGCTAGACACCATCGATGAGCTGCTATCCCGGTTAATTCCCGACGGTGTTGACAGTTCTGTGTTACAGCGACTACAACTCAGACGACTTCTCTGGCTTCCAGAGGTAAGGATTGACATCTTACAATGATGGCAGGTTCGTGATGCGTTGGTTGTTTCACTGCTGCTGGCCTCGATGTTGGCTTTCATTTCTGGTCTGCACGCTTGTTGATCATCAACCTTCTTTCTCTTACACTTAGGGTGCTTTCTCCAGACATGTTTCTTTCTTCCAGACAAAGTCATAAATTCTTTCTCACAGTATGGGCATTCAAAGGAATCTTTTAAGCTCTTCCTCTTGCGGTGTATTTTTCTGATATGCTTACGTAAACCACCATCACTCTGGAATACTTTTTCACAGTAATAGCACTTCCTACAACTGACATAGTCTTGCCCATCTTGCTTGACGCCTTGTTGGCTATCCAAACTGACATTGACGTTGGTTTGCCCACTCTGAGCAACATCGGCTTTGCTTTTAGCATGGTGCTGAAGCTCATGACCATTGAGATCACTTCTCGACAGGAACTGCTTATCACAAGGCAAACAAACAAACTGCGAGATAGCGTCATCTTTCGAATTTGGCTTGCAGCCCCGATCCAAGTTTATGTCGACACTGGTTTGCTCAGTTTGAGCACAATCAAACTTTCTTTCAGAATGGTGCTTACGTTTATGCTTGTATAGACCACCATACGACAAGAATCTCTTGTTGCAAGGCAAACAACAAAACTGTGAGATACTAGCAGCATCCCTCGTTGACTGCTGAGTCTTGGGCGGCGATGAGTTCTTCTGTGCGGATTCTTTACTGCGGTGTTGTAATGCAAGCTGCTTGAGACAATCAGAAGCAGTCAAGACTGCTTCACTGTCTTCTCTGGCTGTTTTGTCACAAGTTGCTATTTGACTAATACTGCTATGATCACTTCGGTTACCTTTCAATGTTGATTCGTTTTTACAAAGGAGACTGGTTGCGCTGTGCTGACTTCTTTTGTGCCTCAGTACACTAAACTTTGTTGAAAATCCTCTGCGACAGATGGAGCATGCGTAAGGGGTGCTTATTCCAGCGTGTGATCGTTTGTGGCAACTTAATGAACGAATGGACGGAAATGACTCAAAGCATGTGTTGCATACATGAGACTCTTGATAACTTTTATCAACTGTTGGGTTTGACTCGACACTTGCCTCATCTGGTTTCACTGAGGTCTCCTTCTTCTCTACACGGCAGGAATGGTTATTTCGAGAGTATTTAGATGTGAATTGGGCGTTACAATTGAGGCACAAAAATGGGTCTGCTGTGCTGTGCAGGGCCTGTTTGTGTACCAAAAGAACTTCCCTGGATGAAAACGTTTTGTCGCAGAAGGGGCAGACTATGGTAGAATTTATTCCGTTGTGTACTAGGCCCTTGTGTACAGCAAGAGCAGGTCTGGTGGAAAATGACTCCAAGCAGTTGCTGCATTCAAAAGGCTTTGGAACATTCCCACCCACAACTGCTCTTGACTTGAAGTTTGCTTTTGAGAAATGATGAGTGCGAAATTGCTTTCCCCTAGTGTGTTGTCCTCTGTGTCTCTGAAGAGCTGCTTTGACACGAAATTTCTTTCCACACACATCACATTCTAATAGTTTACATTCGCTGGTTGAAAATGCATTTTCACTCGAAGAGGTACTGGAAGAGTGGCTTGTCAGAAGTTGCTTCTTGCACGTGTTCCGTCCAACAGAATGATCCTCGTTTGAGTGCAATGATTTGTTTTCTTCAATTTCTGTGCTAGAAACATTGCTTTTGGAACCTTTATCGACAGCTTTGGGCTCTGCGGTTTCTTGATAACGTTTGGGCGAAGGATTTAATAATGTGTTAGTCGATCCATGGGCTCTACCGTGGTGAGTCTTGTGCGATCGTAGAGATCTCTCCGTGGGGAATGACTTGCCACAGGCTTTACAACAAAATCTTCCAATACCTTTTCTTAGGTGGACGGTTCTGTGAGAATCACTGGATTCACGTGCTCTGCGCTTTAAGCTGTGGTGAGTCTTGTGCGCTCCTAGAGACATCTTTGTTTGAAACGACTTGCCGCAGACGTTACAACAAAATCTTCCAATACCTTTTCTAAAGTGGACGGTTCTGTGAGAATCACTGGATTCACGTGCTCTGCGCTTTAAGCTGTGGTGAGTCTTGTGCGCTCCTAGAGACATCTTTGTTTGAAACGACTTGCCGCAGACGTTACAACAAAATCTTCCAATACCTTTCCTAAAGTTGGCGGCTTTGTGACAGTGCATATTAATAGAAGGACATTTTTTCTCGGCAGCGTGGGGTTCTGTGGTTTCTTGCGAATGTCTGTGCAAAGAAATCGGTGCTCTTCGGTTTAAACTGTGATGAGACTTGTGCGATGCTAACGACGTCTTCGTTTGAAATGACCTGCCGCAGATGTTACAACAACATTTTCCTATATCGCTGGAGTGGATAGCTCTGTGACAATTCAGCTTTTGAAGAGAAGGAAATGTTTTAGAGCAGATGTTACATCTTATCTTTTTGCTTTTGCTGTCGTGTTCAGAGTTATCTAGACGTTCCCTTGGGGACCCTGTGGGTTGGATACTAGCAGGAATAGGCAATGCTGGATTGGTCTTTCTAAAGTGGGCAGCCCTGTGACACTGCATCAAATCCAAATTAGGAAACGCTTTGAAACAAAATTCGCATTTCACCGCGCTTTTTGGGCTTACAGAACGATCCTTGGGAAGGTTGAGGAAGTTTTCACGCTTTTGTCGCAAGGAATTTGCAGGTTTTTTGCTGGCAACCCCTTGTTCTGTGTTGACAATTGCTGGCAATGCTGGATTGAACTTTCTAAAGTGGGCAGCTCTGTGACGGTACATTAACTCCCAAGAAGGAAAACCTTTGAAACAAAATTCGCATCTCGCTGTGCTATTGTGACTTGCTAAACTATTCTTGGGAAGGCTGGGGGAATTTCCACGCTGTTGCCCCGATGAATTTACAGGTTTCTTGCTGACAGTCCCTTGGTGGATGCAAATGTGATTGAGAACTTTGTTTCTTGGCAGACTACGCTTACACTTTTTACACCTTATGGATTCTGCCACAGACACTCCTTTCTTTGATTGCTGCAGGTTTTTGTTTCCTTTTACGTGTTGGCGTGAGCGTTGTTTCAAGTGAGAATCACTGGAGAAGCCTCGATGGCTTTCATTACCTTGTTTTCTTGAGTGCTTTATGGCAATGTGTAATGCCAAGCGGCTTTTATCTGCACATGCCTTTCCACATTTTCCGCATCTTAGAATCTTTACCTGTGGATGCCTCCTCTTCATGTGCCTCGCGAAGGTAAAGGAATAAGTATAGCTCAACTTGCAAATGCTACAGAAATTCAGGGCATTTGTCTTTTCGTGTGTTCTTAAGTGGTTTGATAAACCCACTCCAGACTTAAAACACTGACCACAATGTTGGCATTTGTACTCATCTTGGCCTTTACAATGATTCCTTAAGTGTGAATGGAGGCTATTCTTATCAACAAAAACCTTGCGGCACTTCGTACAACTGACAGACTCCCTGCGAAAGTGCTGATCGTAGTGCCGTCTTCGGGATGCTGGATACGCGAAAACCTTGCCACAAATTTTGCAAGGAAACGGTTTTAGGCCTTTGTGAATGTTCTTGTGAAAATGAAGGGAACTCTGTGTTTTAAAGCTTCTGTCACAGTGCATGCAGCGCCAAACGTGGTGTTCACTGTTCATCTGGCAACGAAACTTGTTATGACTGGCCAGTGAATTCGGCCCCCAACAGATCATGAAGCACTTCTGACATTGTATTGGCCCATCTGTAGACAAACAAACAAAATGGTTTTATCATGGTTACCCATACATGTACGAGAGGCTGATTCAGAGCGTGTACCACATTCACTAATATTTTCAGTTACGGTTAGAGCTTCCGTACACAGGTTAACGATCAAACCCACCAAAAACAGAATTCTAGAACGCTGTTCAAAGGATAGTTAACTTATAACTTAATAATGTAATTAATATATAAATTATTTAACCGAGATATACAGTTTATGTGTGGACAGTAACGATAACGAAACAAACATACGCATACCTGCAAGTTTTTTATCTTTATCGAGGATATCCAGATCACAGGCATATCTGTCTCCATACCATACGAGAAGTTCCATGCCTGGCTCAATCACCTTGTATGAGCGGTAGTATATTTCTCCCCTATACTGAAAGGCTACTAGATTCTGCTCATCTTCACTGCGAGCACAGTTGACAAATCGTAGCCAATTGCTATGACTCTCATCCCGAGCATCAACAACATGTGTGACACGTCCATGTTCAATTATCTGCAAATGGAGCAACAACGAATAATATTTAGACTCGACCTTAGACGCACTAGGGTTCAGATACACATGTCAACCTGACAGGGTGTTTGCTGAAGAAATCTTATACCTTTCTAAGAATAGTTCTGGTACAACACGGAAATGTTACTCCATGTTTAATTTAGGCACTTCCTTCTAGGACGCTGTTTTCTTCCTCATCAGTCCATTACACGTTGGCAGTTGCAGGTTACATCACCACAGAATTATGACAAAACAATATTGTCATTTTCTTTCCGTAATTTGTGACAGAATATGTTTCATAATTACTATGTACATGAATGTACAGCCGTAAGAGGAAAGCACAATGAACGTGAACCATTATAAGTCATGAAAGTGCCCCTAGATCAACGATTTACATGGATAATCAGTTTAAAACTCTTTCACTCCCAGAGTCAGTTATGAAGACATGTAATGTAGTTCTAACTTTTGAAGTCTGTCAAAAAAAATCCTATGGTGTAGTGACCATTCAAATGAAACCTCTCCAGCAGTACTTTTCAATGGTACCATTTTTTCTAACTTTTGAGCCTGTTGATGAAATCCTATGGTGTGACCATTCAAATGAAACCTCTTCAGCAGTACTTTTGCATGGTACCATTTGTTCTAACCTTTGAGTCTGTTGATGAAATCCTATGGTGTGACCATTCAAATGAAACCTCTTCAGCAGTACTTTTGCATGGTACCATTTGTTCTAACCTTTGTGTCTGTTGATGAAATCCTATGGTGTGACCATTCAAATGAAACCTCTTCAGCAGTACTTTTGCATGGTACCATTTGTTCTAACTATTGAGTCTGTGGATGAAATCCTATGGTGTGACCATTCAAATGAAACCTCTTCAGCAGTACTTTTGCATGGTACCATTTGTTCTAACTTTTGAGTCTGTTGATGAAATCCTATGGTGTGACCATTCAAATGAAACCTCTTCAGCAGTACTTTTGCATGGTACCATTTGTTCTAACTTTTGAGTCTGTAGACAAAATCCTATGGTGTGACCATTCAAATGAAACCTCTTCAGCAGTACTTTTGCATGGTACCATTTGTTCTAACTTTTGAGTCTGTTGATGAAATCCTATGGTGTGACCATTCAAATGAAACCTCTTCAGCAGTACTTTTGCATGGTACCATTTGTTATAACTTTTGAGTCTGTGGATGAAATCCTATGGTGTGACCATTCAAAAGAAACCTCTTTGGCAGTACTTTTACATGGTACCAGGTTTTGCGTATGGTGTTCGTTACAATCTACACGCGACCGAGTTCTGAGTCATACATAGCTTTGCTATATGCAGGTTGTATATTTCTCTAATTTGTTAAATTTAAATTATTGAAATAAAATGATGATGATGATGAAATGATGATATATTTATCTATACTAGTGCACCGGTGCATTTGTGTAACAGTCTTGGGGATCAATACCATACACATAGCCACCATTTGTTTTCCAATTCTTCACAAAATGAAATTTGGGTTTTTTCTTGAATTTTGATGTTTGGCACTCTTGGGAGTTAAAGGGTTAAGAAGCATTCAGTTGGGAGGTAACCACATTTTACCAAGCCATTTCTTTATGTTTATAACCTTGACTGTTGAAATACATTTAGTTCATAACACCTGCACAATTTTGGGAGAAAATAGGATAAAATGTTGTAACCAACAAAACGAAACAAAGAAAACCTCTGCGGAGAGGATTAGTAGGATTTAAATGATCTGAACTTATGACCGCCAGAACTTGACAGGAAAACATGTTCATGGATGGAATGGTAAAAATGTTGAAATTACTACAGTAAAGGGAGCATAAAGCTCAGGTGATATCACCAAAGTGGAGGTGAATTTGTGGTGGATATTTGCCGAGCTGCCAAGTGGCGAGGGAAATATCCACCAGTCTGAGGTGAATAATTGAAGGGCTGAGAGCATAACCAACCCATGTCAAATTTTAGTCCTTTTTTATTTTTTCTCGCTGAGATTTGCCTCATTTTATCGTACAACGAATAATATCACAAACCCTTGTTGAATTTGCATTAACCCTAAGGAATTTGACTAATTTCACCTGAAAAAAGCAGAGTTCTGGCCCTCTAGTGCTTTGACTGTACATTCAGAGCACAATATTTTGGCGCCATTACAAAGCAGATTGGCTGTGAGAGTATGCGACCGCAAATACGGTACATGCCCAAACGTGGCCATCTGAAGTGAAAAGTCAGAATTTGGGTAAACTTTGGGATTCATTTTTTCGAGCAGGATTCAGTGGGAGACATGGAGATATATATCTTTTTTTGCATATATTATTTCTCGAAAACTAGGGAAAAAAACAACAGAAAAAAAATCTGAACAATGTTTTGCAACTAATTTGTAGTTAATTCATATGCCAAAAATGGACAAATCTGAGCAAGAAAAAAATAAAAGGCCTAAAATTCGACATAGGTGGGTTATGCTCTCAGCCCTTCAAACAAGTGGATAGCCAGCCAAATATAGTTAGTTACTTTCTGATTAGTGGGGAAAAACGTGCATGTGAAGTCCAGAACAATGCCTAGGGATGAATAGCAATTACTATACTATTACGACTTTGAGTAGCCAATCAGAACCCACCAAAAACACTATCCATTAATTTGGTATATACTAATACATCATACAGGTTTACGTACAGACAATGACAATGATTTAATACGATTAGCTTCTTACATCCCACATGTAGCCCTGATCCATGTTTGGTGTAACATCTGCCACGCCTATCTTCTGACCCCAGTATGGTCCAAACACTACATCACTTTCAAATCTCTCCTTTGCAAAGATTCCCAGGCCAGCATCTACAAATATTAGCCACATAGTAATTACCACTTCTGTTCAGAGCTTGCACGATTATTGATGCTACTCTCTACTGCACTGAGGACAGCTCCACAACATAGAACAAACATATTTAAATCAAGTTGGCTGTGCACTTTCCCTTCAGTTAACATTTTCAGCATATGGCTGGGGTTTCAATAGCCTTTAAAAGCTGTTCCATTTCTATATACAGGCACAACAAGGTAGCACATGGTCAACAGGCCTTAAAACACTTCTTGCACAAATGCAAAATTTACTATTGACAACCCTCACAGGTGTCATATTTAAATCGAGTTGGCTGGGAACATTTCCTTCAATTAACATTGTCAAAGGTGACCAGATTGCACAGGGGAAGGGAGGAACTCCGATATAAAAATGACGGGGGTGCTTATCGGAAATTTTCAAATAACACCCTAAAAGGCACCAGACTCTCATATGATGGGTGTGACTCAAATGAATTTTTATCCCTTAGAGATACCAATTCTAAAGCATCACATCTCATATTCTGTCATGTTTTTTGTCTCAATATCTTAAAAGCACCGTGATAATTTTGAGGGTGATCATCTATGAATTTTGACCCCTAATGGTACAACAAGCACCCCATTATTTTTATTTGTCAATCCCCCCCCCCCCCCCCTCCCTCCGGCCAAATTGGAGGTTCTCTATGTAACCTTGGTTAAAAAGATGTCACTTTGTAATGAAACCACTCGAGTGGAGACATTTACCTGCCTGGCTTCGAAGGTCAATCTTGATAGACTACTGAACAAGCCTAAAAACAAGTCTCCACCTGTTTTCTTCAAAGCCTGTCAATTTTACTTTAGACAAACTAAACATATTTGCATATCTGCATTTAAAACTAGTGAAGACTTGACAGTTTGTGTCACCAGCGATCACTTTCATTATGAAATTCCTAGATTGATTGCATTTCATTATATTTTCTTATGCTAGAAATCAATGAAGAAAGATTAAAGTAATAACACTCCAATACCTGGAATACTAGAAGACTTTAATTCCATGTTCCCAGGTATTGTGGCCCTTGCTTTTGTGATCCCTTCTGTCACTAACACAGCTGAAGGTTGCTTCACCCAGCGCAGACTACAATGAATTGAGCATGCACCTATCTGCAGTTTGTCGCATTTGCTACAGACTACAAGAAAAATTCGCCATCAGGTTACAAGAAATGGTAATGCACATGGTTGCCATTTTATCCATAGATGTATATCGCCCTGGCCATAAGCTACTTAGGCTATTCTCAAACAACAACAGCAGTTGTGGGTAATTTTGACATGTGTAGTAGTTTATTCTGGTTCCCTGTTCATACTACCCTAGAACATACCTAAAATAGAGTAACAAATTGGCTACCCTTTATGAATAAGGTGTATAAAAACTAACTGAACAAAATACTTTAAAGAGATTGATTTAACCTAGCAAACAGTGGAATAACATTGGTCCAGCTAATGACTCTTTTTCACAAAAATTAATGGCCACAAGCAAGTTAAATTATGCAATGAGGAATTTACTTACAAATATACTCATCTTCTTCAAGTTCTAGTTTCTTGTTCAGGCAATTTGTAGCAACTCTTAGTTTCTACAAAAATAGAAAGCAGTGTAACATTTTGTTGGTATTGGACTATGCAAAAGAAAAAATTACTTAACACCTACACAATTGAAGAGCTCCTGGCATTATAATGTCCGAAGTACATTTTTTAAAATTTTCATCAAAATCTTGGATTTTTAGCCTCAAAAGGGACTCGCTTGCCAAAATTATGACTGGATCATGTAAATATGACTGAAAGGATTTAAACCAGGTCAACAAATCTTCTATCTTCAAACAGACGACGGCGGCAGCCGCCGCCGCCACTACTCATCCTGTCTAATGGTGGTCTAATGGACGATGATGACGACGCCGACGATGAGAATGTGTTGCTACAAATTTAAAACGTTCCATACCTCCCCTACAGAAGTTGTTTGGATTAAAACTTCCATCCCCAGGGAGCAAAGAAAAAAATTTTTCCAGTTCACTAGCCCCCCCCCCCCCCCACCTCCCCCCCTCAAAAAAATTCTCACTTCCACAATTTATTACTCACTTAATTAATTAATTATTAATAATCAATTATAATTATAATTATGCAAATTTATAGTCCAAGGAATTCAACTTCCTGTTAACCAAACAAAGGTTTTAAAGGAACAAACAAATTCCATCTCTTACAGTACTTCTGTAATTTGAATTTCCTCAAAAATTTCTCCCAAAAAAACTTCACTTGCCCGGAGGATAGAATCCACTAGCCCGACTGCAAAATCCACTAGCCCCGGGGCTATCAGACACGACTTTCTTTGCACGCTGATCCCTCTAGAAATTCAAGTTTAACTTCATACTTTCTTTTACAAAGTTTAGCTTCAGAGACACCCACTCCCCCTCAGAAAATTATTTCCAAAAGGTCATTATGACCTTCCATGTGGAGAGTAGGGATATTTATTGGAACCACACAATGATACCACATATAAATGACATATGTCAACCACCAAGATTACATTAATAGACCTTGTGCTAGCAGGCTGAGATGAACATAAATTTTACCTTCAAGGGAATTGTGAACTCCTTCATTTCCAGCTTACGCTTGAGTGATGCACTAGTAGCATTAGGTAGCAGCACAGGTTCTGTAGAGTCCTTCATAGAAAAAGAAAACTGATTACCTTGCATACAATGACTGGATGCCTACTGTATACTTTATGTGCTTCTGAATAAACTTGTATCTTTGTT
Source organism: Cladopsammia gracilis (assembly GCA_022457155.1). Classification (NCBI taxonomy): domain Eukaryota; kingdom Metazoa; phylum Cnidaria; class Anthozoa; order Scleractinia; family Dendrophylliidae; genus Cladopsammia; species Cladopsammia gracilis. Next base: position 391,969 of record JAJGOT010000140.1, on the reverse strand, counting down.
TTTTAGAATCATCAGTTGAACCAATAACACAATTTTTTTAGTTTGGGGGGGGTGGGGGACATTCTCAATAGGGCATCAAGCTTTTAGCCAGCAGGGTTTCCAGGCGTCCTATGGATGCCCACTCTGTGAAGAAATTCATGAAAATTGCACCTACTCCTTTAAGGACATTCGCGTGAAATTCTTCTAACGTTGATTTCTTTCTAAAACTTTTACTACAGCTAGGTTATGAGTAGTTCGTGAAAGAAATGCAAAAAAATGAGGGGGTCACCAACTTCGTTTCTGAGATAAGATAACTGAAAGGCAACCCTAATTTCGAAAAACTGTTCTTCCTTATGGGATAAGACCCCAATGTCCATTAGTCTAAAAATATTGCAAATAAATGCAACTTTCTTTCCTGAATTTTATGCGAGTAGGTCTGTTCAGCAAATTCATTCATGCAGCAAGCGTTCGATTAATGCCTGCCGATCCTGGATCCTTACTCTAGCGTAAGAATATCCAGATTTTGGTAAGTTTATCCCACCATGTCGCTACCAAATCAAGTTATCTCGCATAGCGAAACATAGCAGCCAGAGCAGACGTGGCACAAGTAGTTGCCGTAATAAATGGGGAAGGAACGCGTGAAGTGTAATGTCGTATAATATTATTAAGCCTTGCTGATTTTAACTTGTAATTTCAATGTTTTTCTGTTTTACGGGGTTTTTTCTTTCGTAGTACGAAAACGAAGACCGGTCTTAGGTCTTAGGTCTTCGTTTTCGAGGGTCTTCGTTTTCGTAACACCCACCAATCAACAGTAAAACCAAAACCAATCATGAGATGTGCGTTTGTATTTTCCCACCCTTGGCACCAGTTACATGTATTTGCTTCAAGTTCTGATGGCTTCTCTTGATTCTTCAGAGATGCCAACTCTCCCGGATTATCTGGGAGTCTCCCGGATACGGAACAAATCTCCCGGTCTCCCGTACAGGTCACTAAATCTCCCAGATAAAAGCAACTTTGGATCTTTTCTCAACAATAGGCTAAGATTTTAACCCAAATTATCCCAAAATCCAAAAACAAATGCAGTCTTTCATCATATCTTAACTTCACAAATGCTTTTCGGGTCTCAGGAATGCAGTTTTCCGGCCCCCAGCCCCCTGCATGCTCACCACCAAAAAAAAAATGTCGCTCAATTCACGCGGAAACATTTCCCCCTCAGAAAAAAAAACCCTATTTTCAATCTCCAGAGGTTGGCATCTGATTCTTGGTGTCTGTAACTTATGATTGGGCAGTGGTCATAACTTTGATTTTGGTTTTATGACATTGAACTGAAAACAGTTCTTCTGTAGTAACGATTGAGTACATGACAATAAAAACCTTGTTGTGCGCAAGTTGAGGAAACTAGGTGTCAACAGTGCCTCTTGTACCAACAAACTGATGCTATCAATCAACAATTTTTTATTCAATACCTCACAGGAAACAGGGGTAGTCATTAAACTGTTAGGAGCACCATCATTGGAAAGATCAGTCATGTCCTGAAAGTAAATAAAATAGTTCGGTTCCAGGATGTTATTGCGGAAAACCGCTGAAAACAGAAACCTGTTGAGCGTGAGCCTCAACAGCAGTTATACAGCAACTGAAGGAGTTGTAGTTAGAGCCTCAAACAAATTTCAGGCCTCAATGGGATTCAAACCCATGACCATTGCAATTCTGGTACAAAATTGACTTATTGTATATTAGAACTGTAGAAGGCATGCCTACTGACCAACTCCTCACAGCCTCTCATTTTGAATGTCGTAAATTTTTCCAAGATTTTATTTGAATTTACCTGAATTCAAGTTCAAGTTCAACACAAGCAACGTTGTCAAAAAACTTTAAAGTAGACATCTGACATTGGAAAGTAACAGAGTATGTTTTTAAAATGCCAATTCCTCTAAAGAACAGTCTGGCAGGCAAATATGACAAAGTAGGTGGTGATTTCTGCCAGCAGCTAGTGACTTTTGACAACTTTGACAAGTACCTTGCACTCCCCTTATTCCTGTTGTCTTTGAAGTTTTTGTTAAGTTGTTCTAACAGTAAAAAGGAGACTTTTTATGCTCAACCCTCTTTATAAATGTGATAATTTGTAAACATTTATGTTACCTTGCAAGAACCAGGATCAGGTATATGATCTTCAGTGTAATCTCCATCAAGGGTACCTCCTGTATAAACATCTGTGATGTCCTAAAGAATCCAAAGTAAATTTTACAAAGTGTTGATTTGATCAACAAAAAGCAGTACATGTAGCTACACATGAATTCAACCAGTATGATCAATACAAAAGAACATTTTGGTAAGTATTCTGTTGCAATTTGGCTGCAAATGTTATTTTTAGTTAGCTGTAATTCAAATTTTGCCACAATCGCTGGCAATCTCGCAATCTGATTAGTTGATGCGGGTGGTAAATGAGAGTACAGACAACGGTGCTGACGCTAACATCACACAATTTCTAAATATTGTGGTAAAAAAAAAACCAGATTTCCACTGGTTTTCCATGGCATGGATTCTTATTTACCTCGATTTACATCATCACATGGTCGAAATTTGTTGCTGACTCACTTGGCTGCGCCTCGTGAGTCCACAACATTTTGACCATGTGATGATGTAAATCGTGGTAAATAAGAGTCCACACCACAGAAAACCGGTGGAAATTTGCTAAACTTACTAACCAAGTTACAGAACATGTAAGTACACATTGTTTATTTTTTATAAAAGGATAGTCAATAAGGGTTGTCATTCATTCATTAGGCCTTGTAGAAGCCACAATGCTCCACAAGGAAAGTCTAGCTGGTCATAAAACAAAGAGAGTCATTTTTTAAACATTTTTATTGAAGTTGCCAGCCATTATAACTCAGCAACTAATGACAGCCTTGGTCATTGTACAAAAGCTTGCAAAAAGCCATTACCTCACATTTGACATCATCAGTAACTTCAGCCGCATCATCATTCAATTGCATGTTGTTATCGGAAGTTGTTCTTGGATCCTGCCAGATGAAATGCAGCAATTTAATTTTTATTTATTTACTTATTTTATTTTAGGACTCACATCATTATGAAAGTTACAATCCACAGTTAGACTAACTTTAGTATTCTATAAAACGCAGTGACCCACACCGTATTCGCTTGTAATTCTCAAGCATTCTAAAACTATATATACATCAATCACATGCTTCTTGACCATTCCAATTACATCATCCTAGATATCGTATCACAATCATTTGCACAAACACTAAATCCCTCCCTTGATTGGATTGTGCAGTTCCAGAAAATATCCATACTCCCCCCACGGAAGGTTTTTTGTTTAGCATCCCCCGTCCCCCCAGGAAATTCCAGTTTAGCTTCATACTTTGCTTCTAAAATATTGGCTTTTAAGACCCCCCTCCCCCTAAGAATTTCCAATGACCTTCCATGGCGTGGGTATGGATTTTTTCTGGAACTACACATTTAAAATTCAGCTATAATCAGCAAAGCTATTTTCTGGCTAATAGACAAAACCAACAAAACTTGAAGTATAAAATCATATATCCTTCAGACTTGTCAATGTTCAGTTCTGAGTGATTTGAGAACTAAATGTTCAGTTTAGATTGTTCATAATTGAAAATCATTCAGACAAGCAAGCTTAGATTGTTCATAATTGAAAATCAATCAGATAAGCTGGCGGATGCCTGTCACGAACAGGTACCCGTGCATCCTGGTCCACTGCCAGGGGAAGGTCCACATTCTGGTCCACTGCCCTTGGAAGGTCCTCATCCATCTCGTAGTCATGGCAATCTAAAATGACTTGCACAGAAATTTAAATCCCTTGCAAATATGGTTCTACACTACAGGCCAAATGCAGGGGCTCAACTTACACAGCAAAAGTCACTTGTAAAATAATTCAGTTACCTCTAGTTTGGTTGTCCCAAGTTCTCTCTCCACGAGGTACTTAAATGTAGGGATAACATCAGGTTCTTTTAAGAGTTTTACTGGACTACAATGTACAGGGAGCTGAAATGAAATTTAACAAAATAAGTTCATTGTCATGTCCATGTAGCTCGTTTCTTCTACAATTGCTTCATTTTCTCAGGGTGGAAAGTTTATTGAAATTATGTGACATTGGAACTTATTTTATCTACTGTTTTTTTAGGCCTTCTTAGCGTGAATTTCGATGAGTGACATGGTGTCAAAACAGCGACATGAGCAAAGTGAAATGACTTGGAACAACAAGATTCTGCAAAATTGTGGCATGGAAGCGCACAAACTCAGATAGCGACACACGAACCCCATAAAATTGTGAAATGACAAGGTTAGAAATTCAGACTTGGGACATGCACTCCCCCCCCCCTCTCTCACTTACAAGGCCTCCTTTGTTGTACCATGTTTTCAACCCTGCATTATGGTATAGTACAGTATATCTGTTCTTAAAGCCTATTCTTTGGAAATACATTCTATTAAACATGTTCTCGTACAAAAATTATGCCTGCTTGCTGTCCATAATGGGTAAGCGCTTGCGCTTAATTAATTACAAAAACAAAAACATCCTTGCCCTTGTTACTTTTACTCAATTGCCAAATGCCAAAATTCCATCTCACACAGAGGCTCTGTTTTATGGAACACTTTAAAGGGACACTGTCCTGGCTGAAATATCATGTTTTCAATAAATTATTATTATGGCCAACAGCTTGCTTTATTATCTTAAAATTATAGGAAGAAAAAATCGGCATAAGTGATGAACCGAAAAAAATGTGAACTAAAAAGACAAAATAACGACTAAAAAAACTCAAAATTCCACCAGAATGGAAACTTTGATTTCTTGCCGGCCTTTCGCGAAATCACAATTGATGAACTGTAATCCACTTCCATCTTTGTAATCCTGCACTTTTTCTCCACACTACTGCTTCTGCTCTTCTGCTCTATATCATATTTTTACTCAATTTAGTTGTATTTTTCGTGGCATTTGGCGATATAACATGGAAATGAAGTAAGCCGAAATTTTAGTATTTCGGCAGGACAGTGTCCCTTTAAACACCTTATTTTAATGATGTTAACAGCAAATTAAACATGGTTATTTGAAGAAAGTGAAAAATTCTAGGACACAGAAAAATTTTGATTTTAATATTGAATCTCCTCAGACCATGAAACATATTGGGGATAATTTTTATGTATATTAGTAGGAAACCGAGTCATTATGTATTTATTATGTTTGTATATTATTAAGATTTAAGTATTTTTAGTATATGTAAAATTAGCTTTTTAATATTGACAACATTTAAGTTTAAGTTTTGTAAACACGACACCACAAGCGTCAGCTGTAATTTTTATCGTGTTTAAATGAAAGATATTGTATTGTATTGAAATTGAAACTACGACAAAGCTTTCCTGAGCTCTAAAGATTATGCGAAGAAATCCCATTGGCGACGCGCAGATGCTTCTCGTATTAAGTACTTACCTCGCCGTTGGCGATCTGAGCAAATATGCTGAAATATGGCGACCGCGACAAGATATTTGAGTTGAGCTTCACGGTATATATACAACAAAAATAACATTTATCGCTTTAGATCGGTCAAATGTTGCACTATAGCTCTATAATCTTCGCTATGGAATTTAAATCTAAAAATATATATATCGAAAATTAAGGCAGTGCGTTAAATATCTTAACTCAAGCCGGGTTTTCGAATCGCTTGCGAGCAAGATGCCATGTGGGATTGCAAAACTTCTCGATGAAAATCTCCCCCGATTTTAAAGAGCACTGTGATTTAATTAACCTTATGGATAAAGCAGCCAAGAACAAGATACTAAAACATTAATCTGAGTTAAAACTGAAGAAGACAAGGTCAAAATAAAGGAGAAAATCTCACCTGGCTGAGCACGTACGCCATCTTGGTTAATGAATGAACAAACTGGCGGGAAAATGTTCCATTTACCCGCGACTTGTGGCTTCACAGGCTTCCCATCATGCCCGCGTTGAAGGACACGTGGGCCGGATCAAGGTGTCTTTCATTTTGCGGATTAGCGATTTTAAAATATTTCTATTTTCTTGTCAGATCAGGAGCCCATTGGTGCGATTTAACTCTTGTTCCATAAAAAAAGTGGGGTGGCGGGAGGGAGTCGGTAGAGAGGGGGCCATGGCTAGCCTGAATACCAGGCGCCGATTTATTTATGGCCAAAATTTTTTATTGGGCAAAAATTTCAAGGACGCGCGAATGGAATACGCGAAGGGGAGAGGCGACCACCACTCCCTTTCGCGCATTCCCCTCTTGCGCACCGACGGTCCTCGAAAGTTTGCCCTATAATGAACCGGCGCCCGTTTCGCAGGCTAGGGTAACGGCATGCTCAATGTTTATAACCTTTGTTTTGACGGATCGTGCTTTACTGCTGAACCACATTCCTTTCGAGATTTTAGCCAATCACAGTTCCAGTTTTGAGAGCAGTCGTCGCGTCAGCGAGGAGTAGCGTTGCGTGATGACCCAGATAAAAACAGCACAGTCACTGCCTAGTACAGCTAGTCCACATTCACTCGCTAAACTTCAGTCGTTATCCATATCCTCCCCTCGCAATATAAAGGTTCTAAATTTATACGTGATTACGCTACTAACAGTCTCTTTCCGGACAGTCGGGCGGGCGTGCTAATGCTCGCTCACTCGATCGCGTGACTTTCGGCCGCTCACTCGATTAATTCACCCTTGAAGAAACATACATGTGAGCGACGACACATTGACTTAATGATCTCAGTCAGGACCTTCATCTGAGGCCTGATCGGGACGGGTAAAATATATTCCGCGATGTTAAACTTACGAACACAAATGTTTTGTTCAGTTGTGGTTGTCCTGATGTTTTTCGCCTGGTAGATGATACCATTAATGTGTAAGTCTGCCGTTCGAGACCATCTTGTTAAGCAAGAAGAGTGGTTTTAATTTTTAATCTCTATTTTATTAGTTTTTATTTTGTTAGATGGAAATTCTAATTTTATACTGTATAATAATATTATTTATAGAATTAACTCTAATGTAATTTTTAAGTGAAACTAATGTGATGCAGTGTTTCTGCTTTGTCAGTTAATAAAGCAGATGGAGAGTGAAAAGCCCTCCAGGGTCCGATGTCGAACCCTGTTCAGCCGCCATATTTTACCGTGGTTATGAATATATTATACAGCACTTACATTTTGCCTATTATAAGAAATTGGACCAAGACAAAGAGAGTTTTATATCGTTTATTGTTAAACGTATTTTTGAAAATAAATTAAAGAATTTCTCGCCAGGTGCAAAAATGATGCTTCAATAACTCCTATATTTACAAAGTGGAAGATTAATTTGTTCTTCAAAAGGTTTCATCGAGTTCTAGTTGCCCCAGTCTAGTGCTTTGACAAATTCTTCCTCTGAAAACTGGAGCAACTTGGCAGCTTCGATGTGCATCTACAAGAAAACAAATAAACAAACCAACAAAAATAAATTCTAAAATAAAAACAGTTGAAGACAACCATAAGAACACCCAGGAGCCTATTTCCTAAGAAGTGCTCGAAAGCAAAGAAAACTTCAGATTCCCCGCAGTCGTTTTGTCAAATGTCCAACTTTGATTTATTTTCCCGCTAGTCACGATGTTTATTTTTACTTTAAGGCGGAACTTAACCTAAACGCCATTTTTCCGCCACTTGACATGGCTTTAATAGAAATATCTCGTTCACGTTTCAAGCGATTCAAACACTCTATGCTCATCCCGTGAATCTATGTTGTGGGGTGTTTTGTGAAGTTTTGGCTATGTTTGGGAGGAGATAGTTTTTCTAGAAGGATTGGTAAAATTAAGAGAAATAAGAAATATATAAGATTTTGTGAAGTTTTAAAATTAGAATTTGTAGTTAATAATTAATAGACGGACACCAAAGTAGTCCACTAGCAACCTGGGGTGCTCTTGCGTGGGTACCAACTGTCCGTTGGTGTTCCAAAAATCATTTTCTTTCTTCTATCCCTTCTTTAAACCTCTTAAAATTTCATTCAAATTTAGGTTGGGTCCCGCTTTAAGGGGGAGTTACATCTGAATTGAAATGAAATTATCAGAGAAGGAGCATAAAAAAGAATTGTTCAAATGCTACCTTTTGTCTTTTCAGGACGTCAATAAGCTTCATTTGTTTTTTGAAGCCCGCCATTAGTTCGTTTTTCTGTTTCTCCAATCGTTTGTTTTCGGCCAACAGTTGTTCGATGCGTTTTCTGTCTTGTTCGCCTGAGTCCTGCCAAAATAATACAAACACTTCTTTACAGATTCAGAATAACTCTCTTCTTACAACATTCCCCAAGTATTTGCTATTCCCTAACACAAATTGAAGGGCTCCCGGCATGAAAGTCCTAAGTACTTTTTTGAAAACTTTTCACTGAAATCTTGGATTTTGACCTCAAACTCACTTGCCAATATTATGACTGGATCATGTAAATATGACTGAGAAGATTTAAACCAGGTCAACAAGTCTTCTATCTTCGAACAGAATAAATTTTTGTTTTGAAAAGTTACATAGGGTGCCCTGGGGGCCATAGGGTGTCATAGGGACCCAAAACATTTTCTCAAAAATGTGGATTTTCTTCCCCATTTTGGATCTGTTTTAAGCACCTTAACAATAATAAATCATTAATTTAACAAAACTGTGCTTTTAAAGGCCTAAAACATACAGTTTTAGTGAAAGTTGCCAAAAACATACTTAGGACGTTCTTGCCTGGAGCCCTTCAATTGTTTTTTTCTGAAAAATAAGTGATAACCTCTGCAAACACAGCTAAAACCTAAAAACTCGCAAACCATACTGGCATTGGTGAACCACGAAATAACCGTCCAAGCAGAACAAGAAAAAAAAAATACAATAAAAACGGAACAACAAATGAAATAAAATGTTCCATAAAAGATTTCATTTCTAATCAGCCATCCAAGGGCCCAATACTATAAAACTCAGCAGGGAGCTTTAGCAACCACGAAGGCAAGGCCAAGGACAACTTAATAAAACATAAAATTTGCGGTGTTTTAAACTACAGTACTTGCAATTGGTCCAATTTGTTTAATGTGACTAAATAGAGAAAGGAAAGTAAACCGTCGTGTGTTCACGTTTTCAACAAAACGTAGTGAGTGTTGTAACTCACTTTCGACTGATTCTTGGCCTTCTGAAGAGCGGCCTTGTACTTCTCAGATTCTTCCAGCGCGCGGTTCAACCTACAAGATACCAATAGGTCATTTCCGAGTTGCCTTTAGCCTCTCTATCAAAGCGAGGCTAGGTGGACAACCTTTCATATGAAAATGAGTTTTCATTCACATGCAAATAAGTTTTATTTGCATGTGAATGAAAACTCATTTTCATATGAAAGGTTGTGCACCTAGCCTCGCTTTGATAGAGAGGCTAAAGGAAACTCGGAAATGGCCCATTCACCATCAAACACGAAATTGAGGCAACAACAAGTGGCGCGAAAAAGGGAGTTCCTGTGAACGAGATTTCGGACGAAAACTGCAAAACGCCCGAAATTCTCCCCCTTTCACGTTTTGAGTGACTATACAGCATTGAAATAAGTAATGTTAGCTATAAAACACTTAAAAAACGAATGCGATCGTCGTCGTTCTTGTTAATTATTTTATTTTCATATACACATTATCATATTCATCATTTCACGGGTATAATTGAACTCACAATTGACCAAGCTCCCCCCATCTGGCCTTGTAGCTCAGTGGTAGAGCGTTTTTTTTTTCCGTCGGAGCCTGCATTTTTTTCAGGCTCTAGTTACAACTGCTTCAGTTGCTGTACAACTGCAAATTCATTACGATTTTTCGCAATAGGGCTAGATAGATTTATAAATTTTATGACTGTTATAACTTTTTGCTTTAGTTTATCGAGATAACGGTTTTTCATTTCAGGAACAAATCTATTTTTTTTTTTAGCGAATCACAGACATCGTTTGGACAAGTGCTGGACTACCCCATTATAGCAGAGTTACAGTTTATCGCTTCAGCTGTACATTTTACAACTTTTCGCTTCAGACCATCACAAGATTTCTCACACACTCACCTGACTTCCGTGACATTTTTGTTGGAAGCTGCTTGCTTCTGATCTCTCTGGATAGAGTCTAGATCCTAAATTGATAGATAATTAAACAAAACAAAAAAAAACAAAGGTTCATACAGTCAATGAAAAAACAGAGTAGCTGTCCCGTCTCCATCTGAGAAAGGCAGACGCAAATTTAAATCCGGAGGTTCCGAGTTCAAGTCCCGTTCTGATTGTTAGCTGGAGTTGTTTCGCAGTTGACCTAAGTACGCTTGTAAAATATCTAACTAATCCGCCTTTTGCCAGTTAATTCTGTATGACAATTAATTTGCAACATTAGCATACATGTATAATGCTGTGTTACACTGTAATTTAACAAATGCGTCGCAAGGTTACCTCAAGCATTACGTCGCCGGTACCCATTTATACACCTGGGTGGAAAGAGACAATGTGGATCAAAGTTTCTTGTCTAAGGGGCCGATTACATGGCGAATTACAGCCCAGGCTGAAATTAGGGAGTTAGGGGGGCTGAGAATTCAGCCCGGTTTCCTGAACAAATCTTCTGAAAACGATGTTTGCGATTACATGAAGAAAGTTTCAGCCCCTAAGAGGTCAATTCAATAAAACTTTTACAAGTGTAATTTACAAGTGTAGCTACTGTTTCAGAGGTTGAAAACAAGAGCTACACTTGTAAATTATACTTGTAAAAGTTTTATTGAATTGACCCCAGGCCTGGAACCAACGGCGCCAACCACTTCAACACCGCACCTCCACATTTATGCCTATGAGCAGCACTTTTTTCTTTCAACGATAGTTATAGATGCTGCTTTTGAAGCACTTCTTATTCCTTTGATACCTCAGCGACAACCCTTATGAAACCCAATCCCTCTTAAAATGTGTACACCTAAAATACGCTTACGACTTTTCGACGCAGTTTATTGCATGTGTTAAGAAAAAAAAAACGCGTTTGACCAACTGCTACCGTTTTAGTCTGGTCGCTAAGGATAACTCATTTTCGAAAGCAACTAGCTCTCCTGAGAGATAATGGAGTCCGCTAAGACAAGAGACAGGCCATGTCAAAACACAGTTACTATGCCTGTGCAGCTCATTTGTTACCTTTCTCAAGGCTACCAGTTGTTGTTCCAAACCTTCATTCTTGTGTTTGCACTCGTCATAAAGCTTCTTGTATTTATCGATTTGAGACTACAGAGACAAAAGCAAGTGTGCTGTTATGTACATGTCCGTACAATATTGTAGATACCTGTTCTAACGCAGGTGCTCAGAATGTAGGGGGAAGTATAGTATACATGTAGTATAGTATAGTATAGCGAGCGATGCTCAAAACGTTTTTTTCTCCACAAGTCATCTTTTGCTCCACTACAATCTGATACTGGGAACGGGATACTCTTTGAGCTTATTTTAAAGGGGAATTCCTTCACCACTGTTATATTGGGCAAATCATGATAGGCGAATCATAGCCTGCAGCCAATCATGCTTGGCTGTAAAGAAATACAGGCCTTATAAATAAAATGGTCAGATCAAGTTCGTATAATAAAGTATATACACATATAATGCAACCGTCCATATTAAGTAGTAGGGTCTGTAGCTAATGGAGTTTGAATGGATTATGCACACAAATCCTTGGACATTTAACAAAAAAAGTTAACTTGTTCCTTTTTAGTTGGAAGTTTTGTAATCTAAACTCAGGGTTTGACTTAATTTTGACAGCACTCATCATTTGGGTGAGTGACTTTCAGAACTACACCAAAAAATGTACAATTTGTACTCGCGCATTAGGTTTTGTAGGTGGGGGTGGGGGGGGGGGGGGTGGTTGGGTGGGGGCACAAAAAAAGGAGAAAGGGGGGGTGGGGTGGGAGAGAAGGAATGGGCAAGTGGGTGAGTGCTCATTTCCATCCCCCAAAACCCTCTATGAATAAAACTTGTCAACTATAGATTTTTCTTCAACAAGATGAAATCAACAAAATGAAGTAAAGTTCAAACGGTGAGATGAAGCACTGACCTGCAATCCCTGATTAGTTTTCTGTAACCTGCCTTGTTCCTCTGTCAGTTCCTTCACTTTTTTTTCAACTGTTGTTGATTTCTCATCCTGCAAGAGGCACAAACCAAAATTACATTAAAACTGTAATCTAACAAAATCGAGACGATTGTTCAGTTTAATTTATTGAGAGTCACCTTTTCTGTGGAAATGCTCCCCGTCACGAATACTAAAATATTGCAACTTGATGAAACCTTGATTAGTTTTGGACAAAATGTTTACATCAGTTTGGAAATGTTTTTCACTTTTCTCGCATTTGACTACCTTAGGTTCCAGAGATTCTGTCGCAGCACACTTTCATGAGGAGCTGGTGAAAGGCTGATGATCGGCTGAATGCTGACCAAAAAGAGGCGTGTAATATGAGAGAAATGAGTGTGAGAAAAGCTTCTGATGCCCAGGATAGCATGTAAGTGGTCTACAATAATGTCATTCAAATTTGTCAGTGATAAAAATGAGCACACATAGGTACCTTTTTATTACACTCTGCCACAACCCTGTCTAATTCTTCTTGCATAACCCTCAGCTTTGCCTTGAGAAATCTGATAGTCGCCTCTAACAACAAAACAATTAAACACTAATTTATTATTAAAATACATGATGAGTTTAGTTGATAACTTAAGTAAACAACCTTAAGGGTGCTCTGTATCAGGCAACAAACAAACATTCATCACTATCTCAAATGATAATAATTATTATAATAATAATTTATGTGTACTATCAGAGAAAACAACCTTTCCAATGGCTTGTCCCTGTTAAGGCCGAATAAGGCAGTCCCAAGCAAATCCCCCTCCTTCATGCCCCAGGATTTTAATTTCTATCTGTCATTTAAGGCTGCAACAGTCTTGCAACTTGCAATGCAATAGGTTGGAGGCAAATTGCAGATGAAATTGCAGGTTTAAGAGTGAGGTGCAGGATTGCAGAAAATCAATTCAGTGTTTTTTTAGAACGAAGCATGATACAATGGGATGTATTGTTATTCAATGAGATGGAAATATGATTTGTATCTCATTCAGCGTCTATCTTAAGCGAAAGGGTGTATTCTAGGAATCATGATGCCCTGGCTACAAGTTACCTGATCCCATCTCCTCAGCACCAACAGGTAACACGTTGTCGTCAATAGTTGTTGTATAACTGTCATCTTGTGCATCATCTTCCAGAGCACTGATTGCATTTGCCAGAGTGATCCTGTCTTGAAGCATATCCATTGTAGGATCATTAGGGACCGGCGTGTGTGTAACACTCCCTGGAGCTGATGCCGTCTTAGATTTAGGCCTGAAACAATAGTTGTTTTCTATGTTAAAATTTTTGTCATTAAAAGTGATGCTAGATATAGGCCAAAGGCACTGGCCAAATAAGGGAGTACCCCTCACCTCTCAATGTCAATGTCACTTACAAGCTTAAACTACATGCAGATGACAAGGACACTTAAGCTTCCCGGTTTAGCAGTTTATTAATGAAAGGCCATGTTTCATCTGTTCAATTAAATACTAAGTTTGCAAAGTTTTTATCGCAATGACTTTTTTGGATTATGTTCTGTACTGTTGGACTTTTTGGGACTAGTTTTTGGGACTAGTTTTAGCTTTATGGCCCTTCACACAGGCACATACCTATATAGCTCATATATGGGAGTACCCACCCCCCCCTCCCCCCCCCCCCGGATGCTAAGTAACAATTTTTGTATAAAAGTCACATACCGGTATGAGCCATAAGTGTCCCACCTGGCCGAGCTTAACCCAGTTGCATTAAGCAACTACTAGGAACATTGCGATATTATTATTGCCACTCCCCCCCACCCCATCTGTATGGTAGTCATCACCAGGTCACCCCCAGCAGGGGTGTCATTAAGGACCATCACCTGTAGCATCTGTTGTGGGTGAGTACACTTGATGAGACCTTGATGTTACAGGTGATCTTGCCTGTTATATGTTAAATTTACAGAAAAAGCAACAAGCTTGTTACGGGTGTTAAGATCAGAGCAACACCTTTCTCAAATCTTAATGACAGCCCTGTCCCAGTACGAATTTATACACCTGGGTGGAGAGATATTGTGGAGTAAAGTTTCTTGTCTAAGGAAACAACATGTTAACTCAGATCAGGCCTTGAACCACCGACCTTGGGATCCCAAGTCCAACATGCTAACTATTACACCACTCCACTCTGTATAAGAGCTGAACTTGAAAATGAAGAGTTCATGTTAGTCTCTACCTTGTCTTTTTGGTTCTTGAAGTTGGTCTTGATCCCTGTTTTCCAGCTGCACCACTTAAAGGTCTTACACTCACCCCTGATTTCTAATAATAATAATAATTATAATAACAATTCATTCAAGATTTTTGAACAACTTTCCAAAAGAGTTTGCAAGTTGTTTGAGTTTTCTGGGGGAAAAAAATAACTGTCGCGGCAACAAAGATGTGTTTCAGTGCTATCTTCCATCCAAACAATTGGAAACAAAGGACAAACTGTGCAATACATAAAAGATTCATGAGAAAATGGTACAGAGAAATTTATTTGAGATCTGTTATTTGTTTGTGTCCATGCTGTAAAGGTTGTTTTAATTTGTGTTACCAAGAATTCAAAGTTCCTATTTCCATAGAGATAAGATATCTGACCAATCAGTTATCATTCTAAAATAATTTATCTATGTGCCAGATTTTAACTTGAAAAGGGAGATTGAAACAATGGACAAGCTGTGTACTACATAAAAGATTTGAGAGAAAATGAAATAGAGGTAATAAAAGGCATCTTGAAAAGGAATGTAAGAGGTTAACCCTGTGCGAATACTCCCTGAAAACAAATTAAAATACTGGTAAATAAATAAATAATAAAATCAAAATTAATTCAGGTGTAATTTGAGCTTAGATTTAAATAACTAGAGGCTATCAGCTTCCACTATGTCTCTTGATAGATTATTCCATAACTTAACTAACTTAATAAAAAAATGAATGTTCATAACAGTTCAGTCTGGCAGGTTTAACATAAAGTTTATTCGAATGGTTGGCTCTGGTGGACTAAATTGTAGCAAATTCAAAAAATCTTCAAATTATACTTTTTTTAAATTTTAACTAGAGATCTGATGTTGGACGATCAGTTATCTATGTGCCAGATTTTATCCAACACAGTTTCAAGTTCATGTGCATAGAAAATACCTGTTTGGAAGCTGCTGAAGAGGGTTTACTGACTTGTGAAAAATCCGTTGATGGTAACACATCACTGAACAAAGGAAAAATACTATTTCCAGTTATTGGGAATAGGAGGACTTAGGACAATTAGGCCATGCATTTCAACCTGAAATACCCTATGTTTACAATGCACCATTAGGCCTTTTCAAAGTTACAATCTGGGAGAAAACTGTTGAGACAATTCTATCTGTTTTGCAATTTAGCACCATAATTCAGCAACAACAAACTTGAACAAATTGCCCCCTCCCCACCCACCGCCCAATGTTGTTTGACTGAAACTAGTTTTGACCTAGGGCTCAACATCACACACCTCTTCCTTGTGAGAGTCTGTTTAAACTGTTCTGTTACATTGTTGCGCAGTGTAAAATGCAACTAAAGAGCCAAGCATCGTGGTCCTGTAATTCAAACTGACTTCCACCAGGAGTGAAGGTCATGTAAAAAAATTTAAATTCAGTCAAGGCTCTCATGACTTTGCATGCTTGCAGACTCCTAAGCTGAGCCGCTCGAACAGATTGCAAAGGCAAAGGATGAGGCAAGAGGGCTTATTTACATGGATATAAGGTGTATTTGGTGCACCAAGGGCGTATATCGCAGTTTTAAGGAATCTAGTATTGGATACAAGACTCCAACATGTGCATTGTTTGCATTTGCCGCAGATTTTGTGTATTTAACATCGAGTCTGCCTATTTGCCATGTCCACAACCTAAGAAATTTAGCCTCCAGGCAAAAACATTAAATCAGTCAGAGCAATTTTCAATACAAACAATTTACACTGTATACAAACCATGAACAAGTCTGAAACCTGTTTTTCCCATATTCTGGCCAAAACTGCCATGGATAACGTATGCCCTCTTGAGCCCAAAGACATCTTTACATGCCCCAAAATACCCCTCCCCTGCTAAAACATTAACCATCTTATACATGTCCCATTTTTGTCAAATTTCTCCGCCCATATGTACTTCCTACAGAATGAAAAACAAACCAATCAGAATACAATTGCTTGCTATGAACAATAAGATAATGATATGTTCCAATATGTAATTATATACTCACTCTAAGTCATCTGTTAACTCCACTTCTGTTGTTGTGGGTCTTGCAAGAAGCTCTTCCTGATCAAGCTAAGATACATGTAATAATATTATTCATAGGCTTGGTGATATTTTTGCTAAACTGAATTGATAAAAAAGGTTTCTTTTCAAAGAGAAAGTATAATAATTAAAATTGCAATTTGTTAAATAAAACCTGACTTAAATAATTATTCTGGAAATCAGCTCACCATTTAGATTCTTCACTAATCTGCTAGCAGATTAGTAAACAATCTATACAGAGTGTGTGTAATGCAGGATTTCAAGATTAATGTCATGAAGTTCACAGGTAGTAAATTCTGTTCTTGTTTAAAAATTTTAAACTATGTTGTGTGCAACAGTGCCTTTGTCATTATTTTCTTTAAAACAATGAATAATAAAACAATTATTACATTGGTTTTTGTAATATCCAGAATAATCAAGGTCAGACAACCAACACTGTTTGATGCTGCCTCCTTTCAATATTTGCAACCACGGCAGTAAACAGTTGAAATATAAAGCTTTTGCTATAGCCCATCGGCAAAACAGTGAGGACAATGCTACCTTTAAGTAGTGCTTCAACTGCTTGACATTGCTCGGGTTTTAATTCCACAGGAAACTTCAAATACTTAAAAAAATTCCTGCACGTTTTATGAATACAATCTCCTCCATTCTCCGTCATTTTGTTTTGGCTTGATCACGATGCGCAAAAAATGATGTCATCATCAAATTCAATCTCAGCCAATTAGCATTTTCTGCCAGACTTTTTCAGCGGAGACATTCAAACTTCTGAGACATCGTTGCAAGCTCTCGATCCTTTTCCTACCCCACCCCCTTCCCCCTTCTCCAAACCCGAGCCCCAGAGCTTGGCTCACAGGCTACAGCCTAACCTTATCTTGACCTTGATTATTCCAGATACCACCAAAAACCTCATTCAATAATTGTTTATTAACTGTATTAGTTGAAAAATTCTTGATTGTTATTGGTCATCTGCTTGCTTATTCCTTAGTATACATAATTAGCCAATGGTCACATGGGAATCCCTCAAAATGGGCTTTTGATTATTCAAGGGACAGCCATTATTTGAGGAAACACAGCAGCCTGTGTCTACTTTACCATGACTTCTTCTGCCTCTTTAATCAAACTTGCAGTCCTTTCTTCCAGCTCTGCATTTAGTCGCCTTGAAAACAAAACAAAATAAATGACTGAAAAGATTGTCATTGACCATGTATTCTAAAATACCCTTAATTTTAGTTTTCTACAGGAGAATGATCACAAGATACAGATTTGGTTGTTTAAGAACACTGTTCATTGGCAGTATTACAACCATATTCCAAGGCACTTAAAGAAGAGTTACGATAGTTTAGTACTACCAGTATTTGCTCACTAATGAGGTAACAGAGGACAATCATGCTAGGTAGCTTATTATGAGAAGCAATGGTGGTATATCCAAAGGCGAACCAGACAAGATCCTACAATAATATTTATTGATGAATCTACATGTAGGAAAATAAAAAGGTTATATTGGGTAAATTTAATGAAACAAACCACAATTCCAAAAGAGACCTTCTCAAAAGGCAAAAATCATTTATAAGGATATTATTAAATTTAACTTTCCTGAAATATTCTGTGTTCAGCCTTCTTTAAACTATAACATGGACAGTCCAGAAAATAAAATTTGGAGCATTTGTACAATACCCGGCCACTTATTTACATATCCCTAAATGTTTGTTAGAACTAGCCATATGAAAACAAAAGAATCCATTCTTATTCAATGAGATGCAAATAAGTGGCCGGGTATTGTTAAGTCTAGCCTTAAATTCAAAAGTTGTACGCAACTATATTAACAGGACGTAACAGATCGATAATTTCGATAGTCGATAAAAATCGATCACTGTCGATTAAAGTCGATAATAATTAATCAACCAATATTGGAAGTCGATAAAAATCGAAGACTTGAATCCTTGTGATTATCGATTTTGATCAACTTTTACTGTTAAAGTTCGATTTCTATCGACTTCAATCGAAAAGTATCGAAAACTAAAGAACATTATTTAGAGCCTATAGAGAACAAGACCACAGATGCGTACCATCGGAAATTTCAATATTTTATTTTGCACTGTCATCTGAAGCTACATTAATGCGAAATTACTCTTCATATTTCTATTTCCTTCCAACAAAAGAAGGCTTCAATTATTTGCAAATCGAATCACACAAGTACACAGACGTACGTGTATTTAATCAGATTTAATTACCTCCTCTCTCTGTCTTTTGTCCGACTCATCTGCTTAGTACAATCCTCGTATGACCTTGAATTGATTACGCATGAACACAACCAAAACCAAAACAACAAACAAACTGATGAAAAGAAGCAATTTATTTGGCAAATGTACTGGGCTTTGCCGGGTTGGTTAAGCAAACACGCAAGGCTATCAACGTTTTTTTTTTCCTATTCCGCTAACCCCTGCTAGCTCTGTCCTTTTAAGCTCGGGCCCCTTCCCCTTGCAAATAAAACACCATGTATCGGTGCTGACCAAACGAAACGCAGCTCAGGGAACGTGAATTTAATTTTTTTCATGTCAGCTTCGAACTTCTTTGTAAGTTCCCTGCAAACCAGGGTTGATTTTTCGAGGTAAGCATTGGATTCTGGATGGAAGAACATACCATTTACTTTTTCAGGTTTTTGTTAATTGCTTTACACAGCTTTACAGCTCATTGCACTGCTTATAAAAATCGATCAAGTTATGTTTAGTAGCATGCGTTAATAGCAAGGAAAATTTCCTTTGTCGCTCAAGGTGAAATAGTCGATAGAAATCGATAACCAGTCCTTGAATCTTGTGATTATCGACTTTTATTGACAATTTAAACTAGTCAATTGACAATTATCGACAAATATTGACCACTATTGACTTATCGACCAGCTTTTCGATGATCGATTTTGATCGATCTGTTACGTCCTGATATTAAGCACAGAAAAACAGTAAGCTTAAATTAGCTCATGATCACTGGTAAATATAACGTCCTTTGACTCTGCGGTGGGTTTAACTGCCTTTCTGAGCTGCACCAGTTGTTTCATAACTTACATGTACTCCTCCTCCTTGCTTAATAGGCCCTGGGCAATGTTCTTCATCATTCCAGAGGGCGGTTTCTCCAACGATGATGATCTGTGTACATTGCCAGCGGATTTCCGTCCAGCATTTGTAGCAGCCGAAGAAGGCCTTTTGGCGGCCGAATTGGGACGTGAAGACTGCGGTTAAGAGTGAAATAGCTTAGCTAAGAGCTCAATATTTTTTTCTAACCGACAAATCATACGCAAAAAAAATACTTAAGCTTTACCATTATGGATTTTGACAACGCAACTGAGCAGCCATGACACCGACCATACTACACTTCAGACAGTAGATACTTCATATATGGTTATTATAGTGTACCTTACTGGGGTAGCTACTTCATATATGGTTAATAAAAAAAAGCAATTGCAAGTTGAAGAAATATTTATTAAAGAAATAAAAAACGCGCCGAGTGCATTATTGAGTTATATAAGCACGCGGGAATTTTTAAGAACACGAGAGAAGTGCAGAGAAGCACGAGCCAAAGGCGAGTACTTCTCGCACTTCTTTAGTGTTCTTAAAAATTCTCAAGTGCTTATATAACTCAATAATGCACGAGGAACAAGTTTTTGATTTCTTTTATAAAATAAAAACGGTTATAATGAACGTTACGTCACGCGCGTGCTTTATCGAGTTATAATGAACTCGGTTTAACCAATCATAGCGCGCGCATTTCCTTGAGCATTTTATATGTATAGCCATGTATCACCATGTATTACCATGTATAGCCATGTATAGCCATGTATCACCATGTATCACTATGTTTAGCCATGTATAGCCATGTATCACCATGTATAACCATGTATTACCATGTATAGCCATGTATAGATCAAAAAAACGATGAGTTGAAACGTTGGTTGAGGTGCCGAGGGGCGAGTGTTTCTGGCACTCGCGTGCAACTACTTGAAAGGTAAACATGACATTTGTGCAGTGTTTTGGCATCGATCCATGCTGGGTTATTTTTTATTTTTTTTTTTGCCAATATTTAATTTTTAGGGTTAAAGATTATATTTCCAGTGGACTACACATGAAGGTAACTGATCCTGATGGGGGAATTCACTCCATTGAAAAAAAAAAACAATTCCAAGGTACTGGCAATGAACGTGATGACAAGGTTGTTAAGTGGCCCAAAGAAGGCTGGACCTTAAGCCGGAGTTTATATTTTCGTATCTGTCTGGAGGGAGAAACAGCGAGGAAAAAAGACGAGGGGCGTTTAAAAGCAAACGAGAAGGGTACGCTTTGTTTAAGACTTCCCATGTCTTGGATGTAAAATTTAACAGCTCTCATGATGATTTCTGCTTTTTTGATGAAAGAGTAAAGGCTTCTATAACCAGAAACAAGATGTATAGAACAAAAGTTAGACAAAACAAAACAGGTGAAGTTGTTTCTGCTCAATGCACTTGTAAAGCTGGCGCTAATGGATATTGTAAACATGTTGGGGCCTTATTATATGCCATACTTGACTTCTCTGAAAGTGGCCTTGGACAGATTCCTCCAAACAATTCTTGCACAGAAAGGCCTCAGCAGTGGCAAAAACCAACCCAACGAACCTCAAACGTTCCAGTTCTTTTCAAAGATAGAGAAAGAGGCATATTCATCAAGTCCCTCCTTTGCTCTACAGCCTTTTTACAAGAAAGCAGATTAAGGACCTCTACAATGAATTAAAAATCTTGCCTAAGGACTCAAATGCAGTCATTCTCAATGTGTTGCAAGGCAATGATTGGCAGCCTGTAACTGTGAAAACAATAGAAGATAAGTTTGCTAAACACACTGTTCTTGTTGATCATGATTATCTACCTGGTAAACATAAAAGAAATGAGACTCAGACAGAGGTAGAAGCTTCCAAATGTGAATTAGATCATCTTTTCAAGAAAGCCCCAGTACATTGTTTTGGGGAAAATCAGTGTGAGCCACTAGACATCAACTTTTTACTTGACTTAATCATTTGCCATTCTGTAGCAATCCTCGGTAGGAAAAAGGATGGCGACTGGTACATTTACCCATAATTCTTAGCACACAAAAACCTTAACAACGTTCATAAAAAATGTAAAGAAAAGTTATAAAATCTTCAAACCTGGTCTACACATTGTCCTTAGTACTGGAACAAATATTGTAAAAATTTGGCTTTCTTTGTGCCTTATGTGCTGTGTTAGGTCGGCAAGGTATTGTGTTAAAATGAACAGCCGCCATCTTTTTTCCTACGGTGGATTTCTAACTTACCTGAACAACAGACTGAAACTAGCATGATTGTAGAAACTGAAACTGATGAAGCTATGATTTCTGAGGAAACTTTAAATGATGATCCTGATTTTCAAAGCAATAGTAACTTTACCATACCCAATCCCACACAGTGCTACCCAGATGACTTGGATTTAACTGATGAGAACTTCATAGCAGTTTGTAAAGAGTACATGAAAACCATCAAAATAACTGAAGATGGTATCAACACTGTTGAGGAAAAAACAAGAGGGCAATCTAGCAACTCAGATTGGTTTCAATACAGATGTGGAAGACTAACTGCATCGAAATTTGGTGAAATCAGTAACAGAAGAGTAACTACACCCCCTGATAGGCTTGTGAGGGATGTGTTTCAGTACAACTGCAGGCCAAATATACCATATCAGTGTCAAGTGGGGTTGGAAATGGAACCAGTCATCATAGATAAATACATTCAACATCACGAAAACAATGGTCATGTGGGCATCACTGTGAAAGATAAAGGCCTTGTTATTGATAAGGATAATCCTGTGCTGGCTGCAAGTGTTGATGGTGAAGTCAGTGATCCAACAAATAAATATCATCCAATTGGAAACCTTGAGGCAAAATACAAGTTATTCCCATCAAAATTAAAGGAACAAGTGGATACAAAGCAAACTTCATTACTTAAAGTTCTTGCAAAACACACCAAGAATTTCTGCTTGGAGATTACAGAATCAGGACTCAGACTCAAACAAAAACATTCATACTATAAACAAGTTCAGGGGGGTATAGCAATCACTAGAAAGCCATGGTGTGATATTGTTGTGTACACTTATTTCATGAATCGTGAGGAAATACACATAGAAAGAATGTTCTTTGATCCCACATTCTGGGAAGCACTCAAGAAAGAGCTTCTTGACTTTTATCTCTATGCTATGGTTCCTGAGGTACTAACTGGACGCGTGAATAGAGGAATCCCTATGTACCCAAACATCTTTTCCTATAAATGACTGAAAATAATCACCCCAGGAAATAATGTCTATAGGTTTAAGAACTATGCAAAGAGTTGATTAAGTTCACTGAGATAAGCCATCAGTTTGTTAACTTGATATTACGTTTATTCACCCATTTAGTGTTGCAAGAATCTTGTGAGTTGACAGGTGATTTTTTAAAAGTGGCAATTTTTAACAGCTCATCACATCTTGTAAACAACTACCGAGCAGAATAACCAGCCTCTACAGTTAAGTAGGTGATGATTTTGATGGCAACTGGCCACTTCTGACAAACCTGTAATCTTTTAAGTACCTTCACCTGTTGCATGAAAATTATTTATCTGGAAGATATACATTTGCATTAAGTTTCAATATTTCCTCTACTACTACTGTCAAATAATTTACAAATACCATATTTCCTCAATTAACACTTTAAACCCTGGCATCAGTATGCATATTCTCCACACTGTTTTTCATGCATTTCCTATGCTACCAATGAGAATTTTTTAAAGAAATGTCAAAATCTTTTCTATTTGGTGCCTATTTCCCTTTTCACACAACATGTCTAATTTGTCATACACTTATTGTGTAAATCCTGCACTTATGTCTAGGATTGCAGATAATTAGATGCATGACAAATTTTGATATCCAACACAAAGTGTCCCATTAAGTTTATATGTTAACTATCTATCTAATGTAAGGTAAGCATTTGTGTTAGTTTTGTTTTTAGGTTAGGGTAAATGCACCTGTTTATCTTTACTTAAAGAGCAGAATTTAGGGGACACGTCCTGGCGTTTCTTATCTGTATTTTTGAAAACAAGTGATGTTGTAGTTGAGTAGAAAAGCAAGAGGACACTTATTAAATTTGTCATGCATCTAATTATCTGCAATCCTGGACATAAATGAAATCCTGTACACCAATACTATGTACCTTGTATTTCTTACAAATTCAAGAAGTTATTTTAAAAAGATGAAGATGTTGACAAAATTTGGAAAGTTTGCTGTTTACTGGCTAATTTCAAGGGGCCTTGACTATACTACCAGTGGCCCCTTGAAATTCGTCAGTAAACAGCAAACTTTCCAAATTTTGTAAACATCTTCAGCCATAGAATTTGGTAATATCTGTTTAAGAATGTTAAAGTTTTTCACTCTTTCAATAGCTCGTTCCACATGTATGCGAACTGATGCAATCTCCCTGGTTTCATCTTCCTCATCAGGATTTAGCTGGTCTTTACTTCTCATGAAGGGTGGAATATTAAGGTAAATTTTCTTCGAGGCTAATAGATCTTGGATTTCAAAACCACGATCTGCCATTACTACATCACCCTCTTCAAGAAGCTGTAGAATGCCACAATGCTCAACAATAACTTTGTCACTACAATGACCTCCATACAAATCTGACACAAACGTTAAAGCACCATTAGGTGCTATTGCAACAAGGCCCTTGGCTGTATTGTGGGACTTATATGAAGAGGAAGTTTCAGATTGTGCACGGAAACATGAGGGCTTTTCAATGAATAATTCAGTACAGTCAAGGACGACCCTTGTGAGTGGGTATTTCTGCCGAAAAACTTCGGGCATTGTTTCTTCAACTGTTCTTCTTGTAGCCCAAACAGGAAGTTGAATTAACCTTGAAAAAAGTAAGTCGAGCCAGGTAGCAAAAATCCTTGAGACCTCTGATACACTAATATTATAGTTATCAGCCAGTACTTTCTCTGGTATATTAACCCTCAATCTACACAATGTCAGAAAAAGCTCGTCATCAGGCTCTAAGAAGCGTTTTTGTCCCTTCTTTTCTATATCAGGTAATTGTACCTTAGCATAATCAGAGCCCCAGTAATTTAGGCGATAACAAATACCATGGGCATTTAGGAAATTGAATAATGCCACAAACTGACCAAAGGTCAGGCCAGTGTAGAAGATCATATCCTTTTCCGATTCTTTAAAACGCTTTGAACCAAATTTAAGGATGGACAGATCCCGTTCCAACGATCCTTTTAAACGTAGAACGTTTCCCAGTTCTTCTCTCAATCGTCCAATCTCTTGACGATCACGCCCGGACTCATCAGCCTTTGATGTAGTGGTCGAAGCTGGTAAACTAGGTGAAGGCTGCGTCTCTTGGTTGAATGTCTTAACAATTAGTTTTCTCCTTGGTTCGGGTGACCGCCTGGGATGAGATTTTGCCAAGGGAAAAATAACAGGAACATTGTTCATGTAGGTTTTTTTTCCTCCTTTGAAATGCAAGCTACAGACTCGGTGTCCAGTGGTCGGCTTGAAATTTTTCCTCGATATTGAGTGCAACCAGCGACGCCTCAAATTCTTTTCCTTTGGGAAAACATAAAACGACAGATGCGTGTCTCTTTTACTGTTCATAAAACAGCCTGGAATACAACAAGTGAACCCGCCTCCACTACGAGCCGCCATTTTGTTCTTTTCTTGACTACAAATACCAGCATGCAGTGCGCGCGTGACGTCATCATGCAAGTGCAATATGGCTGAACTTGCTGGTTGTTCCCTTATAAGCTGTCCTGAAGCCTATTCACAATCTCTGGAGAGTTTTTATGCATCGCTAGAACCGGGAGATCATGTTTTGAAATGCCTTGAAGAGCACATCGTCCCACTTTTGACAGCTAGCGACATTCTCAAAGACCCTGAAGACCACTCGCCGTTGTGTATTCTCAGTATTGGAAGTCGAGATGGCTGCAAGGATTTGTCCTTCATTGAAATGCTGAGCAATGCTGGTGAAGGAAAAACTCAATTCTTTGAACGTGCTATCGATCCAGATAAAATTACGTTGGAGTCCTTTCGTGCTAAGGCAGAAGATTTGCCTGCAAGTGTGAAGAGCAAATCTGACATTAAATTTGAATGGCTTCCTATGACTTACCAAGAGTACGTGGAACAAAAGAAAAGCGATGATGTTCAATTCCATGTGGTTCATTTTATAAACAGCATCTACTACGTGGATATTGAAACAGCCCTGAAGCATTGCTACGAGAAAGAACTTGGACCAAAGGGTGTAATTATCTCTATTACACAAGATGGTGACAAACCCTTCGCAAAATATGGCAAAGAATTTTCTTCTCAAGGTTTGATTCTGAATCCTGGAGCTTACTACAGCAACAAAGATGCTATAGATGTGGCTAGAAAGTATGGCTGGAAATATGTGGAATGTCCCGGCGATGCCAGATTTGGTGACATAAAAGCCATATTTGATCGTTCCTCTGTGGAAGGAAACCTTTTGCTGGATTTCCTAACACACTGGGTAAACATTGGCGAGACTGTGGGCCAAGAAAATTTGCATAAAATTTTAAATTTCTGGGAAAAGGAGTGCATTGTTGATGATAGTGGAAGAAAGGTAGTAGATTTTCAAGATAAGGCTGTCGTGATTTTAAAAGGAATGTGAATTACTACAGCAACAAAGATGCTATAGATGTGGCTAGAAAGTATGGCTGGAAATATGTGGAATGTGGGTTTGATAACAGATGATGAATTAAGCTGGATTCCCCACACACTAGAACTTATAAAGAGTTTTGTGAAGAAGTTATGCCTGCTCAAGAGATCAAGATTTCTGCCACGTACAACTCTCTTAGATTTCTATTTTAAAGTAATTTTGCCTTCTGTAAATTATGGAATTGTTATGTGGGGGTCGTGCTGTAGCTTAGACAATTTCAATTTGCTCAAAAGACTTCACTGCAGAGCTGCTAGAATAATTTTAAACTTACGTAAGGACATGGCATCTACCGAAGTACCAGAATTATCACAGTGCACAACTTTGTATTTTTATTATAAATTATCTATTTTTAGCTTAATACATAAGGCAACCAAAGAGAGATTACCGGATACTTTCAGTAGCTGCATCATCAAGAAGCAAATCCTCACAACTTCACTCAGGGCAAAAGATTCTTTATTAGTCCCACGCTTCAACACGCGATATATGAAAAATTCTATAGCATATAGGGGTTCCATTCTTTGGAATACATTGACAAAAAAAAAATAAAGACATGGCTATAGTTACTGGGTATAAGGATCTAGCCCATATGCTAGAGTCTTCTAAGACTTTTATGGACTATAATTGAATGTCGGTCGTTTCGCCAACGAGTTGTTTCTCCAACGGTCGTTTCGCAAATGTTTCTGGTCAGTTTGCAAACGCCTCTGGTCAGTTTGCAAACATATAAAAGTCAATATACTCCATTTACCTTTCGTGTAACACGCTTTTAGAACGAGGAATATACATATACTCCATTTACCTTTTGTGTAACACGCTTTTAGGAATGTTTGTGAACTAACCAGAGACGTTTGCAAACTGACCAGAGACGTTTGCGAAACGACCGTCGGCGAAACGACTCGTTGGCAAAACGACCGGTTACCCTATAATTTTAGTATTACATCTGCATCGACTTTAAATTTTAAGTTAAAAGATTATGTATATAATTGATCTGATGTGTGAATCCAGTTACTAGAGTAATTGGAGTATTGTTATTTTTAAGTTATTATTTAGAAAATTTATCTTAGTGACTGCATGTGTATTTTTAATTACAAGACCCCACAAGCTTTTAGCTTTTAATAAATAAAGGTTTCCTGTCCTCCTATCCTATCCTATCCTATCCTAATGAGCAGAAAACTGGCAATATCAGCAGCCATTCAGGGAATGGGAATTTGGGGGGGGGGGGGGTGCACCCTGGACCACCCCTGGTATTTTAACCACAATATCAACAGTCTCACTTGGTTAGCCTGTTGGTCTATCATCCAGGGTCTGGATTGTGTAAACCCCATGTGGTCAGTCTGTCTTTATGCATTGGGTTATCTCTCCTGGGATAGCTGCTGATATAAAGTGCAGGGTTTCCAGATTTGATCATTTTTGTTGTATCCCATCCCATGGGATCCATCCATTACCTTATTTAGGTGACAGGATTTGCTGATAACTTTCTATGCATGCTTCACCGTGAGACTACTGTGAAACTTTTCTTTTTTTCCCCTTTCCGGTTGTTGTATCGTTTTTTAATGATTATAGCCAGGTGGTTGCTTTAAGCTGATATTAAATTGGAATTGAAAATATTGCCAAAAGTGATGAATGCAAAGAAATATTAAGTAAAGGGACAAAATAACGGCTTAAAAGGTCAAAATTCCACAACACTGACAATTTTAATTTCTTGATCACCTTTTTACAAAATGTCAAATTTGATGAACTTTAATCCACTCTCATCCTTGCAATCGAGCACTTTATTTCCAAACTACTCCCTCTGTTTTGCTGTAGGGAAATATTTTTATCCGGCGATTAAATTGTAATATTTGGTGGCATTTGGCAATAATGTAAATAATTAAAGCCAAATTTTGTTATCTCTTATCTCCATGGGACAGTGCCCCTTAAAAAATAGTAATATTAACAATATTTAGGCAGGGAGCACGCTCACTGTTTTTGGTACAAATGTTTAATTTTAGTTTTTAAATTTCTGTTAAGATACAGCATTAATCTAGAAAATGTTGAAAGAAATTTTGCAAAAATCATTAGTAAAAGAACGCGAGATACTATTAAACAGTTAAACAATAATTAAGCAAACAATGAAATGTATTTCCGTGCACATTTATTTCGTGTTTTACAAAAAGGAAACTTTGTTTATGGTGTTGGTAATAACTTATAAGATGCAATAAGACTAACGCAGAATCATGGGACCATAAAAAAAGATTGTTGGCTTGCTCTCTACTCATACTGTTGTGAGTATCCTGTCTATAGAGTGTTTACACATGATGTCATAAAAATTAAAAAATCTAAAGTATACATCCTACAAAGCTGCTTCTAACATGGTATGTGGATACCAGCCAGTGTTATAATCTTTCACAAAAAGTTTCAGGTTTTTACGATGTTTCGTTTTCTATTTATAAAGGTTGTAAATGTGTCACGCAATTCGTCACGCTATTTCAGATAAGCCATGAAAATAAACAAAATTGAACTAGTTGAAAGTTATTAATGAATTATAGATGCTTATAAGCCGATTTCATGCCTCTTATAGTGAATACAATATTTTGTGATGAGATTTTTTTGGTGTTACTTTAAATTTTTGGCCGCCATGTTGGTGCCCCTAAGTGGGACACCAAGATGGCTGCTCCATACATTTCTTACTAAAAATGTCTATACTCATTCGCCTATAACTCTTGAATGAAATGCTCTTTCGCTTCAAAATTTGGCCCAGATGTGTAGTTTTAAACTCTCTACAATTCCATAAACATTTTACAATCGAAAACTGCTTCTGAATTTTGATATGACGTCAGTGAAAACACTCTATATGGTGACCAAATGATATTTTCTCCTAGTACGATTTCGGTATAGAACAGATATTTTGCTGTTATCACTCGGTCTTTTCAAAGGAAAACTAATCCTCCAGATTAATATATTTTTTATTGGTTTTGCTTTCTTGTAAGCGATGTTTGCACTAAGGTCAATTGTTGTTTGATTTTTTCTTCAAATTGACATTTCTTTCATGACAACCTTTTCTTGTATTTTTATCGATTTTTAGTTTAAAACCTGCATGTTTCTTACTCGGAAAATCATACCATTCTATAATGTTTGATAATCTTTCTTGTAAGTCATGTTTATTCGGTTTATTTTCGGGTATAGGCCGTATAATAACAATAATAACTTTAATATTTATACCCCACCCCCTCCCCCAAATTAAACCCGAGCCCCAGAGCTTGCTCACAGGCTACAGCCTAACCTTATCTTGACCTTGATTATTCTAGATACCACCAAAAACCTCATTCAATAATTGTTTAGTAATTGTATTAGTTGAAAAATTCTGGATTGTGATTGGTCATCTGCTTGCTTATTCCTTAGTATACATAATTAGCCCATGGTCACATGGGAATCCCTCAAAATGGGCTTTTGATTTTTCAAGGGACAGCCATAATTTGAGGAAACACAGCAGCCTGTATCTACTTCACCATGACTTCCTCTGCCTCCTTAATCAAACTTGCAGTCCTTTCCTCCAGCTCTGCATTTAGTCGCCTTGAAAACAAAACAAAATAAATCACTGAAAAAGTTGTCATTGACCATGTATTCTAAAATACCCTTAATTTTAGTTTTCTACAGGAGAATGATCACAAGATACAGATTTGGTTGTTTAAGGACACTGTTCATTGGCAGTATTACAACCACATTCCAAGGCACTTAAAGAAGAGTTACAATAATTTAGTACTACCAGTATTTGCTCACTAACGAGGTAACAGAGGTCAATCATGCTAGGTAGCTTATTATGAGCAGCAATGGTATATCCAAAGGCGAACCAGACAAGATCGCACAATAATATTTATTGATGAATCTACATGTAGGAAAATAAAAAGGTTATATTGGGTAAATTTAGTGAAACAAACCACAATTACACAAGAGACCTTCTCAAAAGGCAAAAATCATTTATAAGGATATATTTAAATTTAACCTACATGAAATATTCTGTGTTCAGCCTTCTTTAAACTATCATAATATGGACAGTTCAGAAAATAAAATTCAAAAGTTGTACGCGACTATATTAAGCACAGAAAAACAGTTAGCTTAAATTAGCTCATGATCACTGGTAAATATAACGTCCTTTGACCCTGCGGTGGGTTTAACTGCCTTTCTGAACTGCAACAGTTGTTTCATAACTTACATGTACTCCTCCTCCTTGCTTAATAGGCCCTGGGCAATGTTCTTCGTCTTTCCAGAGGGCGGTTTCTCCAACGATGATGATCTGTGTACATTGCCAACGGTTTGCAGCAGCCGAAGAAGGAGGGGGGCATTGGGGGGTTCTGAACACCGCAATACCACCAAAAAAATTGACAAATACCGTAATATCGCAAGAAAAATCGCCAAATACCGCAATACGTCAATAACCTTGTCAAAAATCGATAGAATACCGAAACGTCTACTCTGTTCAATAAATTTTCTGCAAATATCTACTTAGATTTTGTTTTTCGAATGTTAAGGCAAGTTAATGACTTTTAATTGGTTGTAAAACGACCAGTGTTATCACCTTTCATGTAATACAAGAGGCTGCAAGCAGCCTATACTCATGCGCATGCATAAGAAAGTTTTATGATATATTTTAAACATGATAAGAAGATGTCCGACATGGAGAAGAGTTACTCCTTTCATTAAGTCATCGTTCCTGCAAACCACGTTGTTTACTGTTGAATGTTTTGTCAATAAAGGCTGTACCACAGTGAAGCCAGTGATTCTTCTAAGTCTTATATATACCTAACGTGAACATTAGTAATGTAAGCAGGGTTGTAGGAGTCACTGTCGTGACACTTAAGTAACGCTGTTTTACCGGAAGTGAGAGGAGCCGGAAGTCGCAAAACAGTAAGTGTAAACCGGAAGTGCACAATTTAAAATATGCATGCATAAATTTGCATGCAAAATCGTGACACAAAAAATAAAAATAACAAGAAAAACGGAGCCGAAACCTTACCTCATGCCGCTTCGCGCATGAGTAATAAACTGGCGTGACGGATTAGAGGATCTTGCGTTTTCGAAACGACAAGTTTGACAAGAACAAAACAAGAAACCGAAAAAGGTTCAAAAAGGGTCGTAAAACACTGGAGGATAATTTTTAAAACCGACCAAAACGCTAAAAAACGGAATCCCGCAGGCTTTGGGAATACCGCAATTTTATATTAGAATTACCGAAATACCGCATGAAAAATTGCCCAATACCGCAATACCGCAAACCCCAATGTCCCCCTCAAGAAGGCCTTTTGGCGGCCGAATTGGGACGTGAAGACTGCGGTTAAGAGCTCAATATTTTTTCTAACCGACAAATCATACGCAAAAAAATACTTAACCTTTACCATTATGGATTTGAGCAGCCATGACACCAGGCTCGATTCCGATTACCAGCCGTTTTATACGCCCGCGTTCTTTCGCGTACACCACACTTTGGACGGTAGGTAGTTCATATATGGTTATTATAGTGTACCTTACTGGCGACGGCCCCGTTGACCAAGAAGCCTGAGGACTCTGGGTACCATTCTTTGACTTCTTTGGTAATGATGTGTAGGTGTTCATTCTCGCGGGCTCAAAAACCTGATTTCCTTTAGACTTAGACGTGACTTTGACTGTTAGATCCCCGTAGACCAGGGATAGATCATGGCCGAACTTGCTGGTCGTTCCCTTATAAGCTGTCCTGAAGCCTATTCACAATCTTTGAAGAGCTTTTCTAATTCACTAGAACCAAGAAATGTTACTGTGAAGTGCCTTGAAGAGCATATCGTACCAATTTTGACAAAAAATACAAGCGACATTCTCAAAGACCCCGAAGACCACTCGCCGTTGTGTATTCTCAGTATTGGAAGTCGAGATGGCCGCAAGGATTTGTCCTTCATTGAAATGCTGAGCAATGCTGGTGAAGGAAGAACTCAATTCTTTGAACGTGCCATCGAACCAGATGAAATTATGTTGGAGTCCTTTCGTGCTAAAGCAGAAGATTTGCCTGAAAGTGTGAAGAGCAAAGCTGGCATTAAATTTGAATGGTTTCCTATGACTTACCAACAGTACGTGGAACAAAAGAAGAAAGACGATATTAAATTCCATGTGGTTCATTTTCTATTTAGCATCTACTACGTGGATATTGATACAACCCTGAAGCATTGCTACGAGAAAGAACTTGGACCAAAAGGTGTAATCATCTCTCTCACTGAAGATGGTAACACTCCCTACGCGAGATATGGCAAAGAATTTTCTTCTCAAGGTTTGATTCTGAACCCTGGAGCTTACTGCAGCAACAATGATATTATAGATGTGGCCAGAAAGAATGGCTGGAAATATGTGGAATGTCCCGGCGATGCTAGATTTGCTGACATAAAAGCTATTTTTGATCATTCCTCTGTGGAAGGAAACCTTTTGCTGGATTTCCTGACACACTGGGTAAACGTTGGTGAGACTGTCGGCCAAGAAAATTTGCAGAAAATTTTAAATTTCTGGGAAAAGGAGTGTATTGGTGATGATAGTGGAAGAAAGATGGTCGATTTTCAAATTAAGGCTGTCATGATTTTAAAAGGAATGTAAATGAGCAGTGAACCCCATATCGGCAGCCATCCAGGGAGTTGGGATGGGGGTTGCAGGGGGAGGGAGGGGAACCCTGGCAACTATTTGCAACTATAGCAACTATAGCAACTATTTGTAACATATTGTATGGTATTTTAGTCTAGTTAACTAATTATCGTATCTATTTTATTATATTAAACTGTAGGTGTCCCCTATTAGTAGAGGGCTTGCCCCTCGGCTAGTTCTTCCTGACACATAAATAAAGTTTCTATCTATCTATCTATCTACCCCCCTGGTAGGTATTTCACCACAGTATCAACAAATCCCCCATTGGTTACCCGAATGGTCTATCATCCAGGGACGACTCATAGATCTGTTTGTTTACTAATTTTTTTGACTGAGAGAAATTATAATTCTTCATGCTTAGCTTTGAGAATTCATAACTCAAATAATATTCCATTGATTCACTTGAAGTTAAAATTGAATTACAGCTTAAGAGCAAACGATCAAGATTTTAGAATTTACCTAACACTGCAAATTATTTCTGAAGTCTAAAGCGGACACAGTTTGACGTTTGCTTATGACTGAGAGAAATTATTATAATATTCTTCATGCTTACCTTTGAGAATTCATAGTTGAATAAAATTCCATTAATTCACTTCAATTAAAGACTGAATTGTGGCTTAAGAGTAAGCACTCAAGATTTTAGAATTTATCTGCCACTAGAATTTAATTTTAGTCTATTTTAGCCTGTCGAGCCTATCAAGAAAGCACTGAAGCTAGCCACCTCTCCTAAGTGACGACTTATCCAAAATACCAAATATTTTCAAGAAAAATGCAAATTGAATAATGTGTTACAGTACAAGTCCATTAAAGCTAAAATTATGTCTCCTGCATCAAAACTTCATTGTGTGGTTCCAGAAAATATCCATACCCCCCACCCCCCCCCCCCCCCCCCCCCCCACGGAAGGGATTGGAAATTCCAGAGGGGTGGGAGGGTCTAAGGCCTAGGAAATTCCAGGGAGGGGGGGGGGGATTGTAGCAAATCCACCCTTATTTTTTAACAGACGGGTTAAGACTGCCGAGGTGCAGAACCATACCAGTTTCCCCCATTTTAGGGAGATTAGTCAGATTTTTTATAATAGAAATTAATTTTGTAATAAAAGTAAAATCCAGCTGGTGGTTTTAAACTTGTTTTAAGCTCAAATGAAGGTGTATAATAAATAAGATAAATAAACTATTGTCAGATGCAGAAGCATACCAGTTTTTAGACTTTCAATAAAGTCCTTCGTCTTATATTTATAGCCCGCCGGACGAAGGACTTTTCACACTTGATTGGCGCCATTTTTAGCAACCCAAAAAACGGGTCGCTGCGCGTAGACCAATCAGAGTAGCCAAGAGTAGCCCTTGGGGACAGAACTGTCAATCACCAGGTATTAGGCGCAATGAAACGTGACTTGCGGTTGAAATTCAACAATGGGGTCGGTTCCGAAACAATAATCTATGACATTGACAAGTTACGCCACTCCCCATTTTTGGTGCGAAACGCAAATGAAAACACTCCAAGCAAGACAAGTCGACCTCTCGCGACTTCGTCTCTCGTTCGGCTGCTTCGCGACTTTAAATGCTTGCTTCGCTCACTTTACTGTGAAACTTGGAGGTTGATTTGTGGCAAGTCTAACCAGTTTTATAATACAAGCTAAAAAGCAGATTAATAGATATTAATAGATAGTCTATATAATTTAATAATAAAAGTAAAATCCTGAGTTATTAACTTGCTTTAAGCTCTAAGGTGTATGATAAATTAACTATTGTCAGGTGCTGATGCATACTGGTTTTATAACAGCTATGTAGCAGATA